>CM041781.1:183889163-184219797 GCA_023374045.1 Limonium bicolor
GTTTGTTTTGGAGAGAGTGCTCGAAGAAGAGCAGCAGAGCATTCCTCCGTGAGGTGCACTGTTTCTTTTCCAGGTTTCTTCTTCTTCTTTGTTAAGAGATCCTTTTGAAACTTGGCGTAGTTGGGCATCTCTTGCAAAGCATCGATTAGAGGTATGTCGAGAGTCAGTTTCTTGAAAATGCTTAAGAATTTGGAAAACTGTTCATCTAGGTGCTTCTTTTTCATCCTGTTGGGAAATGGGAGTTCACTGTTTTTAGGAGATGAAGTTGGAATGTCGATAGTTATTTGGGATGGAGATGGAGTAGTAGGGAATAGGAACTTGGATTTCTGGGGGAGGTGAGGTTGGATTGGCTGTGTCTGCATCATTGATGCTGGCCTCTTCTTGATTTTCTTTTTCTTTTCTAGTAGCAAGTTCTCTTCCACTCCTTAGGGAGACTGCACTCAAGTTTGCTGATTGGTATGTGCCATCTTCTACAAGGATTGAATTTGCTTGCTCTCTTGGATTGGGGTTAGTTTGTGAAGGGAGTTGACTAGGAGGTCTTTGTTGCGTTAGAAGCTGTTGTATTTGGGACTGTAAGACTCTTTGGTCTTTGCGAAGGGCTGCGACCTCCTCTTGCGTGTCTCGGGACTTACCCGTCATTGCTTTAAACATCTCTTGCATTTGGGACATTTCAGATTTAGGATTCGAAGGAGGTTGAGTTGGTCGACTCGAAGAAGCATCATTGCCATAAGGCTGTTGCTGATACTGCCTTTGGCTCCTTGAAATTGGACTAAGGTCTGTAATTTTGAGATGGTTGTAGCGTATGTGGGTTTTGGATATTGTCGATGTTTGAGTAGCGAAGATTTGATTGCATGTTACGTTGCCAAGGCTGCCTGTACCCTGAATTGTTGCTGAGATAGTTTGCTTCCTCTGCTGCTTTTAATTCTTGTAGTTGGGGGCATTGTTCATAATCATGAGGCCCACCACATGCGTAAGAAACAATACAGAGATATAGGAGATAATCGGATAGAGGAGCATGGGAGGGATTGTAGATGAGCAAGAAGTCATCGACTTTGTTTGTTGAGGGTAGGAGTTCATTGCCATCTGCTCAACCACTTTCTGCAGAGTACTTACTTTTGTTGCCTGCTGCGCATTACTCTCCATGAGTTGCTCATGGCTTTCATCAGCTGATCAAATTTATTGTCACTTTCCCCAACATGGTATAAGCCTGGAGTGCCACCCCTTGATCCACCTGTGGCCCAGTCTCTGATCTCCTCGCAGAGGGATTCTATGCCATTCAGAAACTGTGCTCCGGGCTTTTTCAGAATGTCAGCACCTAAAGAGGACAGTACCATTGTTTTACACGGACCAATTAAGCCCTTGTAGAACAATTGTGATACTTGCTCTTTCGTGAGACCATGGTGAGGACAAGTAAGTAGCAGTCCTTTGAAACGGTCCCAAGTTTCACAAATGTTTTCTGACCCTGGTTGCTTGAAATTATAGATTTCAGCAATCATTTCCAACGTTCGGCTCGGGGGCAGGAATTTGTCGTAGAACTTGGTGGCCATTTCATCCCAAGTACCAATGTACTTGGTGTCAGGCTGTGATACCATTTGCTCGCATTTCCCGTCAGGCTGTGAGGGAATAACGACAGTCTTGCATACTGAAGTACCGCGTCTGTCGCGGTTAGGCTGTTGGCATGCTGCAAGAATTTGGTAACATGTAACAGAGCTTCGTCAGGACTGGAGCCATCGAAATGCCCAACTCCCTTACACATCGGATCTGATGATATGGCTTTAGCTTTTGCCACTCATCGTATTCGGATGGGGTAAGGTGGGGAAGGATGATGGCAGGCTGTTGTCCTTGATTAGACGGCCTGTTGATATTTCGGACTATCGCTGGTGAAAATGCCATGTCAGCTTCCGGGTTAGATTCTATCACTGTGGTAGTTATGTTTTGTTGAGTTCGTTTCTGCCTTAGGGTGCGTAGAAAGGTTCTCTCGATCTCTGGGATGTAACCAACCGTGTGATTATTAATATTTTCCGGGAGGCTGTTTGACCTGGTAAAAGGCATTCACCACTCAAAACAGAAAAAAGAAACTCGTGATGTGATAAAATAAATAAAAATGTGAAGAAATAGGGATGGGGAAAATTAAACAGTTAACAGAAATAATTCGAAAATTAAGAACTACTTTTTTTTGAGTAAAAACAGTAAATAAAATAAAGAAAAGGACATAATTAAATAGTAGAAATTTAAATGACAAGGGAATTTAATGACTGAAATTAAATGTCAGTGATTAGAGTACATAATTTTAATGTTAGTGACAAGGGAATTTAAAGAACTGGAATTTAAATGACTGAATCTAAATGTTAGTAATTAGTTGACAGAAATTTAAATGACAAAAATTATAAGTTAGTAGTTAGATGACAGAATTTAAATGACAGAAATTAAATGTTAGAAATTAGTTTACTGGAAATTTAAATGTTAGGAGTTAATGACAGAAAAGTAAATGACTGGAAAATAAATAACTGTAATTAATGCGATATTTAAATTGCTGGAATTATTAAATAACAGAAATTAGTAGAAATAAAGTAAACAAACAACAAAATAATATAAACTTTATATTAAAATATAGCAAGAGAATTATCCGGGGCTTAGGGACTAGAATAAATCAAGTCCCCGCAACGGCGCCATTTTGCAGACTGTATATTGTGAGTGGTTGGAAGTGGTGTAATTAAAACAAATGAGAAAGAAATTAATACTCAAAATATCCGTCGGGCTGCAAATAAAACCCGGTCGCAGTAGTATAGTAAGACCGAAGCGGCCGGGGTCAAACCGTGGGACTTATAGCGAAATAATATAGTACCTAAGCTTGTCACAAAAGGGGGGAATTAATTGACTTGTTTTTGTAAAGTAAAACAATAGATAAAATTAACTGAGTTGAAAATAAATTAAACGGAACTCCGGGTTCAGGTTTATATAATCTGATTAATTATGCTATCTTTACTGGTTTATTTTAATAGTTTGGCAAAATTCCTGTTATTATCTTAAGGGCTGGATCATCGCACCTGAAGAACTCGTTTACCAGAAAATGCAAGGTCCGATGAAAACTCAAACAAGCACTAGTAAACGACAGAGAAAAAGGAATAATATTCTTGCAACTGAGTACTAACTTATCCGATGAAAACAAGTTTCCTACAGATTTATGGCTTAATTAACCTGTCTATTTATCACCGATCAGATTAAAATAGATTTTGTAAAGCATTTTAATAAATTCATAAAATTTATTAAAAAGGCGAGAGATAAACTTTAATCGTAACAAACTGTATTTATTTTAACCGGTAGAAATATAGATTACATAATTAAACAAACTACAGCTAAACCTTCGCCTAGAGTAAATCCTCTTTAGCCTGACATATTAACTGGTAATAAGTCAGACAGAGGTTGGACGTAATAATAATATGGAGTAATGGAGGTGAGGATGGTGAATGGAGAAATGAAGAGAACGAAGAGGTGGAGAGCGTACGTAGGAATTTGTAAGTGGAATGAGTGATTTGGAGTGTTGAGTTCTGGGGAGCGATCGTGTGTATTTGGTTGAAGGTGCAGTGTGTTTATATAGAGGAAGGGAAGAGGAAGAAGATTGATTGCAGATTGATTGCAGACAGAGCTGGAGACAGACGCGTGAGGGAATTAAGGTAGGCGCCTGATATCGCTCGGAGTAGATGGATATGTCTGTAGGCGCCGTAAATGAAGAAGATAAACAGCACCGAAAGAGATCTGTCGCGTTAATTTCTGGATCTGCGTTGCATTTACACGCGTCCTTGTTTCTGTCCGTCCATTTATCCACGGACACATTCTTCAAATAGCTCACGTCCGCCCTTTGTTACCCGGACGTGTCTATGACTTGTCTTCTGTCCGGCCAAAATCATCGGACAAGACACGGTCTCAACACTCACGTCCGGCCTTAAATACCCGGACAAGACACGGACATATGTCCATCCGGCCCTTGTCCGCCCTTCCTTCCTCGGACACGCCTTGCTCACGTCCGGCTTTGTTTACCCGGACAAGACCCGGACGCACCATGCCACGTCCGGCCTTTGTTGTGCGGACAAGACACGGACGAGTATATTTGACTCGTTTTCTTTTGTGAACTTTGACCGGCTCTACATTCTTCGTTTGGACTCCGTTTTAAGATCCGTTTGCGCCTATGCGTTCGTCTCTTTGTCCACTTTGCTCCTAGCTTGGTTTTCCTCATGTTTAACCAATAAATTTGTGAGATAATCAATAAAACATAAACTAGAGGAAGAACAATCAAAGTGGAGAGATGAGCAAGAAAAGTGCTAATATAATATGTGAAATACACCTATAAAACATGCTCATTTGGACACTTATCAAGGATGTAAACATCCTCCTCCAGCTATTGGGTCTTATGGAGGCATGGTGAGAGTTGATGAGAGATTGGTGGTAGCGGTGTTTCTTCCTCATATTCGAGGATGTAGATATCCTCTTCCGGTCGGTGAGGTTCCATGGAAACGTCATTTTGGTAGACAATTATAGTAGAAGCTGTAATTTCTTCATCTTTTACGAACTTGATCGTAACTGGCGCTTCTACCAACTCGCAGGTAAGTGCAGACAAAGTATCGTCAAATTTCAGTTGCTCTTCTTGTGTTGGGGATGGGGATGGAGGGGGATTGTAACTCTCAGACATTTGCTCCAACTCGACGTCGGAGAAAAATGTCCTGATAAGTTTCTTTATCTCCTCATCAGAACTTGTAGCTTCATGAATATCTGGCTCAAATCGATCTTCGCTCCTTGGAGTCACCCCTGGAATCTCTTCTAGCGGCTTGATTTGACTCGGGAGATATTCGTCTGGCCCTTGTGTAGATTGCTGTTCATTCTGATTGAAGTAGTCATATCCCAACTGAGCTTGTTTGTACTGTGTATTTCTCTGGTCGACTTCCCATCAATACGGCTCTCGATTTGATTGTTGAGGTGGTTGATAATCCTTGACCATCCTTTGATATAAGGATATCTCCTCTTGCATGTGCATCCATTCCAAATCGATCAACAATCTTCTCACCTCATCGTAGCCGCTCTCCATTATTAGTAACTAGCCTACAAAAACAAAAATAAAAATACCAAGTAGAATAGAACTAAAAATAGAAAATAAACACAAGAACAAATTTAACTAAATAGAAAAACAAATAAGATATAAAACATAAATACAAGAAAATCGCTAAAACAAATAAAGTAAGTAAAATTAAATACCATTAAATGAAGCGAAAAGAAAATAAAATAGGAAAAAAAACTAAACAAAAATCTCAATAAAATTAAAAACCATCAATTAACCGTGCCGGAGATCCCCGGTAACGGCGCCAAAAACGTGTTGGAGAAATATGTGGCTACTTCTACAACCTAGGTAGTGTACCTATCGTTTTGCGGAATAGTGGATTTGTGGGGTTGTCGTACTCTTGGGGACCTCGCTGTGGATAACTGATAGTGTAGTAAATTGACTGAGATTTCTAGTAAACAGATTTTATCATTTTTTAGGGAAAGAGTATGATTGAAAACTAACTTTTAAGATAATAATAAAAACAATTAACCAAAACAGAATAGAAATAGAAATTGTAAATCGTTTGTTTTTAAAGAAGCATCATGGGTTATTCTGCTCACCTATTTTATCCAATTATATCAATATAAACTTTCCCACTTTAGCAATAAACTCAGGAATCTTAATTAGTTCATTGACCGGTCCTTGTACAATAAACCCTGATTAACTTAAACAACAAGCCACAATCCTTGCCCAAGTCATTATAAATTAATCGCTTTATTACAAATTCCTATTGGAGACAGATTAACCTATAGGCGAGACACGCTTCTAGTCGTTAACCCGTTTTGACTTACTTTGTCTAGAACCTTGTCTTAGCACCGCATTTCAACAAGAGACTACAAATATCACTTTAATAATTGTACAAGATTAAAGCGCATTAAGGACAAGAATCAAAATACTGCTTAGATAAATTATAGTGGAAAGTTTACATTACAATTATATATAATAGGTTTGCTTCCTAACCCGGGAGGCTAGGTTTATTAATCACACATAATTATAAAAACAAACATCAATAATAAGATAGACATTAAAAAAGAGTAAAGTTAAAGGAAAGAAAGAACTCTATTTGGGGAGAGTTGTTTTGCTTCCGGGCTCATTTCCGTGATTATGCCGACCTCATAATGATGATAAACAGGTAGACACTAAGAATAAACGAAGGGCAAACAGGCAAAGTTGGTCCTGTCCGTGTGGGGCCACGCGGACATAATGTCCGCGTGGGGGCTGCGCGGACGCAAACACGGACACAAATCAGGACACGGCCTGGTTTGTACAGATCGTCTTCTTCCTCTGGAAATCTGGAAAATTAACAGCTTAAGGCTAAATTACTGAGGGAAAACGTAATATATGAAGTAGATATAGTGTATATAGATGGAGAATAAAATTTGAATGGAGGGAGAGTGAGTACTGATGAGCGTTGATGAGCTTTGGATTTCAGGAGGGATTGATGAAGAAGATTGAAGGAGCGTGGGTTTTATAGAGCAGAGGAAGAGGAAGATGACAACGGTGGATGGGTTATAAGGTAGGCGGTGGTAGTAGATAAGAGAAGAAGAAAACGGCACCGAAAGTTACAACGCGTGAAATCTGGAAATCGGCGCCGCAATTTACACGTGTCCGCGTTTCTGTCCGCATAAGGACACATATCAGGACGTGAGACGTCCGCGTTTCTGTCCGCGTAAGGACACATTTGTCCTGGCGAGATCTGGTTCTGTCCGCATTTCTGTCCGCGTGGGGCTGTGCGGACACATATCAGGACGTGAGACGTCCGAATTTGAGTACTCAATGCAGACACACTTGTTCGGATTTGAGTCCGCGTGGGGCTACGCAGACATGTGTATTTTTCCTCATTTTTCTGCAATCTTCAACTCGGCTTAGATTCTTCGTTTTAGCTCCGTTTCACTCGCCGTTTGTTGCGTTGGAAAGCTTGTGAAGTAAACTATGTGATTCCAAGACTTTTTCCTGTTTTTGACACATAAAATCTATCAGTTCATATCAAAACATAAATCTTAGGAAAAACATACGATAAGTGAGAAATATGACAAGAATTGTTTATGAAAATAGGAAGAATTATAGCCCTAAAGATAGATGTATTTAGCACTTATCAAAAGGGCACATGCAGGGCTCGTGACTCGAGCCTGGCTTGTGCCGCCCTTTTCGAATTTTCTCGCCTGTTTTCGATGTGGAATACGTAAGGTCCCCTTTCGGCTAATGTCAGAGTCGTCTTTAGGAAGAGTGTAGTTCTCACTCTATTTCTGCAAAAAAGTGATTTTTTGTTTGTACACATATATATACATATTTTTTATTTAATTTCTTGAGCGGGAATAACCTTCCCTTTTAAAGTCTTAACTTTTTGGGCTTCCTTCTCTTTCCTCCTCCGCTCTCTCGTTCTCGTTGTCTTCTTTTTGCCTCTCCGTTGTCGTACCCTGTTCTTGCTTTTATCACCGTCGTTAAACTTTCAAATCTCTGCCAAATCTCTCCAATGTCTTCTTCCGCCGCAAAGAAGAGCAAGGCTGCTGCAAGCTTTTCGCCAGCTGTCGAAGCAATTCAAGGTTCTTGCTCTTCTAGTGGCTTTCGCCCCACTTTCTTGCAATCTTCAAAACCCTTTTTGGCTGGCCGTGAGCCTTCTCCTTCTTCTCTCGACTTTTCCTCTCTTTCTAACTGTCTTAGAGGCGTCGAAGTCCCACTAGGCACTCAAATTTATCTACCATCTTCTAATTCCCACCCTTACGACGATTTCGGTCTTGGGTACGTGGTTTATGCTGATTTCTTTTCTTGCGGCTTGACCATTCCCCCACATCCTTTCGTCTTGGGATTTTTGCTTTGCCGCTGTTGTTCTCTTGCTCATCTGCATCCAAAAGTCGTTTCGTATCTCCACGCTTTTGTCGCTCTTTGTGAAGAAAACAAAATTCGGCCGCAGGGCACCGAATTTGCCCGATTCTTTACAGTTAGGGCTGATCCCGACAGCCTAACTATCATTGCGAAGGCCGGATACTCACTTTTTTATTACAAGAAGGTGCATGGGGGGAGCTCGCGGTGGTTCGTCATCGTTCCTCTGTCCGGCCGTTATCTGGGTGTCCCGTACTGCTCCGAAGTTATCAAAGGTCTGCTCGGCTGCCCCTCTACTCCTCCGGCCGAGTTACCGATCTCGAAGATTTTGAAGGCGCGAAGCCGCGAACCGTTGACGGTCGAAGCGTTTTTTACCAAAGCGCGTTTATATTCGCTAAAGACCTACTACAGTAAGCATCAGTTAACAGTATAAATTTCATTTTCTCCATTGATTTCCTTACCGTTTTGGTGCGTTGGGTGTAGATTTTTTCTGGAAGGGGGACATAATTGGTCCCTTCAATAGTTGGAATTTCGTCACTTTCAATAGTGGGGACGAAAGGGTCAACTATTATGATTCGGTGGATGTGGTCGTTGGTGCGGCTGAGCAGCTTTTGGGAGATACAACTTCTTCTAAAAAGCGTTCCAGAGAAGGGGTAGAAGGTGACCAAGCTAGGCAATAAAAGAAGAAGAAAAGCTTAGAATCCCCTGAACGTCCAAACGCCGGATTGCGAGGTACATGGCACGTGAGTCCAGAGTCTGGGCGTCGTGTCTTTCTCCCTCTCACCCCTGGTTTGGGTCTGGACTTTGGTTCTCACCCGGAGCGGGAGTCTGGTCATCCGACCCCTATTTGCGAATAGTTTCCTGACTTGTCGGGCTACTTTTCTTCAGATCCTGGCCAGGTCAATGCTTTGGAAGATGCAGGGCTTCGCATCGATCCTCCGGCCAAACAAGGTTTTGATCAATCCACCTATCCCTTACGACTTTCTGCCTTTTAAATAGCGCTTCCTTGTTCCTGGTTCTGTAAGCTTTTCATTGATTTTTCTGATAATGAGGCTGTGTCTGGTTTTGATTGCTGCCATAGTACCTGTCCCTGGAAAACACAATCTTAAAAAGAAAACCACGTAAAAACCAAAGGTTCCTGTGCCAGAGACATCAGGAGAAGAACAAACCTCCGGCAACCCTGAGGCCTCAACCTCATACGATATTGCTAGTGCCAAGGATGCAGTGCGGCAAAGGGCAATGGAATACCGGCCGGTGCCCGAAAGCCTGAACTACGGAGTAAACAACGACAGGATACCATGGCCTCCTCTTCTTCTCCTGCTCAGGAGTTCTTCACCGGTCCCTCCCAAAAGGAAGGATGGTTCTACCACCGTGGCCAACCCCTTCCTCTAATCTCCTCTGAGTCCACAAAATACTCTACTGTCTGGAAAGAGACAATAAGGAGGTCCGATCATTCGGATGGGATTTTTGCTCCTCCAGCAATTACCACTGCAATTAAAGATAAGTTGTGAACGAAGACGGGGGGGGGGGGGGGCAGATGCCATTATGCGGCATTCTCTTCCAATTAAAGATGTGTTTGACTTTATGTGGGAGGGTATCTTTCGGGTTGGTATACTTTTTTCAATTTCGATAATTTTATTCGTGGTTCCTACTTTGTTTTTTTCCTGACTTTGGTGGTGCTGCTGCTTCAGGTGATGTCTATGGCCCAGAGTGCTGAGGTTCATACCGGTAGTCTCCAGACCAAGCTCCGCTATGAGGAGAGCTGTGCTAACAATGCTCAAGAGGAGCTGAGGCAGACCCGTTCTACACATGATGCTTACACCGATCATGTTCACTATGAGATTGATCTCAAGGTGAAGGAGAAGACTCAAGCGATAAACAGGGAGCTGCAGTTGTCTCGGCAAGAATGTACTCGTCAGCGTGATGAGTATGAACTGCAACTGAAGAATCTACGAGAGGAGAACTTTTCTCTCAAGAGCCGTAATCTTCAGGCCGATGCCGCTTTGAAAGAGGTACGAAATCGACTTGCTTTTGGAAAAGATGAGCTGGCATAGGCTTTCTCTGACTTAGAAGTTTTGCTAAAGCAGGTGCGGGCCGCCCATCAGAAAGAGGTGATCTCCCTTCAATCTGACAAGACTTTCCTCTTTGATGAGAAGAATGCTTTTAAGCAGGAGGTCGAGACGCTTGAGCTGGAGAAGCAGGCTCTTTCTCGTGAAAACAAGGCCCTAGTAGAGGAAAAAGGCAAGCTCATTCAAGAGCTCAACTGCTTATCAGAAGAAAAGCCCGCACTAGAAGAGCAGTCAAGAGCTTCTTTTGAACAGGAGAAACGATGGGCCAAGTTTGTGGGCTTTAGGCCTTGAATTTGTGGATTTTGAGTTTATTTATTTGGCTGAGTCAAAAGAGTTGGGCTGGGCCTGGATAATGGGCCAGTGTGAGTTGGGTTTGGATCTAAGTCCGAATTTGAGTCAAGTTGATGGGTTAGGCCAAGCTGGATATGGGCCGGGCATGATTTATGGGCCAAGCTAGGTGATGGTCCGAAAATGATTTGGGGCTTTTGAATTTAGACTTGGGTTAGATATTTGGACTCGTTTTTTTTTTGGTTTTCTGAACCGAATTTTAAAACACATTAAAATTATTGGTTTGTTTTTATATATAGTGATGAAAACATTGAAACTGAGAGACAATTTCGAATTTGAAAATGGGAGAACGAGAAGATGGAATGTTGGTGACGAATTTTGAATTAGGAAGTTTGATGGCCTAGGACCAAAATAAGATTGTTATTTTACATATATACACAATTTTAGATGTGAATTTTAGGGTTAGGGTGTCACCACCACCAAGTGGGTCATATGATCCCCTAAGTGTGGGGGACACCCATTATCCTAATGGCTTGGACCTAAGGACCATAACTAGGGCTTAAATAGAATACAATAGGTAGGAGACATATGAGAGAAATCACAACATGAATCCCAAAACGATAAGACAAATATTATAGATAAAATACAAGTATTGAAGAAACAAAGTGGAGAGTAAACATTGTACACGAACCAAACTTGATGGTTGAACACTAACATAAATCTTATAAGATTTTAGATTAATTTCAAAACGTAAATCAACGTGCGAAGGGCAAAATCAGCGCTGGAAACAACATAATCCAAAACCAAGTAGTAGTACCAAGTAAGCGCTGGAAATGACACAATTTCCCGGCCAAATAATTAGTATGAAAAAGGGTAACAGTATTTCCAAATTAGATTCATGCGCGAGTAAGAACTTATCAAAGCATGCATCAAACTACCACCATGAAAACTGAGCAATTGAGTTTCCAAACCCTTGAAGAAAAGCATGGAGTCCAAGAGGCCACACTCCCAATTCATAAGCAAAGTCCAATCCAAGTCCTGAAGCAACCGTGTACCTCAGTCAAAGAAAATGAATAACCAAGGTGTAAGCAGTGTAGCAACAGAAAAATGAACTTGAACCCATAGCGTACGATTTAAATGAGCAAACTCATAATTGGTTGCTCCACAAATCTTGAACAATCCAAAAGCAACATTACCCACATATCAGCCAAGGTCTATCTGCGGGTGAGTCAAATAGGGAGTTCCAAACTTCAAAACTAATATGACAGATAAGCCGTAATGGATTATTGTAGCTATATAACGTGCCCACACACGTATCAGTCATTGATACAACTAATCAACAAGAGAAAACTTCATCCCAAGAATATTGCATCAAAGGCATCGGGACCAGATGGGTTTCCATTTTAACCCATCAAAAGTGATTGTAAACCCCAACGATTGTAAACTCAAACTCGCATAATTTAAGACCGAATCTCACACAGAAACTATGTAAAAGGGAATGAACAACATAAACTAAGAGACAGAAAAGGTGATCGACAGAAAGCATATACACATATATATTATCATGCTTCTTAAGTTAGAAATAAATACCAATGGGTAGATTTTGAAGATTTCCTGCAAATAGAACTATGATAAAACAAAACACCAACTGAGATTAGTCTGTAGTGTAATCGAATAGACAAGTGCAAAACGAGAAAATAAGAAAAAAAATCATAAAGAAATCGGATTCCTAAAACATGAACTTCAACCCAATTTGGGGTTGGTTTTTTGGTAACATTCGGAGGAGACTTCAAGTCGGTCTCGGACAGAGCCGGATGAAGAAGAAGAAGAAGACTGGTGCGTATTTGTTTTTTGAGAACTAATATGCCAACAGAGACTCCAGAACCAGCACTTGCAATCGGGATAGTTTGGAGTCCTGAAAATTAGAGGTGAGAGATTAATGGCCATCGAGATTGGCTTCGAATCAGGGTATGCTTTTTTTTGTTGAAGAAAAAATGAGTAGTGGAAGAGGGATTTGGAGTTGAAATCGGTGGCCATGGACAGAGATTAGAGAAATCCTTTCGGGTTTTGAGTCTTTAGATGCGGGAGTTCATGAGAGAAGATGAAGAATGACCACCGAATGAGGGAGAAAACCGTTGTGTTGTTTTTAGTTTCGAGTTTTCTTGGAGATAGAGGGTAATGGATTTTTGAAAATGGAGTGAAAGGAAGTGGGGCATGCTCTGGTTTCGGAAGATTCAGACTTGAAAGGTGGAGGAGAGGATGCTGGTTTGGGTGTGAAATTTCCGGCCATGAGAGATGTTTCTAGTGGTGGAAGGGGAGGGGCTGGGTTTAGCTCTCAAAAAAATGAAGAAGAATGGGTGATGAATCAATGAGAGGAGTTCTTTATTTCTAGGTGAAGAAGAGGGTCTTACACGAACAGAGTGGAGGCGGGTGATGAAGAGTGAAGACGATCCTCTTCTCTTCTGCTGCCTGCAGTGATGTTTTTATATGAAAGGGTCTAGGGTTTTACTTGCTTTCTAGGTCGGATTTGACTTCGGGTCAAACTTATGACCCGCTTGGCATGTGGGGCACGAGAGAAAGAAAAATAAAAGCACCCCTTTGTTCATCCTAAGTTTTAAAATCGGGTCTATTCCCTCCTCCCTACACACACTATCCAGCTACACTAAGACAAAACTCGACATATAGATACGAAAGTTAAAAAAATAACTTTGAAGTGAGCTAAAAAAATAAAACACCCCTTGGTGTAATGAGGGTTCAAACCCAAGGCCAACAACCATCTTAGTAAATGCACTAACCAGTTAAGCTGAAACAAAATTCAGTATACAAACGTGAGAAATATTACTACAGTTCTACTTTGACCAAAAATCCTTTCAAAATGCTAATCATTCTAAATAAAAATATACAGTAAAACATAAATGGTTTTATCTAATGAATCGTTTTATTTTTATAAACCATGAAATAATAAAATAGAACAAGGACATATAAACAATGATAAAGGTAATATGATAGCAAAATGTACATAGGATAATGAAGATAATTCTAAAAAATAAAACATAAAATATAATGATAAAGACAACTAAAATAAAAGTAAACACTAATGAATAAAATTGTAACACCCCTACCGCTAATCAAGTCATTATCTATTAATCCGTCTCATTCACCAATACCAAACCAACGGAAATTCACTACAAACGGTGGGTGATACTGTAACACCCCTACCGCTAATAGCGTCATTACCGTTCAATCTCCTCATACATCCATACTCACGCAGCGGATACATACTTACACAACGGCGGGTGGTACAATGCCGTTAGCCACCCACGTGACTAACAAGGCTACAACTACATACAGCATCGGTCTGATGGACCGGAATATCCGAGTGCTACACAAATACAATCCTTACTACAATTACAACCGGGTACTACAACTTCCCATTCAATACAATACTCCATAATATGATACATTACAATACACCGAGTTTACTAAGATCCAAATACAAATACAAATACAAATACAACAATTCCTTCAAGTTCATACGTACTCACTAAGAGTCTACCATCTACCCATTCCTCACAAGCTACTTACCTTCTAAGTACTAAGGGGTGTACCACTTGGTACGCTTCTACATCGAAGGCTACAAGCCTTATACCATTTACTACTTCCTACATTTCATCTCTAGCTGTCAAACATAGCTGCCAATCTCTTACTGTGACCGTAACCGTTTCGGGTACCTGCACACTAAAAACGTTGCCCCTAGGGGCTCAGCTTACGCTGCATATGACTTCCGCATACCCCGCGTACTAGCGAGGGTACGCCGACCACTTGGTCGAATACATGCAATTCATTTTACAAATACATAGATACATGATTTCATACATCATACTACAGTACTACACAACGAATACATACATACACATCAATACCTACACGGAAGACAATACAAGTCAACCAATACATACTTACCTTTACCGGAATACGCATACACAATACATACACAATACTTGTTAGCTCCATTTGTCCACCCAGGTTAATCGGGTGGAGATTACTCTTTTACTCGGGGTCAATGATTTACACCAGCCAAGATACTCATACAATACTTACTTACTTACTACTTACTCAAGTTAAGTCGTCGGGACCTCCGGGCAGGGACTACTCTGTCCCACCACTGGGCTTTACTTGGTTCACTAATCCAGGATGCTACCCATTTAAGGGGTTTGCGCCGTGGGAAAGTTTAAGAACCAGGAATCAGATCCAACCTCTTGTGTCTCCTCATCCTCACGCGTGGCCGAAACTATATCGGACTTCTACTCATTCCAATTTACTTAATACTTACGTTAGGAGTTAGTTAGGAATTAGTAGAAGTCACACATCCAAGCCACACAATAATCCATTACTCACATACACATACATACATGGTACAATACTTTACACAAGTACACTACAAGGTACATATACACATCCATTCTCATTCCTTCATTTCATGAATTATACAAACTAAATGTTCAAGACAAATATATTAAGAACAATATAAACAAGCACAAGTAAGTGCAATAAATTCCGATTCTTGAATTTATCTTATTAGGTGATCAAATTGGCACACAAATCGGGGTAACCAGGTTAGGATACATAGCATGAAGAAATCATACCTTTCACCGTTGTCTTGGACTCACCGACTTCCTTCGGTGTTCAACTATTTGGATCCTAAGACATACATAAAGTTGTATGATCAATGATCTATTATTGATTCACTTATCCTTACTCCACTACTTCCTTTACATACTTACTAGTTCTTGCATTCTATACTTGATTCAAAACTCATCCTTTACTCTTTACTTCTTGGACTTACCTTCTTACTTATTTACTTACTTTCTTACCATTATTGTTACATTAATGGTGTATTACTAAAACCCCATATATATGCACATATATATATATACATAAGATTACTATATTGTTATTATTATTATTATTATTTTTTTGTAAGTTAGGGCCGACCGACCCAACCTCTTGGGTCAGTCCATTCTAGTAAGTTTTCCGTCCTCCAGACTTATCAGACCGACCCACCGACCGACCCAACCTCTGGGTCGGTCGAAGTCAGAAACTTCGACTCCTAAGGATTTTGTCCGACCGACCCACGACCGACTCACGGCGTCTGGGTCGGTCCATTACAGAAAGTTTCGTTCCAGTTGTTTATGCTCCGACCGACCCACGACCGATCCAACCTCTGGGTCTGTCGGTAGCAGAATTTGCCTACAGACTTTGTTTTTCACTTCTTTTCTTACCCATTTCTTCCCTAATCTTCCTACAAACATCCTAACATGTTTTAGCGCTAATTATACCTCCTAATCCACCTTAGTTCATCCACCAAATTCCTTACTCATTTCTAAATCCACATACACAATTTCTCCTCACTTCCTTTCAACACTTACAATAGTTTTCATTCCTCTTATGCTACAGATTTTCACCTTAACTTCTACCCTCCAATACTCCTTCAACTAATGTTACTCCTAGCATTCAAAATGCATTGCTTTACTTCACATCCTACTTCCATCCCATTACCTAGTTCATTTCCAATCTGTTTTCAAAGTAATTGAACACTCACAACAAGTACCAAAATACACCTAGTTATTGTCTAGGTTATTCCCTCTCCTTACACATCTAAGTCCTCTAATTTCCTTGAAAATTTGGGCAGAGGTTCCCCTATATTTTTCCTCTTTGCCCACACATTATATCAGCTCACAACTCATCCCCAATTTCCATATCAATTCAACACATCTTTATACACACTACAACACAGAAATTTTCCTGCACATGTACATACACTACCCATGGTTTTCCAAAGCTTTTACACATTATTTAAAAAGTTCCAAAACAGCTACATTATCTTACTCATCATACTTCAACATACCTACTACTCATAACCTCATTCATTACTCATTTTAAGCATTTAAAATCTGTTACAATACCATACTCAAAACTAGCTAAAGGTAAGAACATTTACCTTGTTGTTTCTATTTTTTCCTTTCTTTCTTCCTTTCTCTTCCCTTCTTCTTTCTTTTCTTTTCTTTCCTTCTTGTTCTCGGTTTCAAATGGAGTCCACACCCCAATGCTACAGCCCATACCAATACACAAATTCTAACTTAGCATACCATCCTTAACTAACCCTAGAATTTAGTGTTTTTAGAGTTTATAAAAGAGCACTACCTTCCAACCCATGGATGAGGTTCTTGACTAGCAAGGGTGTGAGATTTCTAGCCCAAAGAAGAAGCCAAAATCGGCTGGAGCACAAGGAACAAAACAAGGGTTCGACATGAATTTTCGTTTTGCCAACAAGGGCTAGAAATAGATGAGTTTTCAAGATTATTTTTACCTCAAAACATCAAGAAGAAGGAGGAGCTTCCATTGGTGGACTCAAACCTTCAAATGGAGGATACCCATGGAGATGAAAGTAGTGGTTTTTGATTTTTGGAAGGAGGAAGGTGTTCTCCTTTGCAAAGGGATTCCAATGGTATGATTTTTATAATTTTTGGACAAGATTTGGGTGCTAAAAAATGGGGAGAAAGATGGGCTGTGAAGAGGGAAAAGTATAAAAGTACGGAAAGTAAAACATCCGGTCGTCTGTGACCAGAAGAAATAGCCTAGAACAAGAGATATTGTTAGGCCGGAACATGTTCCGGCCGGAAGGTAGTTAGATGCCTCGTTTATATACAAATACCAGCCTGGCAATAAGAAGAAAGTGACAGGCTGGCAACCTCCGATCTAGTGATGTAAACATTATAAATAGAGGTACACCCCCATAAGGCGGGGGACGCTCCATAAATCAATACTATTCGGGCACACTTTCGAAAAGCTCTCTCTCTCTCTCTCTCTCTCTCAGTCACTTTGCATAGGTAACAGGTAAGACAACGGACAAGTAGAAGGAAAGAGAGGAGGGAACCTTTCTTACCTTTTCATTTGGCGCCGTCTGTGGGAAACGAACAGCTCAAGATCTTTCTTAGCAACCACGAGTCCACCGGAAGTAGTATGATTACGAATAAAACAGTGAAGCTCTGAAACTTTGGGATTGTGTCTTTTGCAGGTACAGGCGAAGAAAGTGTGCGGGCAGGAATGGCTCCAAGAACAAGGAAAACATCTCGACCTAGTGGCGAGTCCAACGATACAGGAATGACCGAAAATAACAGAGCGGAGGCTGAGGGTGCGATCTCCAAGCAAGCACTAGAGGAGATGCTAAAAGGTCTAGTCAGAACCATCGATGAAAGGATAGTGGAAGGGAATGAGATCTTGCAGCAAGAACTGATGCGGCGAGACGAGGAGTACCAAAAGAAATGGGAAGACATGACCGAAGCGCTCGAATCACTCAAAAACAAGGGCTCTGAGGCGAGTAACAGCCGAAGAAAGGAGCAGCCAGGGAAAACTCTGATCATCAATGAGGAGACTGAGGAGGACGATTCAATTGATATGACTCTTTATCCCTTCTCCGAGAAGATCAGGAAGGCAAAACTTCCTCCCCACTTTGTTGCACCGGCAGTAGAGAAATACGACGGAACGGGGGACCCTGCTTTTCACATCAAAAGATTTGTTCACAATGAACACACAAGAAATAAGTTCTCTCGCTCTTTGTAACTTGTTTCCAGGAACATTGTCCAAAAGAGCACTCAGTTGGATCTCAACAAGACCCCCACAGTCGATCTCAAGCTTCAAACAATTAACTGAGGAGTTCCAGCAGTATTTCGCCGCAAGCAAAAAAATCAAAAAAGAAACGATAGAGTTAATGGATCTCAAGCAGCGAAAAGGAGAGACGGTGAAAGAATTCAGCGAAAGATTTCATAAACAGGTAGCGAAAATCGATGACATTGATGAAAAAATTCTGATCAAGGCTTTTGGAAACGGGTTAGCACAACCGAGGCTTGCTGGGAAGATCGCAACAAAGGCTCCAAAAACCCATGGGGAACTGGCTGAGATGATTCACGATTTTCTAAAATCTGAGGTGGCGGAGAATAAGGCCAGAGATTTGGCAAATAGCTTCAAGGCGATTGGCGATAAAAAGGGAGGACAGAGTGGGAACGGCTCATCCGGCAACACATCAGGAAGTTCATCCGGGGGAGGCTCAAGATACAAACCTTACTACAAAGCCCCATCCCAAGGACCACAGTACCAGAACGCCAGGGTTGCCGTCCAAATCAATCCAGGAAGGTATGCGGCGGCGGTCAAAGAAGGATATTTGCCCCCACCAAAGAAGCCTTATCCAGGAGAGATCCCAGTCGCTTTCTGTGAATATCATGGCTGCAAGAGTCACAGAACCGCAAATTGTGCCACTCTGGCCAAGGAGTTGCGAGTCATCGAAGAAGAAAAGAAGAGCAAAGGAAAACTGATGGCGGGCCAGCAGAAGCAGTATGGCAAACAAAACCAGTTCCCCTCTCGAAATCGCCAGGAGGAAGAGGTCCATCCAGAACTGAATCATGGCAAATCGGTCGGTATGATCTCAGGTCTGTAAGAAGGTGAAGAAGTTTCTTGTTTCTTTAAAAACATTAGGTAGGTCCGGTCATACCGGTAGTCAGGCAAAAATGGTGTAATTGATTTCTTTTTCTCAGGAAAAACATATATTGTAAAAGCAAACCTTCCGGTAAATCACCTCCGGAAAGAATAGAAGTCTAAGAAACTTTTTCTTTAAGCAAATTCTCAGGTCTCTTTTCAGAAGTAGGACCGTTGACTCCAAACGAACAAAAAAGACACATTCATGCAGTACATCAAGAGCTCCCGGAAAGAAAAATCGCCAAACGAGAAAGTCTTCCCTAGATTTTCTTTACGGATGAAGACGAAGAAGGAGCGTTATATCCCCACAACGATCCACTTGTCATTCGGGCGCAAGTGAATGACAGGATGATGGAAGGAATCTTAATAGATAGCGGAGCTGGAGCGAATGTCATATCAACCGAGGCAGATAAAAAGCTGGAAATCCCAGAGAGTAAAGTCAAGCCATACTCAGCAGTCCTCGGAGGCTTTGTTGGGGGGCGTTTCCACCAAGTCCTCAGGAAGCATAGACTTCACCATAACATTGGGACTAGGAGACGAGCGGAGAACTGAAAGGCTTACAGCTTTCATCGTGCTAGGACTTTCCGGATACAATATGTATCTCGGTCGACCAGGGATTAATGCCTTCAAAGCAATATGCAGCACTCACCACCTAAAAATGAAATATTTAACCAGGGCTGGAAAGGTGGTAACCATAAAAGGAAGTCAAAAGATGGCTCGAATTTGTGAAGTCCGCATCATGGAGGGTATGCCGGAAGAAGGAATGGTTAAAACGGTGGGGTCAGACAAGGAATTCAAGGGAAAATTACCTCTCCCACCAGAGCCGGATCGAAATACAGACGGTTGTGGAACTTCTAAAGACTCACCAAGAGAGGTACATTTAAAAACTGACCCTTCTAAATTTTTTAAAATAGGGAATGCATTCGGCTATGGAGAGCAAACTCACCTGATGAGATTCCTGGAAAAAAGAAGGACAACTTTCGCCTGGAGTGCGGACGACATGCCCGGAATAGATCCAAGCGTTATCCGGCATGACCTACGAGTAGACCCGAAGCACCCGGCCATCTGGCAAAGAAGAAGAATAATAGGAGAAGAAAGGGACCTTGCGGCACGAGCTGAGGTGCAAAAACTACTTAAGGCCGGATTCATCAGAGAAGTGTCTTATCCCAAGTGGCTGGCCAACGTTGTAATGGTTAAAAAGTCAACAAAAAATGGAGAATGTGTGTAGATTTCACGGACCTAAATAAGGCATGTCCTAAAGACTTCTACCCATTACCGTCAATAGATAGATTGGTCGTCTCAACGGCTCAAAGCTCTGTCTTAAGTTTCTTGGACGCATTCTCGGGATATAATCAAATAAAGATGAATGAAGAAGATTCGGAAAAAACATCCTTTACTACCTCGGTCGGAACCTTTTGCTACAAGGTAATGCCTTTTGGATTAAAAAATGCGGGAGCAACCTTCCAAAGAATGATAGACAAGTATTCAAACAACAATTAGCTCAAAACGTGGAGGCATACGTCGATGATATTGTGGTGAGAAGCGATTCTTGGACACAGCACATGGAAGACCTGAAGGAAACTTTTGACACCCTGGACAGATTCCAAATCAAGCTAAATCCGGAAAAATGTGTATTTGGAGTTACAAAGGGGAAGTTCTTAGGCTTTATCGTCGGGCAAAGAGGGATTGAGGTAGATCCCGAAAAAACCCAGGCAATCCTTGATCTATCGCCACCAACGAACATTAAAGATGTGCAAGCATTAAATGGAAGACTCACGGCCTTAGGAAGATTCTGTTCAAAACTCCAAGAGAAGTCAATCCCATTCTTCAACATTCTAAGAAAAAACAAGAGATTTCAGTGGAGTCAAGAGTGTGTAGAAGCCTTTGAAAGGATCAAGGAAATGCTCAGAGAATTGCCAAAATTGGGTGTTCCGGCCCCTGGTCAAGACTTATACCTCTATCTGTCTGCCACAGATTGGGCGGTGGCGGCCGTGCTAATAATGGAGGAAGAGAAAAAAGAGATACCAGTATATTACACCGGAAAGATCCTAACCCCAGCAGAAAGTCGTACACCAACATCGAAAAAATATTGTTTGCATTAGTCGTTGCGTCCCGAAAGCTTCGACCTTATTTTCAGTCACACCGGATATTTGTTAGGACAAAATGGCCTCTAAAGCAGATAGCAAACAACCCGAATGCATCTGGACGAATGGTCAGTTGGACTGTCGAACTCACCCAGTACGAGATTCACTTCCTTCCTCGAACAGCTATAAAAGCACAGGCTTTGGCGGACTTTATAACCGAGACAACCTTCGCCCAAAGGCAAAGAGAGCCCGCAAACCCGCACATCATCTTAGTTGATGGAGCTCGATGTAAGACTGGAGCGGGAGCCGGAATAGTGGTCCAAACACCAGATGGAAGAACTCTTAACTTTGCGTTCCGGTTGGAATTTGAGGTAACAAATAATGAAGCTGAGTATGAGGCTCTCATACAGGGTTTGGAAATCGCCACTGCCTTAGGGGCAACAGGTTTTTTCTTTTATAACAAGACAGTAGCTTCCATTTGTGTCCTTATAAACTTGTCACGTACCTCCAAAAAGGGGGGGGGGAAATGGAGCTTACCTCTTTAAATTCCTTGTGCAGAATTGGAAATATACTCAGACTCAATGTTGGTGGCACGACAAAACGAATATTTACGAGGTTAAAGAGGAGAAACTCGGGAAGTACTTGGCCAAGGTCCAAGAGACAAGGCGAACTTTCAGAAGTGCAAATTAAGGCATCTTCCCCGAGCGGAAAATACAGAGGCCGATGCGTTGGCCAAATTGGCCAGTATGGCCGAAAGAATGCCTAGTAAATTGGATGGAAATAAAGGCGAAACCAAGTTTGGAAGAGGTCCGAGTGTGCACCATTGAATCGGACACAGTGGCCAACTCTTGGATGACACCCATCATTGAATACATACAAGGCGGAAGTTTGCCGCAAGACGAGAAAGAGGCAGCAAAGATAAAGCGAAGAGCTGCATCTTTCTCATAGAGCACGGGCAACTCTACAAAAGGCCATTCGCAAGACCAGCACTTAAGTGTGTCACCATAGAGGAGGGAGCAAGGCTCATGAAGGAGCTACACGAGGGAACCTGCGGAAACCACCAGGGAAAAAGGGCAATAGTTCACAAAATCCTAAGGTTGGGATACTATTGGCCGGAAATGAAAAAGCATTCTGAAGAGTACATACAAAAATGCATAAAATGCCAGGAACACGGGCACAAGATACATAATCCTCCAGCTACACAAAAAGCTATATTATCCCCGGTCCCGTTCGCCATGTGGGGGTTAGATATTGTTGGACCTTTCCCGGAAGGTACAAGTTCATCTATGTGGCCATTGATTACTTCACCAAATGGGTAGAGGCCATGCCAACAGTATCTATTACCGCGAGAAAGTCGCAAGACTTTATTTGGAAATACGTGGTCTGCAGGTTTGGAATCCCAAAGGTAATAGTAACAGATAATGGAGCCCAGTTCAATTGCGGTAGCTTTCGGGCATTCTGTGAGGAGTGGAAGATCGATTTGAGGTTCGCGTCGGTCGCTCATCCGCAAGCAAACGGTCAGGTGGAAAACGCAAATGGGCAAATCGTCAAAGCTATAAAAAAGGAGGTTGGACAGCAAGAAAGGAGGATGGGCGGAATTGCTGGCTCAGGTCCTTTGGTCCTACAGAACGACTGAAAAAGGGCCAACTGGAGAAACACCATATAGATTAACCTATGGTCTGGAAGCAATTGTTCCGGCTGAAATTATAGTCCCATCAGTTAGATGGGAATCCTATGACGAGGAAAATAACGGTGAAGGGATAAAAGACAGCCTGGATTTGCTTGAAGAAACTAGGGTCATGGCTCAGGTCCGGATGGAAAGAGATAAGGCAAAGGTGGAGAGATACTTTAACCAAAGGACAAGGGAAAGAAGTTTCGTTCCGGGCGAACTGGTCCTTCTGGAGGTAAAGCAGCCAAAGAAGTTAGAGCCCCAGTGGGAGAGACCTTTTATAATACAACGGCGAACAGGACAAGCCTCATATCGCCTGAAAAACAGTGAAGGATACGAGTTGCCTCACTCTTGGCACGCTGAATGCCTTAAAAAGTTTTATGTATAAAAACATCTTTCACAAAAGCAATAAAATGAGGTATTCTTTTGAAACAAAGTTTTTCGAAATGTACCACCCGGCCAGCGTGCCTACAGGCTATCATGCCTTGAAATGTACCACCCGGCCAGCATGCCTACAGGCTATCATGCCTTGAAATGTACCACCCGGCCAGCGTGCCTACAGGCTATCACGCCTTGAAATGTACCATCCGGCCAGGGTGCCTACAGGCTATCACGCCTTGAAATGTACCATCCGGCCAGCGTGCCTACAGGCTATCACGCCTTGAAATGTACCATCCGGCCAGCGTGCCTACAGGCTATCACGCCTTGAAATGTACCACCCGGCCAGCGTGCCTACAGGCTATCACGCCTTGAAATGTACCACCCGGCCAGCGTGCCTACAGGCTATCACGCCTTGAAATGTACCATCCGGCCAGCGTGCCTACAGGCTATCATGCCTTGAAATGTACCATCCGGCCAGCGTGCCTACAGGCTATCATGCCTTGAAATGTGCCATCTGGCCAGCGTGCCTGTAATGTCTAGGAATTTTCTTAAAAATAGAACTGAGCAAAGTATAAACAAAGGGTGCATACAAAGCATTTGGAGATCCGGTCGCTCCGGATAAAGCCAAATGAAAAATATATAAAGCCAACCCGTAGTAAGTAGTCTGAACTAGTTGAAGACATAAAAGTAGTAACAGAAGCAAAAATGCTAGATAATTACCAAAGTAACAACCCAAAATACACCTATACAAGGTCCAAACACTAAGAAATCACTCTTTCTAAAAGGCATCAATTCTTTAGCAGGCTTTTTTGCAGCAGACCCTTCTTCGACCGGATGAGACACACTCTCCTGAGAATTAGATCTTCCAACGGCCTGGTGAGAACCGGCAACCCCCTGGCGTATGCCACTGTCGGGAGGAAGGAAGGAAGCCTGACCTGGCCCGAAGACCATCTCGCCAGGGAGACGGCCAAACTTCTCAAAATCCTCAAGGAAGTTGCTCTTCTGAGCAACATTATCAAATTCCAGCTCATTATACAGATCGTCATCCAAAACTTCTCCCCTCTTCAGAAAGTACCTGGAAATGGTCTGGCGACAAACATTAGTAATCTTCCAGCTCTGAGAACCGAAAGCCTTCTTCAGGTGGGCAATGATGGTTCCTTGCTTTTTCAGCTCCTCTTGGGCCCGACGGGCGTAGGCCATATGCTTGGCAATATCTTCCTCGAGCTGTAGGACCTGAGCTCGGTAAAGGTCACGGTCAGAACCCAAGGCAGAAAGCTCCTCATTCAGCTTGTCAATACGGCCGCTAAGTTTCTGAACGTGTCTCAGAAGATTTTCAAAATCTGGATAAGAAAGGGAGAAAGAGAAGGATCGGTAAGAATAAAACATAAAGAACAGAAGACGGCCAGAAAGAGACCGAAAAAACTCACCCTTGGCCGGGACCTTGGCATTCTCAGATTGAAGAGAGGTCGTGGCTTCCTCTAAAGTTTTCACCTTTTCTTCCAGAGAGACCTTCTCGGCCGCAAGAGCAGCATTATTGGCGGAAAGAACCGTGTTTTCCTCCATCAAGGACTGCTTCTCTTGATCGAAGGCGGCCCGAGTCTGCTCATCCAGAGCATTCTTTTCTTCGGTCAGTTCGGAAAGCTCTTGAATAAGTTTGGCTTTATCTTCCACTAAAGCCTCATTCTGCCTGGTCAAAACCTTTTTGTCCGCCTCAAGGGACTCGACTTCTTTCTCAAGGGCAGCATTCAGGTCTGCAAGGTAAACCTTATCTGAAGCAAGGGAATCCACGTCCCTTTTGTGAGCAGCTCGTACCTGCCGCAACAAAACTTCCAAGTCAGACAAAGCATGCGTTGGTATCAAGACATCCCTTTCGCCGGAAGGCTTGCAGTGTACCTGTTTCAGGATACTCTCGGTGTGGAGGTTCTGGTTTCTCAAAGCAAACATCTCTTCCCGCAAGCTCTTTAACTTCAATTCATACTCATCTCGAAGGCGAACACACTCATGACGAGATGACCGCAACTCCTTGTTTAAAGTGTCTGTCCTCTCTTTCACCTTGCGGTCTATCTCGTAATTTACATGATCCATGTAAGTATCATGAGAGGAACGGGTCTGCTTCAGCTCAGCTTCAATATTATTGGCCCGACTTTTCTCGTATTGCAGGTCAGATTGGAGGTCCCGAGTTTGAACTTCGGCACTTTGGGCCATTGACATAACCTAAAAGAAACAAAACATAGAAGGCTTAAGGAACTTCAAGAAGGTATAGGAGAATGGGAGGAAGACGGCACTAACCCGAAAAATGCCTTGCCACATCAGGTTGAAGACCTCTCCCATGGGAATAGAAATGAGCATAATAGCATCGGCTCCTCCGCTTCCGGCCCTCAGTTTCTCCTTAGTGGCAGTAACGATGGACGGAGGGGCGAAGATCCCGTCTGGATGGTCAGACAGCCTTATCGCCTCCTTCCAAGTGTTAGTGTATCGAGCAGTATCCAAAGAGATCCTACGCAGGGGTTGCCCAAGGTGGTAAAACCATCCCTCCTTCTGGGAAGGACCGGTGAAACTCCCCTGAACAGGAGGGGGTGGAGAGGAGGAAGAGGCAGCAATGTCCTCCCTTTGCTTGTCTTCCCTCTGCTTGCTTCGGAGCTCTGGGTTCTCGGGCACAGGTCGGTATTCTTTCACCCTCTCAGGTACTGATTCCTTGGCTCCAGGGACATCACGTGGTGGTGAGGTGCCAAGAGCCTCACTGTCCCCTTCAATTTCAGAGACCTCTGTTAGGACAGCCTTCGGCTTTAATACAGTTTTCTTCCGGAGTCTTTGAGTACCGGAAGCCGGAACAGCAGCAGTAGGGTGGGCCGGACCGCAAGCAACCTCGTTGTCAGTAACGGTTATGGGTGCGCCTTGAGAGCCTAAGAAAGGAAGGGTCAGCAAAGCATATACAAGAAGGGAGAGGCAAAGGTTTCCTTCAAATAAGAAAGAGCAATACGTAGGTCAGTCTCCTCCAAGACAGCACCGTGGGCCGGATCGGAAGAAAAATATCCTGCCAAGTCAAGAAACAATTCACAAATAGGAGTTGGGTGACCAGACCCCTGCTCTGGGTGAGAGACAGACCCCTGGCCTGAATCGGGAGTAAGAGGGAGAAAGACGCGATGCCCAGACCCTGGACTCATGTGCCAAGTACCTGGGAAATCACCGCTCGATCGGACTGGGGACCCAGTAATTCTCTTTTTCTTCTGGCCGAATCGGTCCTTGTCATCATCGCCTCTTTGTCTCTTCTTAGAAGAGGAGGCATCCCTGAGGAGTCTTGTGGCCGCATCAACAGCCGCATCGACAGACGCATAATAATCAACTTGCTCGTCACCCATTTTGAAGTTAACAAAATTCCAACTGTTGAAGGGCCCCACCTTATCTCCTCTAGAAAAGAAATCTACCAGAGCGATGCAAAAAGTAAGAAAACGGTAAAAGGTAAAAGATTTAGGTAAAACTGACTAAATAAAGCTTACTATGATATTTCTTCAATGAGTCCAGGCGCGCCGGAGTAAAAAATTGGGAGACCGTAGGCTGCTTTTTGCTTACCATCTTCAGGATTTTCGAGATAGGCATTTCTTGCGCCGGGGAAGGGGGACAGCTAAATTGGCCTTTCGGGATCGAGGAACAGTAAGGAACTCCCAAAAATCGGCCTGGTGGTGGGACAATGACAAACCGTCGGGAGTTCCACCCGGAAGACGCTTTCTTGTAATCGAAAAGAGAAAAGCCGGCCTTCGCCTTGATGGTCAGGCTATCAGGATCGTCCCTTGTGGAGTAGAATTGGGCGAACTCGGCTGCTTCCACCCGAATTTTGTTCTCCTCACAAGGTGAACATAGGCGTGGAGGTAAGAAATTGCCTTTGGGTGTAGGTGAGCAAGCACACAGCAATGACGAATTGGAAACCCAGAACGAATGGGTGAGGGGCACAGTCAGGCTACGAGAGAAAAAATCCGCATAAACGGCATATCCGAGCCAAAAATCATCGTGGGGGTGTGAATCGGAAGAAGGAAGATAGATGCAAGTACCCTGTGGGACTTCGACAT
This sequence comes from Limonium bicolor, assembly GCA_023374045.1. Classification (NCBI taxonomy): domain Eukaryota; kingdom Viridiplantae; phylum Streptophyta; class Magnoliopsida; order Caryophyllales; family Plumbaginaceae; genus Limonium; species Limonium bicolor. The sequence goes on from CM041781.1 coordinate 183,916,163, forward strand.
CCTTTATGCAGGAGAGAAGGGAAGAAGTATCCAGGGAGATGAGAAGCTCTCGATCAGCAGAAAAGGTGCGGTAGATTTCAAATAGGAGCGAAACCCCTGGGACGAAAAGGTACCTTGAATCGCCTCTTTAGCAGGGACAAAATTCGCTACTGCCTTGTTCTTCTTCGAGCTAGACGAAGCCATCGGAGCAAGAAAACAGAGAACAAGGACGAAGCAAAGAAGTGGAAAGATTCAAAAGCAAGACGCGAGAGAAGAAGCGGCGGAGTCTGGGCAAGCACAGGAGGAAGAAGATATCTGAAAGAGAACGAGACTAGAGTTTTCGAAGAAAGCAATTCCCGACCAGTTAATGAAAAATAAAAGGAGACCCTGCACCTTCCTGGAAATGGGGCGCTGACACAAAACGACTCTGCAAATTCCACATTGAAATGGCGCAAGCATGGGCAGGGGCATAATTCGAAAAAGAAAGTCTCCTTCTTTTTTTTTAAAAAAAAAGAGGGAGGAAAAAAGAAAAGAGAACTTGTGGGACTAAGGGGAGATGATGGCCTGGAAGAGTAAAAGGCCTCAGCCGAAGGATGCAAACACGCCAGTACGACGTCAAAAAAACAAACAACAAAGCATCACGCGAAAGACGTAATAACTACTTTACTTTTCTTACTTTTTTAAAAACCTAGTCAAAAGTAGAACTTGTGGGACTAATGAAGAGGGAAAAGTAATAAAAGTACGGAAAGTAAAACATCCGGTCGTCTGTGACCGGAAGAAATAGCCTAGAACAAGAGATATTGTTAGGCCGGAACATGTTCCGGCCGGAAGGTAGTTAGATGCCTCGTTTATATACAAATACCAGCCTGGCAATAAGAAGAAAGTGACAGGCTGGCAACCTCCGATCTAGTGATGTAAACATTATAAATAGAGGTACACCCCCATAAGGCGGCGGACGCTCCATAAATCAATACTATTCGGGCACACTTTCGAAAAGCTCTCTCTCTCTCTCTTAGTCACTTTGCATAAGTAACAGGTAAGACAACGGACAAGTAGAAGGAAAGAGAGGAGGGAACCTTTCTTACCTTTTCAGGCTGGTGTGGTGGTGCTCAAATCGCCATTAGAGGCCTTGGGGAAGAATAAAGGAATCAGAGAGGGAGGGGGAAAACGTGAGTGAGTGAGGGGTTGTGAGGAGAGAGAGTTTTATTTTTACTTTTGTACTTATTTCCTTTGTCCTTTAGCATGTTAGGAAAATAAAGAGAGTGTGTGAGGGAGGGAAATAAGCTGGCCGACCCCCATTTACACACACACAGATTTTTACTTTTTATTTGCAAAAGTGGATACATTAGTTTTGTTTTATTACAGTTTACACTCCACAACTTCTCGTTTTTATAGTTTTTACTGACCGGGACCCGTTTCCGGAATTTTCTCGTTTCTTAAATTTTATTGGTTATCAACCTTAATTAACATTCATTAATGACCATGTGGTTGACCAAAATTATTACGAGTCTATTTAACCCGTTTAAAGTCGCGTTTTCCCGGTTTCCTTGAAAAACGCGCTTTAAGGTTCATTTATGCTTTTAATCCATTTTAAGGATCTGTTTTCTTCGGGATTTGTTCCCTTATACTATTAGGCATTATTAGGCCTTAAGAATTCATATAATACTCTAACCTTGGTCCTGTACCTCCTATGGTTATTTAACGCTTATTTAGCGTTTTTCGCTTTTAAAGCATTTCTTCATTTCTTTTGGGTTTATTTTTCCTCACCAATATTACTTAAGCATTATTAGGCTCTTAAATACGGATTAGAATGATCTTAATCACTATATTTAAATTCAGGGTATTTCAGATACAATGCCGTTAGTCACCCACGGGACTAACAAGGCCAAATCCAAATACAATAATCCAATTACAATATCGGTCTAATGAACTAACATACCGAATACTCTATACCAAAAAATACATTTCATTCCTTATTCCAATTCACAATACAAATATAACCTCAATTCAATTCTATACCGAGTCTACTACAATCCTCAAATTGCCAATACACTTCGGACTTACAATACAACTTTACAAAACAAATACAATTTCCTTAATCAACAACCCATGCTTAAGTAGCAACCTTGTCCTACTCTCGAACGGTATTCGGCTCCAAAGTACCTGTAAGTAAAAACGGTGCCCCAAGGGGCTCAGCAAATTGCTGGTATGAAATTCGCATACCCCGCGTGCTAACGGGGGTACGCCGACTACTTTGTCGAGAACATGGGATTCATTTTAAGTCAACAATCATGCTCATATTCAAAGGTATTCAAACAAGGAATACAATAGCAACTAACACAACAAGATTGTTAGTTAGTATTAACTTACTCCTAGGCCTTGAGGGTTTTACCTCACTAATGCCTTAATCACTTTATTCATGGACCTCCAATTCCCTCGGGATACTCTTACTCAAGCTCCTTTAGGCTTGTAAACCCTACAAGTCTCAATCTCAATTCAATTTCTACAATTCTCAATCTCAATTCTCAACTCTCAACTCTCAAGTTCAATTCTCAACTATCAACTCTCAACTCTCAAGTTCAATTCTCAAATTCTCATGTTCAATACTCAAACTCTCAAATTCTCAAATTCTCAAATTCTCAAATAGATACCTTTAAAGTCATTATCCAAGACCACCGGGCAGAGTCATACAGAAGACTCACCACCGGGCTTTCAAATACAAGTCTTACTTCCCCGGTTTCGACCCTACTCCGGGTCTAGCATAGTGGGAAGGTTCGACTATCAAACGGAACTATACACTTAGCTCCTCAAATTCTCAACGTCCGTATCTCTATCGGACTACTCAATTTCCCAAACACTCATCTCTCAGAGTTATATTGAAATCATATAGATTAGCCTAGAAGTATCTCTCTCGATATCCTCTAATAGCTTAGGGAACTTTCTCAATGCCTAGTATTCTCATATTTAAGGGTTTCCCCAACTTTTCGAATACTTGTATGTTCGGGACATTTCTATCCTCATTTTGTTGGTCGACTACTTTTCTAGAGTTTGATGGTCCCTAATCATTCTTTTTCTTCTCTCAAATTTTCATATCTTTGAACTATCTTCAATCTCTTAATAGAGGTTTAATCATTTCTTTCCACTATTAATTATTTATGGATTGTTCATTTCGGTTCTCTAACCGTTATCAGGAGTTTACTAATCCCGTACAACTCTTTCTCACGTTCTAGTGAGATCATAATTTTTCCTTATCGTTACTTTCAATCGATAGTTTTCGTGTGTACCATGTATTCGTTAATTTGCGAAACGACTCTTTCTACGAGTCACTAACCAACAATACTCATCTATGAGTCGGTCTATAACACTAAATTGGACCACACAATCATACAAGGGTGATTAGTACACATAACATGCATCAAGACATACAATCAAAGCAATAGATCATTTTCGTACTTTTATCTTGATTAGGTCGCACACAAGCAAACAACACACAAATAAGTGTAATCCGGGTAGCATACGGGGCATGAGAAAATCATACCTTCCACCATGGATTAACTTTACCGTGTCACCTTACGTTCCTCGGTTCACACTGGATCCACTGATAACATTCCAAATGTTTCTATTAACATTACGGTACGTAAATAACTACTACTCCCGTACTTACCCCGTTATCCCGTTAATCTTAGGTTTTGCTCAAGTGTTCCTAAGTTTACAACTTTGTCATTCACTTCTCACACTTGTTTACTTAGGTTCCTATGTGCATATTTTCTCCCCATCATTACTCTCCCAATGGTTTACTACTAATGCCACATTTTTTTATTTGACCCGACCGACCCTACCAAGGTCGGTCGAAGTTAGTAGGTTACGGGTTTGAAAAAATTCAACTCGACCGACCTTCCCAAGGCCGGTCGAAGTTAGTTGACTTCCGGATTTGAAAATTTCTGCCCGGCCGACCTTCCCAAGGTCGGTCCTAAAGTTGGTCGATGTCAGAAGACTTCCAGGTTTGAAAATTTCAGCTCGACCGACCCTCCCAAGGTCGGTCCTAGGGTCGGTCGAAGCTAGTACCATTTTCCCAAGGTGTTTAACTACTCACTTTGAACTCTAAGCTCGCCTTAATTCTTACCCAATCTTTCCCCAATCATTCCACATGTTTTCTAACATGTTAAAACACCTTAAACACTCTTAAAACCTCCTTAAATCATTGGTCATACTCATACCCAATTCTTGCTCAATTCCACAAATTTCAATTCTCACATTTTGCATTTTGCACTTATGCATTTCTAAATTTCCCCTTGACAGTTTACACTTCTCCTCTCAACCATTTGACCATTCCAAATTCATCCAAGACGTTCTCCTTTCTAGTTCCCAAAGTCCATTCATTTCCCTCAAGGCTTTACAACCTAGTTTCTCTCCAAAACTCCAAGGCACTTATACACTATTTTGCTACAGATTTTTACTTAACTTAACCAAGCCTTATACCCACATCCTAGGGTGATTAACTAACCCAAATAAATCTATTACAACACCTAGTTAGCCTAGGTCATTTTTCACTCAACTCATCACCTAACCTTAATAGGTTTCTACACAAATTTTGCCATAACTCACCTACAATCCTTACATCCCCAAGTACACAATTTCTCACCTAAATCAATTCAAACTAACCACACCCATAGAGGGTCCTACCAGCACACAACATTTCACCAAAATCTCTTCAAACAACAATATTAATATATACTCAAGTCACTTGGCTCCTAGGGCCTCAATTCAAACAACAATTCCTAAATTTCTCATCTAACTAATCAAAGCACATTTCCATCCAGTTTTTGGTTCATTCAATTAATTAACCCATCCCAAATTCTAAAGCAATCAAGATAAACATTAAGGTAAGCTCTTTACCTTAACCTTCCAAGTTTCCTTTTCAATTCTCATCTTCTTCTCTTCTCCATTTCTCTAGACTTCAAAATCGGCCAAGGCAATTCAAATGCCAACACTCCAGTCCAACACCCAAAAGAATCCAATGAACAACAATTAAGCTCCCAACCCCTTGGAATAACACTAATTCAATGAAAAGCTTAAAGCACAAAACTTAGGGTTTTACCTTTGGAGTTTTAGGAGAGGTTTTAAATCTTGAGTCAAGAGGAGGGTTCCACCACCATTGGAGAGTTGAACCAATGCTCAAACAAGAAAGAAGCAAAGCATTAAGATGGGCAGAAATCGGCCAAGACAAGGGATGGAGAAAAATGAGTTTTTCCTTGGAACTTTTTACCTTAAATGAAAGAGGAGACTCCAAGCTTCAAGAAACCCCAACTTTCTCTTAAAATGGGATATACCCATGGAGATGAACTTCACCCTTTTGAGATTTTGAAAAGAAGGGAATGTAGCCCTTGGTGAGAGGAGCAAGAATATGTGTTTATTTTTGGATTTGGAGTTTGGATGTGGCTTGGGCAAGAGGGAGAAGGTGGAGTAGCCATGGGAGGATGCTCAAAATCACTCCAGAAAAAGAAGGGAGGGGAGCTTAGGGTGGGAAGAAGGAAAGGAAAGAGAGGGAGAAGAAGGAAATGAGGGAGGAGAGGAGGAGAAGTTACTTTTGTAACTTTTCTAGCTTTTCTACTTTTCTTCTTCTTTTTTCTTTTCTAACTAGTTACTAATATAGAGGGCTGATTTATCTCTTAAAAACCGGCCCCCATATATACATGTAAGCTGGAGTGTTTTTTGTCTTTTACAAGAAACACTCGTTAATTACCCGGTTTGACACTATTCACTAACCGGGCCCGTTTTTCCGCATTTTCTCGTTTCTTTTATTTTAATGGTTCTTAGGCTTCCATTAATGTTTAATTATAGTTATTTGATTGACTATAATTTTTACGGGTCCATTTGACCGCTCAAAGTCACGTTTTTGGGTTGTCTCCAAAAACATGCTCTAAAGCTTCATTAGCGTTTTAATCCATTATATGGATCCGTTTTCTTCGGGAATTGTTCCCACATATTATTTTGGTGTAATTAATCCTTAGGAATCCATATAGAACCCTAACCGAGGTCGTATTCTTCCTATGGTCACGTAACACTCAATTTTGCGTTTTATGCTTTTTAAGTGTTTTCTCTATTCTTTTGGCTTTATTTTCTTCACCAATATTCTTTAGGCACTATTAGGCCCTTAAATTCCAGATTATAATTATTTAATCACCATATTTAAGTTCAGGGTATTTCAATCTACCCCCCTTAAAGAACTTTGCCCTCAAAGTTGGTGAATCTAATATTATTGTGCACATAGGTACTCCATGCTAGGGTCATAACCTCTATATAACCTCCCAGACTCCAAGGTCTGATTCGATGTATACCACACATCCACACAACATGTCACTGCATGCATAGCCATCAAAAATATTCTTTTTCCTCCTCTCCATCGGGTCCATCCGAAGATAAAGAAGGTAACATCCTCTCCTATGTCGAGTGATCCCTCAGGTACCGGTCACGTTTGAACACTTACGCTTTCTGGTTCACGGCCGTCATGACATTGGGCACTTACGCTTTCTGGCTCTACGGTCCTTTGGTTCTGATCAAAATCATTTGCACATCTAGATATCCTCAGGCACTCACCGGTCATCCGCACTGACACGGGACTACTCATATCCCGCTGCCCTTGGAAAAATACAAAACACACACTACCAAGGTCCTACCGGTCACTTAGTACCGTTGCTCATCCGTTGTAGTGGTTTCAAAACTAATCATCATTCCCACCGGCTCGCACACTAGCCTTACTTCCCGGGTTTCGACCCGATACCGGTGCCTAGCCATGGGAAGGTCCAACTAGCACCCGTGGGAGCGATTTCAAAACCGGTCCTCATTCTCAAGTTTGAAGAAAATCCTTTTTTATTTGCCAAAATCAGTTGGAAATTCATTTTTAAAACTCATACAACTCCAAATTCCAATTTATGATAATTACATCTATTACTAGCGTTATTACTTGTGACCACTTATAGGGAACTTCAGGAGTCATTCGACCCCGATGTGATCAGCATCAGTGTTGAACTATCCTTCCACCCCATTTTATGTTCGGTTTCCCTTGATCGCTAGCAAATCAAGTTCCACCTCCCACATAAATTCACACAATCAAATAGTCAATCATTATTTCATTTTCTATCTTCTTAATCTTTCTAGTCATAATCACAAAGCAATGCATTTTCCAATTTCTAGAATTCATTTCCTCACTTATTACTCATCTCATTAATTATTACTCCATTTATCTTCAAATACTTACCTAAGAAATTCAAAAGCATAACTCCAATAATTTTCTATCCACTAATCGTTCTCAGGTTAAATCAAATCAAGTCACCTAAGGAACTCAATTCCCGCTAGGTTCAACATCAGTTTCATACTGATTTATACCCATCATATCTCCCAAACATACTCATTTCTCAACGCCGGTTTCATACCGACTCATATCTCATACTATTCCCAATCGGGGTTCTCATTCCCCTGGAGTTTCTCTACTCATTTCCACTTTTAATCTCATAAATAACCATAATTACACAATGAGTGAATACATATGTTTATGTAATATAAGTACCAATCATCAAAATAAAAATCCTTTGCACTATGCGCACTGTAGTTCACACACTTATTATGTGAAACAAACACTTAGCGTTTTTTCACTCTCCCCCCTTAAAAGGGATTACGCCCACGTAATCTACCATGTGTCAATATTTGACATTGGTCTAAGGCGTTCAACCGTCATGGAGTGTTTCGGCTTCCATGCGGTCTATTATACAATGTTCTTTGGTTAAAGGGTCTTAACCATATTGTTGGTTAGTCCCTACACCAAGAATTCTCATTGGATGTTTAACTCTTAACCGGGTTCAGTTCTAGCCTTTTGGGCTTCAAGGCATTGATAATTTGCCGTTCGCTCTTATTCAGTAGGTATGTTTCCTTGGAATTCTGGGCCCACTAGCTTCTGTTTCGCGACCCTAATAGCTTTAGAGCTTGGTTTGCCCTTTTTGTTATTCTTAATGTGTTCCACATAACCTTTTTATCCCTTTTTATCTTGGGAATAAGGTTTCTCAATCGACGTGTGGTATTTCTTACCGTGCGCGAACTCGACGAGTTATAGATTTTCTATCCAGCTTTCTGGAAATCCGTTGTACATACTGTTGTGTACTTTCGTGAATATTCACTTGGTTCTTCCAACGTGCTGTCGGTTGAGGTTGAGCCACTACTTAGTTGTAGTGCTTCCTCTGTTGTTAATGGCTTCTGAATTATGCCCACTTATCTGGTTTTGTACAAGTGTTCTTTTACTTGTACGACCTCGCATCTTTTATGCATTGGTCCTTATGACTTTCATAAGTTTCTTTCCGCCTTTATTCTGGTGGAATTCACTTCTTGTGATTGTTGGTGTGTCATACACTCTTCGTGCCTCTTTTGCCAAAGGCCGCACGATTTGTTTCTAAACTTCCGCTTAACTGGCTTGTGTCATGTTCACTTGTGTGTTTATACACTCTCCGTATCCGGTACGATTGATTATTTAGCCATGGGGTACTCTTGTCCCGAAGTTTATTACGTCACTTATCAATTTGATCCTCTAAGGATACACTTCCAGTTCCTCATGTGATTGCAATATGAATGAACATTGCCTCCTCTGTGAGGTCTTTCATCACATGGTATAGAATTCTGGCTTGTTGTCGGGTCTGTTACCATCTCCATATCATTGTGTGATTATTCACATACATTGGTCGCTTGTTGTGCACCATGTTCGTATTTACTTACGACTTTGCTTTCCATCGCATCCGCTATTACATTGGCTTCTGCTCATGTATTTCTACCATATATATTATGGTTCGTCCTTTTTCTTGGCTGATTACAGGATATGATATTCCTTATGTCTCTGAGCTCCTTGGGCGTGTGTCACTTTCTACTTACATTATACACATACAGTGTTTCTGCTAAACTGATTACTCTTCGGTTTTTGACAATTGATATGACAGCTTACTTCGGTTTTCATTCGTTCAAATTATTGCTTGGCCATGACTATATGTTCAAGATTCACTACATTAGTAGTTCTGAAGAGATGTATTTTTAGACATCCACTGATGACATCCTCTTTTTTGGAATCTATGTGTTCACCGCCGCCGCGGTCCCACGATAACGAGTGGTATTCTTGTTCGTTAATTATTTAACAATCTTTACTAATGTCATTTCCGGCCACTCCCTTATGGTTCCAAGTGGGTTTTGCAACCGTTGTATCTACGTATTGTAGTAGTTTTACGGCTCATAGGCCCCGTTGCCTAGAGCTCTGCTCATCACAGGCGGTTCGCATATTTTCTGCTTCCCTGTATACCATCCAATGGCTTGGAGGTAACACTGGGCTCCATGTGTGGGTTATTACATCACGCTTCCATTCATTGGAGACCCTTTAGGTATTTTGATATTGGTCGGTACCATTTGTTAATTTAGGGTATCCCCTGTCAAGTGGGATCCCTTCGATGTTCTAGCCGAGTGTTCGTTCTAGCTCTTGTGTTCTTATCACGACATTTCGTTCGACACCCTTCAAGGATTGCTCCTGGGTGTTGTTAAGTGATGCCCCTTCATTTGGCTCACACTTTGGGTATGTTTAGTTTATTACCCCGCTTTGCGGTTCTGGATTTCAAATTGTCCCGTTTAGGGTTATAGCGTCTCCCGTTCTTAGAGTAGACCATGGATATCTATCCTTTATATTCTTAACCGGTTGATATCTTCTTCGATGATGAATGGTATTCTCCGGTGTCTTATATGACCATTTTGGGTATTTATCCCGTCCATTGAACGTTGAGGTGTTCATGTTAGGCATTGCCTTATTATGTCTAGACTGGGTATTCATCCTAGCTGTTATGCGTTTTCTTCTAGATTCTCGAGACATGTCTGATGTCTTTACTCAATTGTTAGTGCTTCTCGCACTTCTGACTCTTAATCATCCTCTTGGAGTGAGTTCTTGACTCCTTCAGCTTGTGAGCTTATCTGAGTTCTTCCAAATGTTCGAGGTGTTCAACTGTTCAGGTTTGAACTTATTTGTCGTCCGTAGCACAGAGTTGACTACTTCCCGTGTTTCGTACACTACTTGTACACATACGTGGGGTACCTTACTGATACATTACTACTTAACTCACTAACTCATAAATAGGCCTGTCATGCCCGTGTTATACCCAAAATTTCAACCCCCTCGGAGTAGTCTCTAAGGCATACATGTTACAAAGGGCAAAATGGTCAAAATGCACCGATGCAGGATTTTCCAAGGACATTCTCGGGATTTTCTATTTTCATATGACTTGTTCATCATCTCCAAACACTTCCAAATATCATGGTCATTATGAAAGGTATTTCATGATTCTCTGATAATATTTATTCTGGAAATTTAGCTTTTAATTCATATTATAAGCTAATTTCTTTAATAATTAACACATGAAATAGCCTCAAAATAGAAATTAAAAGGTTTCCAAAATTAAAATAAAATTGTCACATGGTTACCATGACTACATACAGTCATAAACCTGAAACTATTTTATTGGGAACCTTATCCCAAAATTTAAAAGGGAAATTCAATTATTTTTGCAATTTTCTCTCTCCTCTGGAAAATACCGAAATCAAAACAAAATGTCATGCAATTTTAGCACAGGGTAGAGGATGATTATTAGAGACTAATGCCGTTGGAATTTCGTAATTTCGACTTTCCAATAATAAGTTATGAATTTTGGGATATTCCAGATTGTGAGATTTTTATCTAATCGGTTATTTATCAAAATAACCCGATTCCAACTCTCAAAATTCCTAAAAATCATTCTTTACCTTCAGTTAAATTTTCATAATTTTTATCGGCTTTCAACATATTTTAAAAAATCAGATTCTCTTAGAGCATAAAATCAAGGTTTTAGATAAAAATTCTGTTCTATCAACTTGGCCATGCTCTTTCTATAAAAGGCCTTCCAAAAAACGACCTAGGGCAAGGTAGATGATCCCCATAGTCAGAAAACACAGCCGTCTACTTGCCTCCCACGTTTTCAACACTCCCAACACCGAAACTCTACCGAAATCATCTCAAAATCACCAAAAACACATTCTTTCTTCTCTCATTGAACTTCCAAGCATCAAAACACCACAAATACAGAACCAAAACGTGATTAACAACACAAGGAAGAAGAGGTCAGAAGCTCGGGTCAAAGTCGAACCGGATCGGCCACCAACGAAGCTTTCAGAGATTCCCGACGTGAAGGAACAACAAGTTTTCGAAATCAAAACAGGGTAAAAACCAAATTCTCTAACCCTTCTGGTCAAAATACAATTCTGGTTGAAATTGCTAACCAAATTGATTTTTCCTTGCTTCTGAATTAAGGTTTGTTTGTGTTTCTGCCTTCTAACTTGTTCGTTAAGTTTCGCATTAAATTCGATTTCAAATTGAAAACTTTCAATCACTAACGTCTTGTACATCTTTCAGGCTACACACCCATAAAATTTGAGCCAAAAACACCTTCGGGAACAGCCTCAACGCCGCCGTCCGAGGGCGGTCCGCACCCACGGACGTCATGTCCGGGGCCCGGACTCCCTGTCCTAAGCCCGGACGCCCACGGACGGCGGCGGGATTTTTTTTTAAAAATTCAAAATTTAGGTTTTCTAAAATAATGTCCGGGCCCACGGACATCCTGTCTGTGGCCCCGGACCTTGCAAAATTGTGTTTTCTGTGTAATTCGACTTTTATGTTCACATAGGTTAACTAGGGTCCGTGGGTTCGGACATTGGGTCCGTAGCCACGGACGGAAACAAAATTTGACCTAATTCTGCCTCCGAAACCCTAGTTTAGGAATCTTTAATTTTATTTTAATTTTCTGTCAAAAAATGCTAAAAAACACAAAAAAAAACAGAAGCTCGCGCACTTAGGTTAAAACGACTTGTAATAAGCCGTAAATAAACCTAGTAGAGGAAAAACGACCTAGGAAGGGTAATGAAAGTAATTGAACCCTAATTAAGTCGAATATCAAGCCCCCGAACCCGAACTCTCCTTTCCTAATTTGATCTAGGTTAAAATTAGGTGGCGACTCATAATAGGTTCCAGTGAGCTAGCTTAGGTCTTAATAATTATTGTTATATGACATAGTTATTAATCTTAGGTTATAAGTGGACCTAAAACCCGTTTAGATCCTAATCAACTTTAATCAACATAGGGTAGGGTTTAAAATCGAGGCTCACAGACTGGCGACTCTGCTGGGGACTACTTCTTAATATTAACTTGATTAATTTTAAGAAAGAGGGCTTAACTCGAAAAATGTTTATTTATGGCTTCATTACTTTGTTTGTTTACTTTGGTGCGCACTTTAATTTTCTGCACCTTTGCATCATATGAGAGCGAGGGTCCACCTAAACCGATTTCATCCCGGGACCCGTTTGAGGGTCCCCTGTCAGGGACTCACACCATTTAGGTGATGTGAATAAGCGGGGGAAAAGAGGAGGATGTCGTCTAACCACATCCCCTTAATACCTGGGCTTTAGCCCCAAGCGTTTTCCTGGCAGTGCCCTTACCTAGCCCATTGTTTGGTCAGTCAAAGACCCGACCGTAGACGCACACCTTCAGGTGATGTGAAAAAAGTGGGGAAGCCCAAAGAGAATAGCGTGCAAGCCCTATTCCTTTGTGGCGACCTGGGCCCATGCCCCAAGCACCTCTCCGGATCGATCCGTACCTGGTTTAATCTTAACACTAGTGAGGACATGTTGAATTTGTGTGGGCCTTGTTTACCTGCATGATCGGCCCACTACCCAGCCTAGAAATTGATAGGAATTTCTCCTACATCAACTCAGCCCAACCCAATATCGCGGCTTTATTGTTTGCGGCCCAAAGACCCTGCTTGATTTGAATGTGTGAGTTATTTGTTCGGGCTTCGGCCCAAAAGTTTAGATTTAGGTGATTTATCTTTCAGCTCAATTTGAATTACCAATTTTGTTCTAGGCCCACGGAAAACAAATCCACCTGAAGCAATCCATAAAAATCCATCAAGCCTTTCCATTTCAAGGCCCATTCTAGTCCAGGAAGACTTTTCACTCGGGTTTTGACCCACGATCCTAGACACGGGTATCATCTTCAGCCCCAATCATAATTACTCAGCCCAAATTCCAGTTCACATCCAGAACATGGTTTAGAAATCACTTCAGTCCATGCGATTTACTTTTAACCCAAACACATTATGGCCCAAGCGCCCAATTCTCAGAACATTTCAGCCTAGGTACCAGTTCACAGCTCATGAATCATTCCGGCCCATGTGCCTCTCTTCCAACTCATTTCGGGCCTCAGTGCCATCCCACAATTTTCAAAACATTCCAGCTCATGTGCTTTTCTTGCAGCCCAAACAAGTCTTGGCCTGAAACTTCTTTGCGGCCCAGAATTTTTAGCTCAAGTCACTTTTCGTTTTCCAACAGATAAGCCCAAATCTCAAAGAATGGCAGAGGGAGGAAATCCAATCAACATGGATGCCCAGTTAGCCGAAGAATTCAACGGGATGCTGGAAAAGATTGAGCGCATGGAGAGGGCCAACAAGCCAGCCGGTTTTGACTACTTTTCCACTGGATTATATCCCAAGGTTGATCTCCCTCCAAGGTTGAAATTGCCAACACTTCCTCTATACAAAGGTTCCTCCGACCCACAACTTCATTTGGCAATGTTCGATAGGGAAATGTCCATCCTTTCGCTAAACGACATGCAGAAGGCCAAGGTATTTGCTCACTATCTTGATGAGACCCCTCAGCATTGGTACATAACTCAAAGGATAAATACCAAGACCTACGAGGAGGTATGTGAAGCTTTTCTGCATCATTTTGAGTACGCTAGAAGTTTTGGAGTCACCAGGGCCGATCTTGTAGGCACACAACAAACAAAGGTGAATCAATGTCTGATTTTGTTAAGCGTTGGAGGATGAAGGCAGCCGCAATGCTCGCACAGATGGACGAACAAGAGCAAATCCGAATGGTAATTAAAAATATGCGGAAGCAATACAGTGACGAGCTGAAATTCACATACTTTCCTAGCTTCAACATGCTGATGGGACAAGTTAATGTCCTAGAAGAAATGATTCACCAAGGGGAGTTAAAACTTGGGAACTCAAAAAACACCGGGAATGGCTCGGGGACAGCAGCCTGTATCCAAAGTGGCACCCGAAAGAGAACTAGGCAGCATGAGGTAAACACCGTTCGACAGGTAAAAGGACCAGGACAAATCGTTGGGGCAATGGAATCATCCCGAAAGAGCTCCCGTCGAAGAGAGTTCACAAACATCGGTAACCATTGAGCCAGGCTTTTGAAAGACTCCAGGAACGAAACATGCTGCAACCTCTCACCCCTCGACAAAGGGACCCCCAAAAAGGAAGGAATCTGAACCAGTATTGTCAGTATCACCAGCTTCCCGGTCATGACACCGACAACTGCAAAATTCTGAAGCAGCACATCCAAGATCTTATCAATCAAGGTTTTCAACTCCCCGAGTAGGAATCCCATGTCAAGCACCATCAGAGAGTGCTATCTTCAAGTGTTTTCTCCGATTTCTTCTCTTTACTAGTCATTTTTATGTTTTTCCAATGTTTGTAGTAGTTAGTTTCCTTTATCATTTTCGGTAGTTTCTCTAAGTCTGTAATTTCCAACATTACCTCATGATTCATAAATAAAATCATAGTTCCATTTTCATAATTCCTGTACAAACCATTTTCCATTCATCGAAAAACAAAAAAAAAAATGCTTTCCAGGGAAAAGGATCACGGAGTAATCATTTCCCGACTATGGAACAGAACGATTTATCTCTTGTTTCTAAAAGTTGAACATGCCACGCTAAGCATCACAACTCACCCCAAAACATCCAAAACAACCCACGAAGCGGTTCCAAATCCACGTCTATCGAATTGTTGTCACAAACCCCAAATCAATACTGGGGGCAATCTGAGTTTAGAATCGTTGTCTTCGAATCTCTTGGTTAAGTTTGTGAACAAGTTTCTGAGTGAAGATCTCGCGAGAGTGTCTTGAGTGGTAAAACCATGAGTGAACGAGCGTATCATTCTTACACGACTCCGGTGAGTCCACATTCAAAGGTGAGGTAAACGGTATAACTCCGACCGAAGGAGATAATTTGTAAATTTACGCTTAGACCTGTGAAAAGTAACAAAGAACGGATATACAACTATCAGGAATGACGAAGCACCTAGGTACAGCACCACATAGCCAAAAGCTTGTAAACCCTGACATTAAACCCTAGGCACCCCCGCTGAGCCTTCCATATATCCCTTTTCGACATTATGAACTCCACAAAATAACCCAGCCAATGATGAATGTCCGACCCGGTGACCAAAGGACGCGAGGAGCCCGACTCTCAGATAACATTCTCATCAGTCCAAAGAAGCAATGCCGCTATCAGCATGACTAAGCGATCCGCAAATGGTCCCAGAGTGACACAGGATCAAAAGAGCTCACATCAAAACAGCTCTCGAAGCCCAAAACCGGGAAACACAAGAACCCCGAAGGCAAAACCAAGAAAGGATAAAACAAAAGGCAAACCCGAAGTGCCTCGAAGAAATCCAAATGATGAAAAGAGAAATAGTGTAAAGGACAACTTCAAGAGTCCAGGTCCAGAAGCTCGAAAACAACGTCAACATGAAGCAGCCAGACGACTTCAAGACAAGGAAGATGAATCCGAGAGAAGACGCAAGTTGCAGCTTTGGTCACCCATTTAAGCTCCACATACCTCAAATATCCCTCCATGATCCCGTCGTCTTTCATCACACCCTATGGCCACGTTATAAGCCTCGAAGACTTCCGACTTGGTAGTTGTGTATCCAATCACGTGAAAGTAACAGATCGAATGCGTAAATTCATCAAATATCAAATTCAATGGTCTAGAAGTTGTGACCGTAAGTGAGAAACGAGTGTAAACACCAAACACGTCGAGTGTAGGTTAGGAAGCACCAAATCAGAACATAAGCCTTGACCCTGTGAGGACGAGACTCGTTCGCACGTTTGATCAAAGAAAATACTGGGGGCAATCGATCGGAGTGATCGATTGCCATGAACTCTAGCTCAGATTGTCTTAAAGGAAAAATACTGGGGGCAATTGTTGGTTCCAACAATTGCTATGACAACACCAATTGGAACCCAAAGCTCAAACATCACCACCATCATCGCACCACAGGCACACATAAGCCCTTACCTGCACATCAAACACCACAGGCCCACATAAGCCCTTACCTTCACATCATACACCATACCCCACCGGCGGCATGTTCATCTCGTAGGAGATAAATTACAAGTCCAAAGTCTATAGTTAGGAAATGATAATTCACTTTCCTTTTCACTAAACAGAATTTTCTTCAAACACTGCCACGTTTGGCACCTCTTTCAACAATTTCTTGTCTTGAACAACTTTCCTCTAACCACTTCGGTTTCGTAAACCTCATCATGGCCACATTTGGCACACTTTCTAGCAATGTCTTGCTTTGGACAATTTTTGATCCATAACATTGCCATGTTTGGCACATTTTCCAACGATTTCTTGTTTTGGACAAGTTTCCTACATACACTTTGATTGTATTTTGACATGCACATCATCTTTGCCACGTTTGGCACTTTCATAATCAACTTTCATCATGATCATTTGCATAAAGTTTACCTTGCATCCGTCCGTACGAAGCTCCTTATCATAAACCAGAGATACAGATTCTCAGCCGAAGGTACAGATTCTTCAGAGATACAGATTCTCGCCCCAAAGATACAGATTCTTTAGAGATACAGATTCTCACCCGATCAGAGATACAGATTCTCAGCCGAAGATGCAGATTCTTCAAGGATACAGATTCTCAGCCGAAGATTCAGATTCACCAGAATAGATGGACCCAACCTCAGGCTCGTCATGAACCCAATTTCCTACCATTCCACTTAGGCACCCATAGGTCCTACTTTACATTCGTCAATTTAGGCACACATCACATCGATCTCATTACATCTCTTTTCCAGGTTCCCGACACCTTATAATGCTCGGCGTGTCCCATTCAATCTCAGGTTCCCGACACCTTATAATGCTCGGCGTATTTCATTCGCTTTCAGGTTCCCGACACCTTATAATGCTCGGCGTATTTCATTCGCTTTCAGGTTCCCGACACCTTATAATGCTCGGCGTATCCCATTCAACTTCAGGTTCCCGACACCTTATAATGCTCGGCGTATTCCATTCAACTTCAGGTTCCCGACACCTTATAATGCTCGGCGTATCCCATCCAACTTCAGGTTCCCGACACCTTATAATGCTCGGCGTATCCCATCCAACTTCAGGTTCCCGACACCTTATAATGCTCGGCGTATTCCATTCAACTTCAGGTTCCCGACACCTTATAATGCTCGGCGTATCCCATTTAAACTTCAGGTTCCCGACACCTTATAATGCTCGGTGTGTTCCATTTAATTTTAGGTTCCCGACACCTTAGATGCTCGGTCTAGATTATTCACTGTTAGTTCGGTCCACTTTTTCACATTTTTGGTAGTTGGCGCCTCTTAATAGCCCAACGCATTTAGCTTTTTCTTTTTGGTAGTTGGCGCCTCTTAATAGCCCAACGCTTTTAGCTTTTTCTTTTAGGTGGTTGGCACCTCATAATAGCCCAATAATCTCAGACTTTTCTTCTAGGTAGCTAGCGCCTCATAATAGCTCAGCACAATCAACAGACTCGGTAGAAATCTAAGACAATGAGTTTATTCGGTATCGGACAAAATTTTGGGGTATCACTCAAGCATCAACTAGTCTTTTCATATTCACTACAAAGTCTAGTTGACGGGGGGCAATCTGTTATACCCAAAATTTCAACCCCCTCGGAGTAGTCTCTAAGGCATACATGTTACAAAGGGCAAAATGGTCAAAATGCACCGATGCAGGATTTTCCAAGGACATTCTCGGGATTTTCTATTTTCATATGACTTGTTCATCATCTCCAAACACTTCCAAATATCATGGTCATTATGAAAGGTATTTCATGATTCTCTGATAATATTTATTCTGGAAATTTAGCTTTTAATTCATATTATAAGCTAATTTCTTTAATAATTAACACATGAAATAGCCTCAAAATAGAAATTAAAATGTTTCCAAAATTAAAATAAAATTGTCACATGGTTACCATGACTACATATAGTCATAAACCTGAAACTATTTTATTGGGAACCTTATCCCAAAATTTAAAAGGGAAATTCAATTGTTTTTGCAATTTTCTCTCTCCTCTGGAAAATACCGAAATCAAAACAAAATGTCATGCAATTTTAACACAGGGTAGAGGATGATTATTAGAGACTAATGCCGTTGGAATTTCGTAATTTCGACTTTCCAATAATAAGTTATGAATTTTGGGATATTCCAGATTGTGAGATTTTTATCTAATCGGTTATTTATCAAAATAACCCGATTCTAACTCTCAAAATTCCTAAAAATCATTCTTTACCTTCAGTTAAATTTTCATAATTTTTATCGGCTTTCAACATATTTTAAAAAATCAGATTCTCTTAGAGCACAAAATCAAGGTTTTAGATAAAAATTCTGTTCTATCAACTTGGCCATGCTCTTTCTATAAAAGGCCTTCCAAAAAAAGACCTAGGGCAAGGTAGATGATCCCCATAGTCAGAAAACACAGCCGTCTACTTGCCTCCCACGTTTTCAACACTCCCAACACCGAAACTCTACCGAAATCATCTCAAAATCACCAAAAACACATTCTTTCTTCTCTCATTGAACTTCCAAGCATCAAAACACCACAAATACAGAACCAAAACGTGATTAACAACACAAGGAAGAAGAGGTCAGAAGCTCGGGTCAAAGTCGAACCGGATCGGCCACCAACGAAGCTTTCAGAGATTCCCGACGTGAAGGAACAACAAGTTTTCGAAATCAAAACAGGGTAAAAACCAAATTCTCTAACCCTTCTGGTCAAAATACAATTCTGGTTGAAATTGCTAACCAAATTGATTTTTCCTTGCTTCTGAATTAAGGTTTGTTTGTGTTTCTGCCTTCTAACTTGTTCGTTAAGTTTCGCATTAAATTCGATTTCAAATTGAAAACTTTCAATCACTAACGTCTTGTACATCTTTCAGGCTACACACCCATAAAATTTGAGCCAAAAACACCTTCGGGAACAGCCTCAACGCCGCCGTCCGAGGGCGGTCCGCACCCACGGACGTCATGTCCGGGGCCCGGACTCCCTGTCCATAAGCCCGGACGCCCCCGGACGGCGGCGGGATTTTTTTTTTTCAAAATTCAAAATTTAGGTTTCTAAAATAATGTCCGGGCCCACGGACATCCTGTCCTTGGCCCCGGACCTTGCAAAATGTGTTTTCTGTGTAATTCGACTTTTATGTTCACATAGGTTAACTAGGGTCCGTGGGTTCGGACATTGGGTCCGTAGCCACGGACGGAAACAAAATTTGACCTAATTCTGCCTCCGAAACCCTAGTTTAGGAATCTTTAATTTTATTTTAATTTTCTGTCAAAAAATGCTAAAAACACAAAAAAACAGAAGCTCGCGCACTTAGGTTAAAACGACTTGTAATAAGCCGTAAATAAACCAAGTAGAGGAAAAACGACCTAGGAAGGGTAATGAAAGTAATTGAACCCTAATTAAGTCGAATATCAAGCCCCCGAACCCGAACTCTCCTTTCCTAATTTGATCTAGGTTAAAATTAGGTGGCGACTCATAATAGGTTCCAGTGAGCTAGCTTAGGTCTTAATAATTATTGTTATATGACATAGTTAATAATCTTAGGTTATAAGTGACCTAAAACCCCGTTTAGATCCTAATCACTTTAATCAACATAGGGTAGGGTTTAAAATCGAGGCTCACAGCCCGCAAGCTCCTTTAGAGTGCGGTCGTCCCACATCTCGTGTTTGGGTACACTGTAGTGCTCGTCACACGCCTAGGTGAAGTATTCTATTGTCAACTCCTCTTGTATCGTCCTATGATAACATACCGTGGTTCTCTGGTTTGGTTTTAAAAATCTGAGGTTTAAAAAGAAATTCGAGTTTGAAAGAAAAGTTTTGAGTTTGAGAAGTGTTGAATTGAGTTTGAAATAGAAATTTCCATAGTGTTACCGTGTGTTTGGGGTCCTGACCAAGTCTAGCATCTCGCTGACTAGTATGTTCGTTAATACAATGGTCAGGCCGTTAGGCTTTCCAAGGTTCCGTTCTTCAAGTTCTTAGGATTGGTGATCCTACATTTGCTTCAATCGTCATAGCTGTACATTAGTAAGTACTTGTTGGTCGTTGAGAGTTTTCCAAATGGCCCTGTTGTTGCTGCACTTGCCCTGGCAACCGCGCGGGTAAGTTGGTTTTTAGGGTAGCATATACCGGTTACGGTATCGTTTCCATCCGTATTTGGGTGTTTTACTGGTTCTTCCTTTGATCTTAGTGATCAATTTCCTGAGTAGCTTCTCAGTGTTCTTGGCATGATTGTCATCAATCGGGTGTTCCTCCAATCTTTGGGGATTCCTGTGTACTTTGCTTCATTGCTCGTTCCCATACCTTCACTGTGGTTATCGAGACTTAACTCGTTTAGACTCTACTTGTAGTCCTATCAGAAGGTATCCCGTAGGTGTTCTCATAGTTGTATGTACTATATAATTCGGCTATTACCACCTCTTGGCGTCGTAGGGTTGGAGTTATCCAACCTTGACTAATTCCTTAGTCGGTTGTATACCGTTGACGGTATTATCCAGCGTTTGTAGTCCACAGACTCTCTTGTCTTGGGTTTTGTTGCTCCACCTTTTCCTCTTCATTACGCGGTTGTGCTTCCCTTCTTGCCGGCTACGCATGGTTCTCGCGACTGCGAAGCACGTCGCCCCATACTGCTGCAAATTTAATTATCCTATGGTTAGGATTCTCAATCTCCCGTCATTTAGTGTGTTATTGTCATTCAAACGGGAATTGTCTACGGGATTTCTTTGTTCTCGAATCTACCGTATGATAGGTTTTTCTCTTACAAGATTTATCTTACAACTGCCAGATCGGGTTTACCGAGTTTGAGAGGTATTTCTATCTCTCTGACGTTCTTGTCCCAACTTTATAATGTGGGATGTGGAGGGCGGGTATGGTTATTATAGGTTTCTGGTTCACACGGCAGTTTCTATCTAGCGTACTCTCACTCACGCTATCACTCAACCCTTAGCCCTAAGTCTCTAATTCCTAACTCGGTATTTTCCTAAACTCGGTATTTTAATCATCAGAGTGATACTTCGCTCTAATACCATTTTTTGTAACACCCCTACTGCTAATCAAGTCATTATCTCTTAGTCCGTCTCATTTCACCAATACCAAAGCAGCGGAAATTCACTACAAACGGTGGGTGATACAATGCCATTAGTCACCCATGTGACTAACAAGGCCAAATCTAAATACAATAATCCAATTACAATATCGGTCTGATGAACTAACATACCGAGTACTCTATACCAAACAATATTCATTCCTTATTCCAATTCACAATACAAATACAACCTCAATTCAATTCTATACCGAGTCTACTACAATCCTTAAATTGTTAATACACTTCGGACTTACAACACAACTTTACAAAACAAATACAATTCCTAATCAACTACCCATGCTTAAGTAGAAACCCCGTCCTACTCTCGAATGGTATTCGGCACCAAAGTACCTGTAAGTAAAAACGGTACCCCAAGGGGTCAGCAAATTGCTGGTATGAAATTCGCATACCCCGCGTGCTAACGGGGGGTACGCCGACTACTTTGTCGAGAACATGGGATTCATTTTAAGTCAACAATCATGCTCATATTCAAAGGTATTCAAACAAGGAATACAATAGCAACTAACACAATAAGATTGTTAGTTAGTATTAACTTACACTTAGGCCTTGAGGGTTTTACCTCACTAATGCCTTAATAACTTTATCCATGGTCCTCCCATTCCCTCGGGATACTCTTACTCAAGCTCTCTTAGGTTTGTAAACCCTACAAGTATCAATCTCAATACAAGTTCTACAATTCTCAATCTCAATTCTCAACTCTCAAGTTCAATTCTCAAATTCTCAAGTTCAATACTCAAATTCTCAAATGAAATACTCAAATTCTCAAATGGATACCTTTTAAGTCATTACCCATGACCTCCGGGCAGAGTCATACACAAGACTCACCTCCGGGCTTTCAAATACAAGTCTTACTTCCCGGTTTCGACCCTACTCTGGGTCTAGCATAGTGGGAAGGTTCGACTATCAGACGAAACTATACACTTAGCTTCTAAAATTCTCAACGTCCGTATCTCTACCGGACTACTCAATTTCCCAAATACTCCTCTCTCGGAGTTTATTATAATCATATAGATTAGCCTAGAAGTATCTCTCTCGATATCCTCTAATAGCTTAGGGAATTTTCTCAATGCCTAGTATTCTTAGATTTAAGGGTTTCCCTAACTTTTCGAATACTTGTATGTTCGGGACATTTTCTCATATTAGGTCGGATCCTCATTTTGTAGGTCGACTAATTTTCTAAGGGAGTTTGATGGTCCCTTATCATTCTTTTTCCTCTCTCAAAAGTTCATATCTTTGAACTATCTTTAATCTTTTAATAGAGGTTTTATCATTTCTTTCCACTATTGATTATTAGTGGATTGTTCATTTCGGTTCTCTAACCGTTATCTGGAGTTTACTAATCCCGTACAACTCTCTCTCACGTTCTAGTAAGATCATAAGATTGCCTTATCATTATTTTCAATTGATAGTTTTCATGTATACCATGTCTTCGTTAATTTGTGAAATGACTCTTTCTACGAATCACTTACCAACAATACTCATCTATGAGTCGGTCTATAACACTAAATTGGACCACACAATCATACAATGGTTGTTAGTACACGCAACATGCATCAAGACATACAATCAAAGCAATATATAATTTTCATGCTTTTATCTGGATTAGGTCGGCACACAAAGAAAAACACACACAATCAGTGTAATCCGGGTAGCATACGGGCATGAGAAAATCATACCTTTCACCATGGATTAACTTTACCGTGTCACCTTACGTTCCTTGGTTCACATTTGATCCACTGATAACATTCCAAATGTTTCTATTAACATTAAGGTATTACAGTACGTAAATAACTACTACTCCCGTACTTACCCCGTTATCCCGTTAATCTTAGGTTTTGCTCAAGTGTTCCTAAGTTTACTACTTTCTCATTCACTTCTCACACTTGTTTACTTAGGTTCCTATGTGCATATTTTCTCACCATCATTACTCTCCCAATGGTTTACTACTAATGCCACATTTTTTTTATTTGACCCGACCGACCCTGGCAAGGTCGGTCGAAGTCAGTAGGTTACGGGTTCGAAAAAATTCAACACGACCGACCTTCCCAAGGTCGGTCGAAGTCATTTGACTTCCGGATTTGAAAATTTCAGCCCGACCGACCTTCCCAAGGTCGGTCCTAAGGTTGGTCAAAGTCAGAAGACTTCCGGGTTTGAAAATTTCAGCTCGACCGACCCTCCCAAGGTCGGTCCTAGGGTCGGTCGAAGCCAGTACCATTTTCCCAGGTGTTTAACTACTCACTTTGAACTCTAAACTCACCTTAATTATTACCCAATCTTTCCCCAATCAATCCACATGTTTTTTAACATGTTAAAACACCTTAAACACTCTTAAAACCTCCTTAATCATTGGTCATACTCATACCCAATTCTTGCTCAATTCCACAAATTTTAATTCTCACATTTTGCATTTTGCACTCTTGTGCATTTCTAAATTTCCCCTTGACTGTTTACACTCTCCTCTCAACCATTTGACTATTCCAAATTCCCTCAAGGCATTACAACCTAGTTTCTCTCCAAAACTCCAAGGCACTTATACACTATTTTGCTACAGATGTTTACTTAACGTAACCAAGCCTTACACCCACATCCTAGGGTGATTAACTAACCCAAATAAATTTTTTACAACACCTAGTTAGCCCTAGGTCATTTTTCACTAAACTCATCACCTAACCTTCATAGGTTTCTACACAAATTTTGCCATAACTCACCTACAATCCATACATCCCCAAGTACACAATTTCTCACCTAAATCAATTCAAACTAACCACACCCATAGAGGGTCCTACCAGCACACAAAATTTTACCAAAATCTCTTCAAACAACAATATAATATATACTCAAGTCACTTGGCTCCAAGGCCCTCAATTCAAACAACAATCCCTAAATTTCTCATCTAACTAATCAAAGCACATTTCCATCCAGTTTTTGGTTCATTCAATTAATTAACCCATCCCAAATTCTAAGGCAATCAAGATAAACATTAAGGTAAGCTCTTTACCTTAACCTTCCAAGTTTCCTTTTCAATTCTCCTTTTCTCCTCTTCTCCATTTCTCTTGACTTCAAAATCGGCCAAGGCAATTCAAATGCCAACACTCCAGCCCAGCACCCAAAAGAATCCAATGAACAACAATTAAACTCCTAACCCCTTGGAATAACACTAATTCAATGAAAGGCTTAAAGCACAAAACTTAGGGTTTTACCTTTGGAGTTCTAGGAGAGGTTTTAAATCTTGAGTCAAGAGGAGGGTTCCACCACCATTGGATAGTTGAACCAATGCTCAAACAAGAAAGAATCAAAGCATTAAGATGTGTAGAAATTGGCCAAGACAAGGGATGAAGAAAAATGAGTTTTTCTTGGAACTTTTTACCTTAAATGAAAGAGGAGACTCCAAGCTTCTAGAAACCTCAACTTTCTCTTCAAATGGGCTATACCCATGGAGATTAACTTCACCCTTTTGAGATTTTGAAAAGAGGGGAATGTAGCCCTTGGTGAGAGGAGCAAGAATATGTGTTTATTTTTGGATTTGGAGTTTGGATGTGGCATGGGCAAGAGGGAGAAGGTGGAGTAGCCAAGGTAGGCTGCTCAAAATCGCTCCAGAAAAAGAAGGGAGGGGAGCTTAGGGTGGGAAGAAGGAAAGGAAAGAGAGGGAGAAGAAGGAAATGAGGGAGGAGAGAGAGGAAAAGTTACTTTTGTAACTTTTCTACCTTTTCTACTTTTCTTCTTTTTTCTTTTCTAACTAGTTACTAATATAGAGGGCTGATTTATCTCTTAAAAACCGGCCCCCATATTTACATGTAAGCTGGAGTGTTTTTTGTCTTTTACAAGAAACACTCGTTAATTACCCGGATTGACAATATTCACTAACCGGGCCTGTGTTTCCGGATTTTCTCGTTTCTTTATTGTTAATGGATCTTAGGCTTCCATTAATGTTTAATTATAGTTATTTGATTGACTATAATTTTTACGGGTCCACTTGACCACTCAAAGTCACGTTTTCGGGTTTTCTCAAAAAACGTGCTCTAAAGCTTCATTAGCGTTTTAATCTACTATATGGATCCGTTTTCTTCGGGAATTGTTCCCACATATTATTTTGCCGTAATTAAGCCTTAGGAATCCATCTAGAACCCTTACCGAGGTCGTATTCCTCCTATGGTCACGTAACGCTCATTTTTGCGTTTTATGCTTGTTAAGCGTTTTCTCTTTTCTTTTGGCTTTATTTTCTTCACCAATATTCTTTAGGCACTATTAGGCCCTTAAATACCATATTAGAATTATTTAATCACCGTATTTAAGTTTGGGGTATTTCAAAAATACAAGTACAAATCTCAATGAAATGATATAAAATATGCATGTACTAAAATAGCATAAACTAACATAAAAACTAATGGCAAATAAATAAGTAAATAGAATATAGCAGACTATAATGAAATAAAGTACATAAAATAAGATAGTAAAGTAAGCAAGAAAAAAAGGGGGATGAAATTGGATTATCGTTTGAAATTGTGTTTTTCTTAAATACTTTAAAAAATGATTTAGAATTTTTTCATAAAACGATAATTTCGTTTTGGCACGCACGCTAATATGTTTTGGAAAAGAAAGGCGATGACCCCTCTTATTCTAGT
The DNA here is from genome assembly GCA_023374045.1 of Limonium bicolor. Classification (NCBI taxonomy): domain Eukaryota; kingdom Viridiplantae; phylum Streptophyta; class Magnoliopsida; order Caryophyllales; family Plumbaginaceae; genus Limonium; species Limonium bicolor. The sequence goes on from CM041781.1 coordinate 183,942,102, forward strand.
TATTATTTTGGAATGTGCTTTATGGGGTGAGAATATTTGGTGTCTACACGCTCTTCTATTGATGTCAAAAAATTTCCGGTGTAGTAAACTGGAATTTCTTTTCTCTCTTCTTCCATTATTAGGACCGCTTCCACTGCCCAGTCGGAAGCAGACAATAGAGATAAAGGTCTTGACCGAGCGCGGGGACACCCAACTTGGGCAGTTCCTAGAGTATTTCTTTGATTTTTCAAAGGCTTCAATACATTTCTGTCCGCACTGGAATTTACTGTTCTTCCTCAAGATTCTATGGAACGTGATTGTCTTTTCCTGGAGCTTTGAGCAGAATCTGCTCAGGGCAGTGAGCCTTCCATTAAGGGCTTGTACATCCTTGATGTTCCTTGGAGGCGAAAGATCGAGAATAGTTTAACTCTTCCCGGATCTACTTCAATCCCTCGTTGTCCGACTATGAAACCAAGTATTTTCCCTTTGTGAATCCAAACATGCATTTTTTTGGGTTCAACTTGATTTGATATTTGTCAAGCGTGTTAAATGTTTCTTCCAGATCTTTCATATGTTGCTCTTTCGAGGTGCTTTTTGCCACTATATCATCAACATAGGCTTCTACATTGCGGGAGAGTTGCTCTTTCAAGACTTTGTCAATCATCCTTTGAAAAGTTGCCCCTGCATTCTTTAGACCGAAAGGCATTACCTTATAACAGAATGTTCTTGTTGAAGTAATGATATAAGTTTTCTCGGAATCTTTTTCATTCATTTTTATTTAATTATATCCAGAGAATACATCTAAAAAACTTAACACAGAGCTTTGAGCAGTTAAGATGACTAGTCGGTCTATTGATGGTAGTAGGTAGAAATCCTTTAGGCATGCTTTATTTAAATCCATAAAATCGACGCACATTCTTTTCCATTTGATTTCTTGACCATTACTACATAGCCAGCCACTTTGGATATGATACTTCTCGGATGAACCCGGCTTTGAGTAGTTTCTGGAATTCCACCCGGGGGGCTGAATCCCTCTCCTCTCCAATCACCCTCCTTCTTTGTCTGATTGTCGGATGTTGGGATCTACCTGAAGGTTATACTAGATAACGCTTGGGTTTATTCCAGGCATTTCCTCTGTGCTCTAGGCGAATGTTGTCCTTCTTTTTTCCAAAAATCTCACTAGATGGGGTTGTTCTCCACTATCAAACGCATTTCCAATTTTAAAGAATTTAGAAGGGTCAGATTTTAAATGTACTTCACTTGGGAGGTCATTGAGGGCCTCACAGCTTTTTGTTTTTCCACCCGGCCCAGGTGGGAGAGGCAGCTTTCGTTTGAACTCCTTGTCTGATCCGACCGTTTTAACTACTCTTTCCTCTGGTAGGCTCTCCATGATACGGAATTCACAGACTTGAGCCATTTTTAAATTTCCTCTTACAGTCACTAGTCTACATGATCTGGTCAATTGTTTCATTTTTAAATGATGGGTGCTGCATATGGCTCTAAAAGCGTTGATTCCTGGCCGGCCTAAGTACATGTTGTACCTGGAGAGACCGGGCATAATAAAGGTCGTTAACTTCTCTATCCGTCTCTCATCTCCCTGGCCTAAGGTGATAGTGAAATCAACTCTGCTTGATGATTTGGCGGAGATTCCTCCTATGAAGTCTCCCTGCACTACGGAATAAGGCTTGATTTTGCTGTCAGGTATCTCAAGTTTTTTCACCGCTTCTGCTGAGATCGCGTTGGCTCCATCTCCACTATTGACCATAATTCCTTCCATCATGCGATCGTTTACTTGTGCTCTGATGACGAGCGGATCATTATGTGGATATAGGACTTCATCTTCATCTTCTTTAGTGAAGTAGATAGGAGGAAGTTTTTCTTGTTTAGCTACATTCCTCTCAGGAAGTTCTTGGTGCATGTCGTGGATGTGCCTTTTCCTTTCGTTTGGAGTGAATGGTCCTACTTCTGAAAAGAGGCCTGTAAATTTTCTTAGGAGAATTTTTTATTAGATTTTTCAAGTTCTTATTTTGGAAATTTTCTGGATATAAGGTGATAAAAGAAGTAACAAAATAAAAACAACGAAATAAAAGCAAACGACATTCCTTTATTTCAAGGTAATATGCTTCACGATTTTAAGTTACAGGAGAAAATCCTACTCCCTATACTACAAACCTATGATCATCCTGAAGGATTTACTGTGGTTTAGCTCTGGATGTATTTCTTCTTCTTGTCGGGCCTAGGAGTATTAACTGTTGGACTGTCTCTATTGTCTGACCAGCTGCTTGCCTTTCTTTTTATTCTCCTCAATCATTCTGAGTTCCATGGCAAGGTTGACACAGTTGACACAGCTGATGGTCCTATGACTACGGTGTCCATGATACTCGCAGAATGCCACAGGAATTTCTTCTGGTAGAGGCTTCTTAGGGGGAGGGAGGAGACCCTCTTATACCGCAGCCGCGTACTTCCCTGGGTCAATATGGATTACAGGGAAGACACTCGTATTTTGATACTGTGGTCCATGGGAGAAAGTGGCAGCCGGGGCCTTGCAATATGGCTTTTACCTTGATCCCCCGCTAGACGAACTCCCGATCGTGACGCTTCCTACTTGGCCTCCCTGTTTTTTCGCTTGTGACCGGGCCCTTGAAGCTGCTTATCATCTCTTTGGCTTTGTTCTCAGCTATCTTCGATTTTAAGAAGTCATGGATCATTTCAGATAATTCTCCATGTGTCTTCGGTGCTTTGGTCGCTATCTTTCCAGCAAGTCGAGGGTGAGCGAGCCCGTTGCCAAAGGCCTTGATCAAGATTTTTTCGTCAATTTCATCGATCTCGGCCACTTGCTTATGGAAGCGCTCATTGTACTCCTTCACGGACTCTCCCTTTTTCTCCTTTATATTCATGAGCTCTTTTGTTTCTCTTTTCACCTTCTTACTAGCAACGAAGTACTGTTGGAATTCATCCGTCAATGGTTCGAAGCTTGAGATAGATTTGGGAGGCCTGGTGGAAATCCAACTCAGCGCTCTTTTGGAGAGTGTCCCTGGAAACATCTTGCACAGAGCAAGGGAACTAATTCCCTGAGTGTTCATGGGGAACATGAATTTTTTAACATGCTGAGCAGGATCTCCTGTGCCATCGTACTTCTCGACATCAAGAGCGACAAAGTGAGGAGGGAGCTTGGCTCTCCTGATCTTCTCGGAAAATGGATAGAGGCTCATGTCGATCGAATCGTCTTCTTCATTTTGTTCTTCGATCGCGATCGGCGTCTCCTTCCGTACTTCTCTTCTTCTTCCATTGCGTCCCTCAGAATCTCGATTTTTCAGGAATTCGATCGCCTCAGTCATCTCTTCCCATTTTCTTTGATAATCTTCGTCTCTCTGCATCAATTCCTATTGCAGAATTTCATTCCCCTCCACGATCCTTACGTCGATCACTCTAGTCAAAATTTTCAACATATCTTCCAGATCTCTCTTGGAGATGGCATCTGGAGCTACCGCGCCGTCGGATCAGCAGTTCCAGCGTTGGCCTATGGAGCTTTTCTCGTTCTTGGAGCCATTTTGTACCTGAACTTGAAAAAAACACGATCTCCAGTTTCAGATTTTTTTTACTTTCGATTACCATAAAAAACCATCACTCTTGAGGTGGATTCATGGTTGCTAGATCTTTGAGTTGTTCATTTCCCACAGACAGCGCCAAATGAAGAGGTCGATTTCCTTTCCCTAACAATCTAAGTCACAAATCTCTCTCTGATCTATGATTCAAGCCAGAGTACTCATCGAATTACCTTGATACCAGTGAAATCGCACATAGAGAGAACTTTGCAATAGGGGAGGCAGTTAGACAGAAAAGGATTCAATAAGTATTGATAGTGTGTCATATTACATGGGGGCGAGTCCCTTTTTATAGTACTTTCCCACAGTTTTCGGGGCTGCCATCCTGTCAACTTGCCTAACTTCCAGGCTGTCACCTAAGTCGATATATTGGCGCAACATTTAATATCTACAATTCTGTTTCTATCTATTTGATCGGGTGTAGGCGCCCGACCGCTATTTGTACTTCACTCCATTATCATCGACTGGTCACAGGCGAATGGTCGTTACTTTATATCTTACTTCTTGATTTCCGACCGGTCATATGTGACCAGTCGCTATTTATACTTAACCCTTCGACCGGTCACAGAAGACCGGTCGTTGCTTTACCCCTATCCTTTGTTTCCTGTTTGGATGTAGGCGACCGGGCATAGCCTGGTCAGTCATCCTCTTGGCCTTTCCCTAGTCTTTTATGGTTGGTCTCATTTTTCCCCTCTTCAGATACTACCGGTATTCCCTCGGCGATTGACTTAGGTGTCTCATCCCTGTCTTAGTGCAATAAAGTCTTCCTCATTTTTCGTAGAAGTTGATAATGCACACATCAGCAGTTATGTCGGGTAAAGGGTTTGACTCACACTCCTGGGCGATCTCTACGCTTCTCTCACTAAGGTTTGGAATCTCTCGGGTATCCTAGGTATTGGTACGCCATCTACCGTCCTCACCTCTCAGTAAACCCTAGTCTGTGGATCCCAATCTTTCCCCAAACACATCATGTGTAGCTTCATCTTCGACCCACTACTAAATTTTAGGGGTATAAAATCCCCCTAGTCCCTTACTCGTGGTTAGGAACTCCCGAAGTAGAATCATGCCCGGTTTGACTACATGGCACAACTCGCCTGGATACTCCCGTCTTTCTTCCTCGGGTCTAGGTGATCCGATCTTGTAAGGATGGGGTAGCAGATGTCAGTCTCCTAAGATGTAAAAGGTTTTCTAAGTGAGTTATTTATCTAAGCGGTATTTAATACATTCATCATGCTGAAGAAAGCGTTTAGCACTCATTCATGCTTCAAGTACTAGGTTAATATTATAGGCTAACCTTCACCGCGTTGAGTACTAGTACTAGCACTTGAAGCTCCCGCAGAGTTCAAAGTCCTTTGACCCTGACCAATCACCTTCTGCTGCGACTACCCCTTCGGGCTTGTAGAAGCCTGCTCCTTCTGGCCACCCCTAGCTCCAGCTCCTCCAGATGTGGTGCCCTGAGTGCACTTAGGTGGGCGATAGAGTCGGCTCTCCGGGTTGGAGAAGCACTTAAAGGACCTATGGCCCTTCTTTCCGCGGTGACGGCAATCGACCAAATTCCCTGCGCAATCTGTGGTCCTTACCGTAGCGCTTGCAGTGAAAGTGGCGTTGTGGCGGTGCGGAGCCTATTACACGGTACATCCTTGGATTAGTAAAGGGTAGAAGATAAGGTAATTAATTTATAACTTAAGATAAGGATATGATCTCTTACCCTTAGGGGGTGCAGATCTCAAGGGCTGGGCATCATAAGTTTGAGAGGTCAATAGCGGGACCTACTCCTTGCCCTTCTGGTTGGCACGGTTCTTCTGCTCCTTCTGCCAAGCAAAGAACTTCTTCATGTTGCCGTTTTTATGTCAGGAGCTGTATAAGTAAAACAAGTGAAGTAATTTAACTTAATTAAAGTGGTTTCTTACTTCCCGCGCTTGCTACTACTCCCTCCAGCTGTTCCCTCATCCTCCTTCTCGGGGGCCTTACGCTTCTGCCCCTGGGTGTCCTCCCACGAGTTCACCATTAGCTCAATCCGATAAGCAACGTTGTAACATTCCTATAATGTACCGGTAAGTTCTTCGGTATTTTATATTAAATCAATTCACAACATAACATGTCGTTAATTAATTTACTGGACTGTGGGATATAAGGTAGGCCCATGGCTGCCTTGATCCGATGCAACATCGTGCCTCTGAACTTCTCGACCTTCACGGCCTCAGAGTAGATCACACCGGGGACGAAGTCTAGGAGACCGATAAACCAAGCATAATACTGGTCTACGGTAAGACTCCCTTGTTTCAGCATCTCGAACTCCTCCCTCTTCCTCTGCTTCAGATGAGCAGGGTAATACTTCTCTCGTAGCAACTCCACAAATCCCGCCCAAGAAAACCCCTCAACAACAAGGTAATGGGACTTCACCGACCTCCACCTAGTGCTGGCGGCATCTTTAAGGTGGAAGGCCGCTATCCCAATCTGTTGCTCAGCTGGGACATGTATGGCGTCGAAGGCCTTCTCGTGCTCGACAATAAACCTCTCTAAAGCTGTGGGATCTGCCTCTCCATCATAAGTCGGTACTCTTATGTCTGAAACACTCTTGAGCCAGTTGTGCTCTCTAGGTGTGGGTGGGACTGGGACTACAGGTGGTGCTGGGGATGCTAGCGGTGCTGGAGGTAGTCTAAACTGCACACCGCCCATCTGGGCTATATGAACAAAGACAGTATCCCCGTAACGCCCGGGGCTTGGGCTTCTAGAACGCCCTCTCCAGCCCGTCCACCTCCACCTCGTTGGCTCTGCGGTCTTTACCTCAGCTAGACATCTGAAAGAAAGTAGATTGATCAATACTTGGTAATGTACCATATTCAAAGTTATTCAACAGCTCAAACACCCTCAAGGCTTAAACACACATGCATTTAACATTTCCCGGATCTTACTAGGTCACATACTCCACAACGGTTTCCCGTAACTTAATATCCTATGCTCATAGTAATCTTAACTACTATCTCTTGTCATCAGAGTGGTACTCCACTCTGATACCACTTTTGTAACACACCTACTTAGACGTCTCTTAATTATCATCTTTTATCATCATACTTAATTAAACTAATTGCAGCGGAAATAAATGATATCACATACTAACGGTGTTTACCGCCATCACTCACCTATACGAGTGATAAAGCATCCTACTTAATAACCAAATACAAACACGGAACATGACTACAGTGATCACAAGAGATAGATAACAGTAGTTTACAATCCTTAATACAATCTGTACATGTGGGCAATCTAGTGAAATACCCCAAACTTGAAAATGGTGATTAAATTATTCTAATATGAATTTTAGAGGCCTAATTATGCCTAAAGAGCATTGGTGAAGAAAGTAAAACCAAAAGAAAAGAAAAAATGCTTAAAAGTGTAAAACGTAAAAATGAGCGTTATACAACCATAGGAGGTATATGACCTCGACTAGGGTCCTAGATGGATTCCAAAGGCTTAATTACGCCTACATAATATGTCGGAACAATTCCCGAAGAAAATGGATCCATATAATGGATTAAAACTGCTAATGAAGCTTTAAAGCACGTTTTCCGAGAAAACCCGAAAACGTGACTTTAAATGGTCAAACAGACCCGTAAAAATTATAGTGGATCATATAACTATAATTAAACATTAATGGAAGCTTAAGAACCATTAAAATTAAAGAAACGAGAAAAATCTGGAAAATGGGCCCGGTTAGTGAATAGTGCCAAACCGGGAAAATTAACGAGCGTTATTGCGAAAAGATGAAACTACCCCTGCCTAAGAATAAGGGGGCCAGTTTTTTTGGGTTGACTCACCACTCTCTATTTGTAATTTGAGTTATAAGTGAGAGAGAAGATAAATAAAGTAAAAAGCAAAAAAAGTAAAAAGTGAAAAAGTAAATAAAAACACTTTTCCCCCTCTCTTTCTTTACTTTCCTCTTCTCTCTCCTTCCCTTCTCCTTCCCACCGATTTTTCCTCCCCTCTCCCCATGGCTGGCGATTTTGATAAGCCCCCATGGCTTCTCCACTTCCTTCCTTGCCCAAGCTACAATAATGCTCCATATGAAAACAAATCACATATTCTTGCTCCTCTCACCAAGGGCTACATTCCTCTCTTTTCAAAATCTCAAAAGCTTTAAGTTCATATCCATGGGTAGAGAACCATTTGAAGAGAAAAATTGATTCTATGGAGCAAGGGTGTCTCCTCTTTCATCCAAGGTAAAAGGAACCACAAAAATCCATTCTTTCCTTCATTCTCCTAGTGACTGAAAATTTGGGTCCTCATTATGCCTTATTTTTCTCCTTGTGTGATCTGTTGTGCAAGCCTCCAAAGTGTAGCTGGAGCTCCCCCTTGATTCTAGGGCTTCCAAAGGTAATGCCCAACTTTTGTGCCTTAAGCACTTTCAATGAATTCTAGGGTTACTCAAGGGTTTAAGGGTTTAATTAATGCTCATTGTATTTCTTTGGGCATTGGGCTAGTGTGTTTGCATGGCTATTGCCCATGACCGAAAAACCAAGAGAAATGGAGAAAGAAAGAAGAAAAGAGGTGTAAAGAGAACTTGAGAAATTTAAGGTAAGAAGTCTACCCTAATGTGTATCCTATATGTATTAGAATTATGGGATGGGAAATATAAATGAATGAACCCAAAATATGAGTTGGAATTTGGTTAGCTAAGATGGGAGAGAATTGTGGTTGTGTTTAATGAATTTTTGTAATTGATGTTTGATTTAAGGGCCTAACTGCCATGCAATTTGAGATTGTGCATTATATTATGTTTGATGAGTTTTGGATGGAACCTTGTGTGCTAGTAGGATCCTTTATGGATGTGACTAGTGAATAGATTAGGAAATGGAAAATTGAGCAATTTGGGCATGCTAGATTAGTAACGAAGTTATGGCAAAATTTCAGTAGAAACCGAAGGAGTTTTAAGTGATGATATGTGAGAAGAATGACCTATGGTTAACTAGGTGTGTGTAGGAATTGATTTGGTTGAAGTAATCACCCTTAGATGGTAGTTGAAGGCTTGGAATGGATAGAACAAATTTGTAGCAAAACAGTGTTTGAGTGTTTTGAATTCCTAGGAAAGAACTAGTGTGCATGACCTTGTTAGGGAGGATGGATTTGGGAGCTAATGATGCATTTGACTTGGAAGAATTTGGAATGGTCAAATGGGTTGAGAATGAGGTAAAAGCTGTCAAGGGAATATTGTTAATGCACTAGTGTGCATAAGTGTTGAAAATGGGAATAGAAATTGTAGAATTAAGCAAGAATGGAGTGATACGTTTGAGCAATGATTTAAGAAGGTTTAAGGAGTGTTTAAGGTGCTAAAACATGTTAGGAAACATGTGGAAAGATTGGGTGAGGTTTAAGGTTGGAATTGGGGTTGAAAAATGACAAGTATAGCAGCTTTTAGCAGGGTCCGGGACTTGGTCCTTGGACAAAGTCCCGGTCCACACTTAAAAACCAGCCGAGATTAGAACCTGCACTTGGTCCGGGACCTAAGATAGGGACAAGGTCCTGGACCACTATGTAAAATGAGCCGATAGTTGGAAACTGCATTGGTCCGGGACTTTGGGGCCGGACCAAGTCCCAGACCACCCCAAAAATTCACCCGATAGTGTTTTAAAGGCTTATAATGATGGGGAATTGAATGGGGATGATATGAGATGATGTTTAGGACTTGTTTGGTGACATGTAAAGGTCCTTAGAAGTATAAACAAGTGCTAGATTGATTGTGGAAGAGAGAACTTAAGTTCACAAGAGTAAAGATAAGATTAACGGGACAACGGGGTAAGTACGGGAGTAATAGTCATTTACATACCGTATGGTATTGATATTAATAGGACCGCTTGATATGTTATCAGTGATTCGAGATAACCCGAGGAACCGTAAGATGACATGGTAGAGTAACCTAATGGTGAGAGGTATGGATTTCTTGCAACTTGTGTCATGCCGAGTTCTCTCGGCTTGTGTGCCGGCCTAACAAGATAAATGCATGAAAAATGTTTATTGCATTGTTATGTTTAACTTGATGTTTTTTCCATGTGCTAACCTTCCTTGTGTGATTGTGTGGTCTAATATAGTGTTGTAGACCGAAACATAAATAATTACCGTATGGTTAGTAACTTGTAGGAAGGGTCGTCCCATAAATAATGTAAACGTGGGAAGCACATGAAAACTATCGATTAAAGAATAACGATAATGCAACCTTAGGAACTCACTAGAATGTGAGGGAGATGTACGGGATTAGTAAACCCCGTTAACGGTTAGAGAACCGAGACGAAACAAACCACGAAACAAATGATAGTGGAAAGGTATTGATAAGCCACAGACTTATCATATTTTATGCACTAGATTTAGTATTATATTTATCTAAATAAAGTTATATTTATGTTATTTATGCTTATTATGTGTTAAATATAATATTTGTACAGTCTTATGTTTTTATGACTTTTCTGTGCAAGGAATGATTTTCTAGGCAAAAGTTCAGTTGAAGCCGGACTCCATGCCGTGGTAGTTTCTGCACGGCATAAGCACAGAACAGAAAAGAGGCCTTGCCGGACCTAATGCCGGGTAGATTCCATCCGGCATAAGTGAAGAGTCGCCACGGTTGACCAAGCGATAGCAGTTATTGACCGTTGGTGAAAAGGATGATGCCAGGTGTGATGCCGGGTATATCCTACCCGGCATATGCACTGTTTCGCACGGAATTGATGGTTTCGACCGTTAACAGTTGGGCGCATTTAACACGTGTGCCGGCTATTTGGGACCCGGCACGACGTCGGGCATCGACACAATTAATGCCTATAAATAGGCCGAGGAAGGCTAAAATTGAGGACACTTCAACACCATATTATACTCCATTCACATCTCAGTTTCCGCCCCATTCCAAGTGTTGGTGTCCAAGGAACGTTTGCAGATCCATCCACGCAAGAGAAGAAGAAGACCTTGTCAGGGTTAAGGCTATTAACATCTCCTTCTCCCCCTTTGTATTCTCTTCTTGTAGTTGTGTGGATGGTGATGCAGAATCCTTGTTAGGTTTTGGTTAGGGATGACTTCCTTGTAAAACTCTTATGATCATTTATGGAATTTTCAAGTTTCTTAACCCGAGTTCTAATCTTCTTACAAGTAGAATGAAGTAGCTATTCATTCTCTTATCTCTAAGTCCTATTTGATGTTCACAAGACAAGAATAGGATAGATTAGGATTTTGGTAATCTTTAACATTGTCTTCTGCGCCTCAGCGGGAGCAAGACTTAAGGTTTAGGGTTAATCTCTTATTTCCCATTATTCTGTTGTATTCGCGGCATTGGCTATGCACGATGCAAGTATGAATATTGAGTTCCTTTTGTCAGAACCGAATCTGGAAGTGTTGTTTACGAAATGTACGATGCCGGATGGCATGCCGGGTATAAGTTATCCGGCACGTTCAAGGCCATGAATCTGCCGGGTAGCGAGGATCCGGCATTACATCCGGCATATGCATTTTGCGGGACCAAATCCTCTTGAGACTTGCCACCTTTGATCATTGGTCATACGAACCTTTTGCATTGATAATCTTCCCAAATCAAAGTTTGTTTATTTATTTATTTATCTAGTTTAGGATCACATTTTCAATTCCCCCTTGTTTATTATAGAATAGGCTTTTGCCCGGATTAGGACTAATTTTCTATAAGTCCCTTGGGTACGATTCTCCTGGTCGTAATATATTTACACTATACTCCGACCGGGTTTTATTTTGCTACCCGTAGTAGAGTTGTAGGATTAGTTATTATTTTATTTTATTCTTTTGTATATATTTTTATCTTACAATTTCTCTGTTAAAATTGGCGCCGTTGCCGGGGACTTGGAATTAGTCCAAGTTCAATTCCTAAATTCTTTAAACGCCCTATTCTTTATTCCCTTTTCTTTATTCCTTGATTCTTTAATTTATTTTCGCACTTAGTTTGCAGATTTGAATGTGCCGTGCGAAGTGCCGGGCATCTGTCACCCGGCAAACCCGGAGGAAGTCCGATGCCGGACAGGATTTGCCCGGCATCATGTCCGGCATGTTCAAATTGTTTTCAAAATTTCATACACTGTTGAGTTTAACAAATCTTAATGTTTCTTGTCTACTCCTTTCATTATTTTCCTCTTATATGAGTCCCTATACTATGTTTCTTTATTTTGAATTTCGATTTTTGCGCATGCCGTGTATTGTGCCGGGTTTGCTACACACGGCGTTAGTGGAGGAAGTCCTATGCCGGACGGGTTTGATCCGGCATGTCACCCGGCATGCTCAATTTCTCTCAATATTTTTGTCGCTCATTGTAGGGACAATTAGGAGTAATCTCCTACAATCCCTTATTTACTCTTACATTTAATTTGATTATCCTTTACATTTCTTTTAATTAAGTATGTTCGATATTTGGTCACGCCGGGTAACATGCCGGTTTGTATACACCCGGCATTAGTGGAGGAAGTCCACTGCCGGGTACGCATAACCCGGCCCGCTGTCCGGCATAAACAAAAATTTGTTCATTCGTGTATTTTCATAATTTTAATTATGTATTTTACTATTTCTTTTATTATTACGAAATATTATAACATTTTCTCTTGCTCTTCCTGAAGTTATCCAAGTGAATGCTTCTTCGGTCAACTAGTACTCCTGACAATTTAACCAACCTTGATCCGGAGATCGAGAGAACCCTACTTCATACTTTAAGGCAACAACGAATTCTACACCAAGAAGCAGAATCCTACACCAATGGCAAAACACCTACCGTCCGTAACATAAACGGCCTCTAACCAAGGCCAGAAACCAGCAATCGACCTTCCTATCCTTCTCAAACCGAATATGATGATTGGCATAAACTTAAGCCATATCATCAAATTAGATGCATAAAAGAGTTAGGATTGTTCGATGGTACGAATCCGGACGATGCTTTGCTCCACGTCACTAAATTTCTACAGCATACAAACAGCCTAACCTCCACAAATAATGTCCTCCAATACGCCAGACTTTCCCTCTTTCCCCATAGCCTTACGGGGAACGCCAGCAAATGGTACCACAGTCTAACCCCCCCAGTACCATCACACATGGGAGGACATGGCAACCAAGTTTTATGACAAGTTTGCCTCCAAGTCGCACCCTGGAGATGATCGCCGATATTTACAACTTTAGGCAACCAGGCTCGGAGAACATCTGTGAGACTTGGGACAGATTCAAAGGGTTGTTGCGCACATGTCCACACCACGGCCTCACCAAGGAACAACTATCTCAGTTGTTTTACAAGGGATTGGTCAACCAATGCAAGACCATGATCCTTTCCTCCCTTGGTGCAGATATATTAAAGAAGCCTGGGATCAATTCCTTAGTGGAGTTGAATCTCTTTGCGAAGAGATTAGGGATTGGGCCACCGGTGGAACCAGGGGTAGTACCGCTGGTTTATATCAAGTGGAAGAGGGCGACGCTAAATTGACAAATTGATGCAAAGTCATGAGCAGTGTTGGAGAGCAATGCTCAAACTTTCACGAAGGTTAGCGCTCTACAGAAAGTGGTGGAGCAAATAGCAATGAACAAACTTCCTCAACAAGCGAACGTGGTTAGTGCACGACCGCACGCTTCGAGCCCTGACATTCCAGACTTCCAGAATGTTGAGGAAGTCAATTATGTGAGTAACCAAGGGTATCGGCAGCCATGGCAACAGGGGATCAACCCCCTCAACACTTTCAGAGTCAAGCCGGCTACCAGGGAGGTCCAAGACGATTCAGACCGTCCCATCCTGCATCATCATCAAAGGCTGAAATGGCTGAACTTCGTGACATGATGTCAGCCCTGATGAACAAGACCCAGGATACTCACAACGAGATCTCGACTATTCGCAAGGAGCACAAATCGTTGCAGTTGCAGTTACAGCAACTTCTGACGCAACCAAGACAGCTAGGTCAACTCCCATCCCAAACGCAAACCAATCCACGGGAGCATGTGAATTCGGTCACCATTCTACCTAGGATCTCCAAGGATGCCAAGTAGCCTACAAGGCTAAGTGTAGGGCGGTTCCTCCTCACGCCTTCACTATCAAACAGGGGAGCCCTTCGTATCATTTAATTTTTCTCTTTTAATTTTATGTTATTGTTTTTACATTGTTTTCATTCTAGTTGTTTTAAGTTTCAAAAAAAAAAAAAGGTTTTACTTATTCATTTTCTTTCGAACACTGGGGACAGTGTTCCTGCCAAGTGTAGGGCAGGGACCCCCTTTAAAAAAAATTTATAATAAGTTGTATTAATATGCATAAGTTGTGCGTTTATCCAATGTTTTACTAAAACTTTTTGCATGTTTTTGATCGAGATAAGATTAGGAATGACTAAAAGCTTGTTCTCTCAAGAGGTAAGCTTTCTAATGACTTGTAGATTCCTGTTTTTAACTTTTTGATTCTCTTTATTAACATGAGTACATGATCTTGCTCCTAACTCTTTCCTTTATGTACTTATGGGTGTTATACTTCTTTCCAAATTGTGAAAAATCTTTTGGGTGAAAATCTTAAAAAGGGTTTTTGTGCAAAAGAAAGAAGAAGAAAAAAGAGAAAAAAATCTTCTTTCAAAGGAAGAGCAATATATTCCTAGAGGTTGCATAAAGTGCCTCAGAATAAAAGCAAGAAACGAGAGTTTTTCCTTTTATTTTTCTCCTAAATTCCCCTTCTTCAATGCAAAAAAATCATGGTTGATTCAGAAACTCTTGCAAAATAGGGCTGATTCATAAAACCATTGATGAGAGTCTTGGCCACATTCAGAAACTCTTGAAAAATAGAGCTGAATGATGGAAACCGGAAAAAGGAGAGATTACAAAAATCCCTTATGCAAAATAGCCCAAAAGTTTTTGATCGATTTTGAAATTCTTGTTTTATACCCATTAGTATGTTTTGACAGGATAAGGTAGATTAAGTGATACTTATGAATTAGAGTCATATAGTTGGAAATATTTATCTACATTTCATTCTAGAGTTTATCTGTTTTGTGCATAAGTAATTAGTCCTTTCTAATCTGTTTTGCTCGAGGACTAGCAAAAGGTAAGTGTAGGGCCTTGATAAGCCACAGACTTATCATATTTTATGCACTAGATTTAGTATTATATTTATCTAAATAAAGTTATATTTATGTTATTTATGCTTATTATGTGTTAAAATATAATATTTGTATAGTCTTATGTTTTTATGAGTTTTCTGTGCAAGGAATGATTTTCTAGGCAAAAGTTCAGTTGAAGCCGGACTCCATGCCGGGTAGTTTATGCACGGCATAAGCACAGAACAGAAAAGAGGCCTTGCCGGACCTAATGCCGGGTAGATTCCATCCGGCATAAGTGAAGAGTCGCCACGGTTGACCAAGCGATAGCAGTTATTGACCGTTGGTGAATGAAGGATGATGCCGGGTATATCCTACCCGGCATATGCACTGATTCGCACGAAATTGACGGTTTCGACCGTTAACAGTTGGGCGCATTTAACACGTGTGCCGGCTATTGGGACCCGGCACGACGCCCGGCATCGACACAATTAATGCCTATAAATAGGCCGAGGAAGGCTACAATTGAGGACACTTCAACACCATATTATACTCCATTCACATCTCAGTTTCCGCCCCATTCCAAGTGTTGGTGTCCAAGGAACGTTTGCAGATCCATCCACGCAAGAGAAGAAGAAGACCTTGTCAGGGTTAAGGCTATTAACATCTCCTTCTCCCCCTTTGTATTCTCTTCTTGTAGTTGTGTGGATGGTGATGCAGAATCCTTGTTAGGTTTTGGTTAGGGATGACTTCCTTGTAAAACTCTTATGATCATTTATGGAATTTTCAAGTTTCTTAACCCGAGTTCTAATCTTCTTACAAGTAGAATGAAGTAGCTATTCATTCTCTTATCTCTAAGTCCTATTTGATGTTCACAAGACAGAATAGGATAGATTAAGATTTTGGTAATCTTTAACATTGTCTTCTGCGCCTCAGCGGGAGCAAGACTTAAGGTTTAGGGTTAATCTCTTATTTCCCATTATTCTGTTGTATTCGCGGCATTGGCTATGCACGATGCAAGTATGAATATTGAGTTCCTTTTGTCAGAACCGAATCTGGAAGTGTTGTTTACGAAATGTACGATGCCGGATGGCATGCCGGGTATAAGTTATCCGGCACGTTCAAGGCCATGAATCTGCCGGGTAGCGAGGATCCGGCATTACATCCGGCATATGCATTTTGCGGGACCAAATCCTCTTTGAGACTTGCCACCTTTGATCATTGGTCATACGAACCTTTTGCATTGATAATCTTCCCAAATCAAAGTTTGTTTATTTATTTATTTATCTAGTTTAGGATCACATTTTCAATTCCCCCCTTGTTATTATAGAATAGGCTTTTGCCCGGATTAGGACTAATTTTCTATAAGTCCCTTGGGTACGATTCTCCTGGTCGTAATATATTTACACTATACTCCGACCGGGTTTTATTTTGCTACCAGTAGTAGAGTTGTAGGATTAGTTATTATTTTATTTTATTCTTTTGTATATATTTTTATCTTACAATTTCTCTGTTAGCAAATTGGCGCCGTTGCCGGGACTTGGAATTAGTCCAAGTCCTAAATTCGGTAAAACGCCCTATTCTTTATTCCCTTTTCTTTATTCCTTGATTCTTTGATTCTTTAATTTATTTTCGCACTTAGTTTGCAGATTTGAATGTGCCGTGCGAAGTGCCGGGCATCTGTCACCCGGCAAACCCGGAGGAAGTCCGATGCCGGACAGGATTTGCCCGGCATCATGTCCGGCATGTTCAAATTGTTTTCAAAATTTCATACGCTGTTGAGTTTAACAAATCTTAATGTTTCTTGTCTACTCCTTTCATTATTTTCCTCTTATATGAGTCCCTATACTATGTTTCTTTATTTTGAATTTCGATTTTTGCGCATGCCGTGTATTGTGCCGGGTTTGCTACACACGGCGTTAGTGGAGGAAGTCCTATGCCGGACGGGTTTGATCCGGCATGTCACCCGGCATGCTCAATTTCTCTCAATATTTTTGTCGCTCATTGTAGGGACAATTAGGAGTAATCTCCTACAATCCCTTATTTACTCTTTCATTTAATTGATTATCCTTTACATTTTCTTTTAATTAAGTATGTTCGATATTTGGTCACGCCGGGTAACATGCCGGTTTGTATACACCCGGCATTAGTGGAGGAAGTCCACTGCCGGGTACGCATAACCCGGCCCGCTGTCCGGCATAAACAAAAATTTGTTCATTCGTGTATTTTCATAATTTTAATTATGTAATTTTACTATTTATTTTATTATTACGAAATATTATAACATTTTCTCTTGCTCTCCTGAAGTTATCCAAGTGAATGCTTCTTCGATCAACTAGTACTCCTGACAATTTAACCAACCTTGATCCGGAGATCGAGAGAACCCTACTTCATACTTTAAGGCAACAACGAATTCTACAAGAAGCAGATCCTACACCAATGGCAACACCTACCGTCCGTAACATAAACGGCCTTCTAACCAAGGCCAGAAACCAGCAATCGACCTTCCTATCCTTCCTCAAAACGAATATGATGATTGGCAGAAACTTAAGCCATATCAGCAAATTAGATGCATAAAAAGAGTTAGGATTGTTCGATGGTACGAATCCGGACGATGCTTTGCTCCACGTCACTAAATTTCTACAGCATACAAACAGCCTAACCTCCACAAATAATGTCCTCCAATACGCCAGACTTTCCCTCTTTCCCATAGCCTTACGGGGAACGCCAGCAAATGGTACCACAGTCTAACCCCCAGTACCATCACCACATGGGAGGACATGACAACCAAGTTTTATGACAAGTTCATGCCTCCAAGTCGCACCCTGGAGATGATCGCCGATATTTACAACTTTAGGCAACCAGGCTCGGAGAACATCTGTGAGACTTGGGACAGATTCAAAGGGTTGTTGCGCACATGTCCACACCACGGCCTCACCAAGGAACAACTATCTCAGTTGTTTTACAAGGGATTGGTCAACCAATGCAAGACCATGATCCTTTCCTCCCTTGGTGCAGATATATTAAAGAAGCCTAGAGATCAATTCCTTAGTGGAGTTGAATCTCTTTGTGAAGAGATTAGGGATTGGGCCACCGGTGGAACCAGGGGTAGTACCGCTGGTTTATATCAAGTGGAAGAGGGCGACACTAAATTGACAAATTGATGCAAAGTCATGAGCAGTTGTTGGAGAGCAATGCTCAAACTTCCACGAAGGTTAGCGCTCTACAGAAAGTGGTGGAGCAAATAGCAATGAACAAACTTCCTCAACAAGCGAACGTGGTTAGTGCACGACCGCACGCTTCGAGCCCTGACATTCCAGACTTCCATAATGTTGAGGAAGTCAATTATGTGAGTAACCAAGGGTATCGGCAGCCATGGCAACAGGGGAATCAACCCCCTCAACACTTTCAGAGTCAAGCCGGCTACCAGGGAGGTCCAAGACAATTCAGACCGTCCCATCCTGCATCATCATCAAAGGCTGAAATGGCTGAACTTCGTGACATGATGTCAGCCCTAATGAACAAGACCCAGGATACTCACAACGAGATCTCGACTATTCGCAAGGAGCACAAATCGTTGCAGTTGCAGTTACAGCAACTTCTGACGCAACCAAGACAGCTAGGTCAACTCCCATCCCAAACGCAAACCAATCCACGGGAGCATGCGAATTCGGTCACCATTCTACCTAGGATCTCCAAGGATGCCAAGTAGCCTACAAGGCTAAGTGTAGGGCGGTTCCTCCTCACGCCTTCACTATCAACAGGGGAGCCCTTCGTATCATTTAATTTTTCTCTTTTAATTTATGTTATTGTTTTTACATTGCTTTCATTCTAGTTGTTTTAAGTTTCAAAAAAAAAAAAGGTTTTACTTATTCATTTTCTTTCGAACACTGGGGACAGTGTTCCTGCCAAGTGTAGGGCAGGGACCCCCTTTAAAAAAAATTAATAATAAGTTTGTATTAATATGCATAAGTTGTGCGTTTTATCCAATGTTTTACTAAAACTTTTTGCATGTTTTTGATCGAGATAAGATTAGGAATGACTAAAAGCTTGTTCTCTCAAGAGGTAAGCTTTCTAATGACTTGTAGATTCCTGTTTTTAACTTTTTGATTCTCTTTATTAACATGAGTACATGATCTTGCTCCTAACTCTTTCCTTTATGTACTTATGGGTGTTATACTTTTCTTTCCAAATTGTGAAAAATCTTTTGGGTGAAAATCTTAAAAAGGGTTTTTGTGCAAAAGAAAGAAGAAGAAAAAAGAGAAAAAAATCTTCTTTCAAAGGAAGAGCAATATATTCCTAGAGGTTACATAAAGTGCCTCAGAATAAAAGCAAGAAACGAGAGTTTTTCCTTTTATTTTTCTCCTAAATTCCCCGTTCTTCAATGCAAAAAAATCATGGTTGATTCAGAAACTCTTGCAAAATAGGGCTGATTCATAAAACCATTGATGAGAGTCTTGGCCACATTTAGAAACTCTTGAAAAATAGAGCTGAATGATGGAAACCGGAAAAAGGAGAGATTACAAAAATCCCTTATGCAAAATAGCCCAAAAGTTTTTGATCGATTTTGAAATTCCTTGTTTTATACCCATTAGTATGTTTTGACGGGATAAGGTAGATTAAGTGATACTTATGAATTAGAGTCATATAGTTGGAAATATTTATCTACATTTCATTCTAGAGTTTATCTGTTTTGTGCATAAGTAATTAGTCCTTTCTAATCCTGTTTTGCTCGAGGACTAGCAAAAGGTAAGTGTAGGGCCTTGATAAGCCACAGACTTATCATATTTTATGCACTAGATTTAGTATTATATTTATCTAAATAAAGTTATATTTATGTTATTTATGCTTATTATGTGTTAAAATATAATATTTGTACAGTCTTATGTTTTTATGAGTTTTTTGTGCAAGGAATGATTTTCTAGGCAAAAGTTCAGTTGAAGCCGGACTCCATGCCGGGTAGTTTCTGCACGGCATAAGCACAGAACAGAAAAGAGGCCTTGCCGGACCTAATGCCGGGTAGATTCCATCCGGCATAAGTGAAGAGTCGCCACGGTTGACCAAGCGATAGCAGTTATTGACCGTTGGTGAAAAGGATGATGCCGGGTATATCCTACCCGGCATATGCACTGTTTCGCACGGAATTGACGGTTTCGACCGTTAACAGTTGGGCGCATTTAACACGTGTGCCGACTATTTGGGCCGGCACGACGCCCGGCATCGACACAATTAATGCCTATAAATAGGCCGAGGAAGGCTACAATTGAGGACACTTCAACACCATATTATACTCCATTCACATCTCAGTTTCCGCCCTATTCCAAGTGTTGGTGTCCAAGGAACGTTTGCAGATCCATCCACGCAAGAGAAGAAGAAGACCTTGTCAGGGTTAAGGCTATTAAAATCTCCTTCTCCCCTTTGTATTCTCTTCTTGTAGTTGTGTGGATGGTGATGCAGAATCCTTGTTAGGTTTTGGTTAGGGATGACTTCCTTGTAAAACTCTTATGTTCATTTATGGAATTTTCAAGTTTCTTAACCCGAGTTCTAATCTTCTTACAAGTAGAATGAAGTAGCTATTCATTCTCTTATCTCTAAGTCCTATTTGATGTTCACAAGACAAGAATAGGATAGATTAGGATTTTGGTAATCTTTAACATTGTCTTCTGCGCCTCAGCGGGAGCAAGACTTAAGGTTTAGGGTTAATCTCTTATTTCCCATTATTCTGTTGTATTCGCGGCATTGGCTATGCACGATGCAAGTATGAATATTGAGTTCCTTTTGTCAGAACCGAATCTGGAAGTGTTGTTTATGAAATGTACGATGCCGGATGGCATGCCGGGTATAAGTTATCCGGCACGTTCAAGGCCATGAATCTACCGGGTAGCGAGGATCCGGCATTACATCCGGCATATGCATTTTGCGGGACCAAATCCTCTTTGAGACTTGCCACCTTTGATCATTGGTCATACGAACCTTTTGCATTGATAATCTTCCCAAATCAAAGTTTGTTTATTTATTTATTTATCTAGTTTAGGATCACATTTTCAATTCCCCCTTGTTATTATAGAATAGGCTTTTGCCCGGATTAGGACTAATTTTCTATAAGTCCCTTGGGTACGATTCTCCTGGTCGTAATATATTTACACTATACTCCGACCGGGTTTTATTTTGCTACCCGTAGTAGAGTTGTAGGATTAGTTATTATTTTATTTTATTCTTTTGTATATATTTTTATCTTACAATTTCTCTGTTAGCAGGTATGAAGAACCTTGTTAAGAGAACAAAGATAGTTCGAAGATACGAACTCATGAGAAAAGTAAGAAGAAATATAAGGGACCACCAAACTCCCTTTAAAGATAGTCGACCCCCTATATGAGGACCCGACCCGGTATGAGATATAACCGAATGTGAAATACCCCAAACCTTGATATGTGGTTTAAATATTAAACTATGGTATGTAAAGGCTAAAAAGTGCCTTAGAAACATTAGTGAACAATTTAAACCATAGTAAAATGCAATAAAGCACTAAGACACAGCTTGAGCAAAAACATGCTCTAAGCTAGGAGTGAACTTGGTTAGGACCCAAAGAGCCTACCAAGACTTAATAATATTCAATTATGCTTAAATAGGGCTAATTAAGTCCTTAGGAAACTTTGGTAGACAGTAACACCAAACAAAACACAAGAAAATACCTTAAAGTCAATATGGGCAAAAATGTGCTCTAAGCTTGGGATAAATTTGTATAAGACCTAAAGGTCATATGTACACCTTATAAATATGTTAATGAACATATTAAATCAATTACCAAAGAAAACCAAGCTTGAAAACAAGTTAAAACATAAAATGTGCTTTAAGGAGTCTTAAAGCACGTTTTTGAAAAATTGTCTTGTAAATGAGTTTTGAGTGGCTAAATGTCCATCATTACTCTTTAATTAACATGTGTACTATATTGCATCACATTTGGAAGTCTAGATCAATGAGAAATCAAAATTTCACTTCTATGTGCCTTGTTTTTATGAATAGTAACTTTTATAAGCTAGTTTGTAACATATGTTATTATAAGTAAGTTAATTGGTCAACAAAGACCAAAACACCCTTCTTATTAAATGGGGGCTGGTTTCATGGTGTGAGTCACCACCCTTGCTAGCACTTATCAAATAAATACATAAAGGATAAAGCAAGTTACTATTTGCTTTTAACAAATAAATATCTTAAGCTAGCTACTTACCTTCTCATTCTCTTCTTCCTTCTCATTTCACACGGTCTTCATTCTCTCCTCTCTTCTTCAAAAACGATGGGCTATAGTAACCTCTCTTCTCCATTTTCATTTCCTTGCCAAATCCAACTCCATGCTCCAAATCAAATTCTAAGACCATATTTGTCTTAGTTAGACCAAGCTCTACACTTCTATCTTTTCAAATCTTCAAGAACTCAATTTTGGTGCCATGGAGATTCACCATTGAAGGAGCTTGAGCTCACCTTTTCACATATTATTGTTCTCCTTTGCTTCAAGGTAAGGAAACTCAAAGAAAAATGATGTTTCCTCCATGTTTTGTGTTGTCCGAAAATTCACCTCACAATGGTGTCTTTACCTTGCTTGTTTTAGCTTCATTTGAATCTTCCAAGGGCTAGGAGGAGTCCTCTCTTGATACTTATTCAAGCTCTCTTCCAATTCCAAAGGTAAAACAATTACCTTAATGTGTTAAGATAATATATGCAACTAGGGTTTACAATGAGATGAAGCTTAAAGCTTGTATACTCATTATATCATTTATATAATGTTTAGAATTTGACAAGCAACTAAAAGCCTTGCCAATTTAGTCAAGGAAACAAGAAAGAAGTTTGTGAGGAAAAGAGGTGAATGTGCTAACCTAATGTGGTTTAAAGTCTTAGGAGAAATGAGCTTATATTGCTTATGAAAATGATTTAAGGAGCCAAGGGAAAATGACTTAGAAGAATGCTCTCAAGGGCTTAGTAAAAGGTATATGTATTGTTGAGTGTATTTGCAGGTCAAAGGCAAATACAATGTGGGAAATTCAGTGTTTAAGGTTTATGTTATTTAAGGGCCTAAGTGCCAAGCAATTAAGTTTATGCACTATATTGTGATGTAGTGTAAATTTGGTGAAGTTTTGTGTGTGAGAAAGTTCTTGGTGGATTTTAGGTGTTCTTGAATGAAATAAGGTAAAAACCTAAGTGTTTGAATGTGAGAAATACAAGAGAAGCTATGGCAAAATTTGGAAGATGTATAAGAAGTACTAAGTGTTTTAAATGAGTTTTGGTGAACTAGGAAGTGTTAAAAAAATGAACAAGTGTTTTACTAGGGAAGGAAGCATGTATTGAGGTGATTTAGGGTGATACAATGATTAAGGGATTATCTTGGAAGTTCTAGGAATTCAATGAGTGTTTTTGAGGATGTATTAAAGTCTTGGAGAAGTTTGTTTAAGGTTTAGGAATGTTGATGTACAAGGAGGAAATGATGTTTAGGTAGATGTGAAAAAGGAGATTTAGTTAGTAAGAAAAGATGTTGAGAGATGATGCTAAGGTGTAGAGGAAACATCTTGGTATAGTGGTTATTATAGGTGAAATACCACTTAGAAAACCAAATGAAAAATGTACAAGTATTAAGAGGTTTTGTAAGGAGTTTGTGGAATGATAAAGATGGTTTTGGTGTGTGATTTAAGGAGTTTAGTACATGGCTAAAGATGTGTTTGAAGTGCCAAATGTGATTAGAACATACTAGGGCACTATGAGGTGAAGTTTGGAGTCAAATGGGAATGTAGAAACAAAGGTCTAGAGCCGACCGACCTTGGGACCGGACCTGTAAGGTCGGTCGAGCTCAGTTTACACTACCGGAAAGAGTTTCTGGAACGGACCGACCTTGGGGACCGACTTGCAAGGTCGGTCGGCTTGTATTTTGGGTACGGATTGAGTCCCTGGAATCAACCGAACTTGGGACCGGACTTGCCAAGTTCGGTTGGGCCTGAGTTTACAAAGGGGAAGAAACTCTTGGGAATGGACCGACCTTGTGGACGGACTTTGCAAGGTCGGTCGGAGTAGAACTTTTGACGGTAATGTGTTCTGGAATGGACCGACCTTGTGTAAGGTCGGTCGGACCAAAAACATTGTTTAAGGTTATAGGATGATGGGGATTATTAAGTAATGATGTTATAAGATTGTTGAGGACATGTTAAGTGAGTTATGATGACATATAATGGGGAAAAGTTGTATCAAAGGTAAAAGTAAAACAAGTTAAAATGTGAAGTTATTTAACTAAGTTAACGGGGATAAGTTATGAGCATTAGGCCTTAAACAATTATGTTACCCCGATGTTAATAAAAGTACATGTAATGTTATCAGTTGTTCGAGAATTGCTCGAGGAACATAAGTGGACATGATAGAGTGGACTCCGGTGACAGGTATGGTTTTCTTGCAACCTGTGTCCTACCGGATTACACCGGCTTGTATGCCAATGTGTTTTTCTGTATGTTTGCCACGTTGTAAGATAAAACATGTCATGAGTTTACAGTAATTCATTTATGTGGCGTGTTCAACTCCGATACCATTTAACCTCGGAAGTGTTAACCTTAGTTAACTGAGTCTAGGATCACATGATTGTTCGGTATTCGGATTAAACGACCCGAACCATGGGACGTTCTAACCACGGCTATGCGTGTGTTAATTGTGTGATATGTGTACGTGAATGTAGGGATCTCCCTTGTGTGTTTAACCCAGTTGTAATACTGTATGGTGTGTAGATGTGATAGACTCCATAGTGGGGGTAACTAATATCTAAAAGTAAGTATGTACTAACAGTGGTGAGGAATCCGGTTTGGCCGGTCGCGCGTTGTTTGGGAGTGGGTATCCTTCTTAGCCTTACCCTTCTCTCTGTTATGGTTGTTTCCCTCACGGGTTATGATCTCCCATTAGCTTATTCCAAAGCTTAGCTATTCTGACTTATGATCGGTTTAGGGGGAACATGTGTCTGTGTGGTGTGTTCGGGCCACAAAACCCGAACCATCTTAACTTAAGTTACTCGTCCGACTATTAGGACGGTAATGAGTTGTTATAACGAGCTTACCATGGGGGTGACATCATTCTCTAGGCTCACCAGTGAATTAACTATGTTTGGGTCGGTTCCTAAGAGAACCGCTCACGTTATGTTATGTGTTGTTGTTATAATGCAATTTCTATTGCGATGTTATTATGTGCACGTTGAAACGTGAAAGGTGTTGTTATGTGTTGTTATGTAGTGCATGTTATATGTTGTAAAATGTGGAGTATGTGGACCATGGATATGAATCCCAGTTTGTGATAAGAGGCGTTTAAGGATAACCCGAATAACTGGTAAGTATCGTCTATTAAGGAAGTAGCTTCATTAGAGGAGAAACACTCTAGGGGTAAAGAATACCACAAGTGACCTATCAAGTATGGATATGTTATCTGTTGTTGAGCCCATTGAGGCGGAATGATTCGTGTTGTGTGTTTTAAGTTACATGCATGATTCAGATAAAATCAATCGCATGCTAAGACGACAATTAGTTGTGCGTGGCCCGGTAGCATGTGGGCTGCGGGATTACCATACCAGCAAAGGTGCTGAGCCCCTTGGGGGCCACCCTTTCTCTTCTTTTCCTATTTCAGGTACAGAGAGCTGGAAGCCGTTCGAGAGTAGGACGGGGTAGTCGTTGTACATGGGTAATCATTAAGTTGTATATCTACAGTAGGTGTAGTAAGACCGAAATTGTTATCGGCACTATTTTGTGAATACTCGGTACAGTTGGAAGGTGTATGTTGTTTCTATTGTTAATGGAAGGGTCAGTAATGTGTAGTCGCTCGGGAATCTAGTCTATCAGACCGGTACAATGTATATGTAATAGCCTTGTTAGCCACGTGGGTGGTTAACAGCGTGTAACACAAACGAGTTTAGTAATGTGATGAAGTTTGTTTTTCCGCTACAGTTTATTGTAAGTGTGTTATTGGTGGATGGGGACTCCCAAGAATGGGGGAACACCCCAGTTAATGATTATCATTGAAGACATTGGAGTCACTGGAGGAGTTATTATCAAGACAGTAAGATCAGTGAGGGCCAACAAGCACTGAGACAGTGCGGTAAAAACAATACCACAAACGGTATGTTTTAAACCGATAGCCAGTTAGAATGGCGGCACTTGCCATAGCAAGTTGCTGCTAAAAAAGGCTGTTCGGGAAATTATAAACCACTACGAAGTACGTGGTAAAAGTTACCATGAAGTTAAGTGGGATCATCATGGCTTAACAGCCTAACTCGTGATTAGAAGTACACCAGTCAGCAGAAAGCTAGAATTTGGTTACCCTCACGGCAAGAAGGCATTGTGAAACCATGAAAATTTTCTTTCAAAACTTAGATTTATTCAAACTCTTTCTTTTGAAAACCAGATTTTCTTTCAAACCAACACTTCTTTCTAATCTTCTTCAAAACCAAACCAGTAAAACTAAGGGCAGTTGATAAAGATACAACAGTGGATAAACTTTCCCTCGATTAAGTTCGGGAAGCACGGAATGTATATTGTCAAAGGACAATATAAGGGAGTTGACAATAGAGTACTTCACCTAGGCGTGTGACGAACACTACGAGTGTACTAACTGTAATGTGGGACGACCGCACTCCGATAGGAGCTTGTGGGCCTGACAGACCTACTTATGGGTTAGTTGGGTAAGTAGTAATGTATCAATATGGTACCCCACATATGTATACGAGTAGAGTCCGAAACACGGGAAGTAGTCGACTCCGTTCTACGGTCAGCAGTATAAGTCAAACAAGAACTAACGATTACCATGAATGGTTGAAGTTAAGTGTAACACCCCAACTACAAACAACACATTTAACAACAACTTGCAGCGGAAATCATAACTCACAACATAACTTAACTCCTGGTGTTGACACACGCCGTTTCCACCTACGTGACTAACAAGGCTAACATACATACATCGTACCGGTCTGATGGACTAAACTCCCGAGCAACTACACATTAATCCCGTTCCATGTTCAACAATTTTTATACACTTACATTACAACTGTACCGAGTAATTACCAACTAACGCCGATACATTTTCGGTCTTACTACACCTATAATACATCCACAATTCTCATGTCTACACTACAAACACACTACCCCGTCCTACTCTCGAACGGCTTCCAGTTCCTTTACCTGAAAGTATGGGGCCCCCAAAGGGGGTCAGCACCTTGCTGGTATGGTAATCCCGCAGCCCCCATGCTACCGGGCCACGCACAACTATTTGTCGTCTTAGCATGCGGTTGATTTACTTCAAACATGCACAAACTCCCACCATATCATGCTTATAAGTAAACATCCATTAATAGATACATACACAGGTTAGCACACTCAACATAACACACACTTCACTTTATAATATACACAACTTAATTTCACTCTTCTTAGAGTACATGAACTTCATTTAGGGAGTGCCGGGGTGATATAAGCCCGAGCACAACATACATACATTTTCTTTACTTGAGTGGGCCTCATATAGGACCGTACACAACATACACAGTTTCCCCCTAGCTCCAATAGATGAGGTAGGTAAGCCTTGGTTAAGCTTGTGGGTGGTTTGTAATTCAAGGAGGAAGAACACCGTAACATAACAAGAGGGAGTCGAAGCGAACTTAGCTTCAACACCCTACCAACATTGTACATAATTTCCCTCCTAGCCCGATGTGGAGGTCGGGTAGGTAAGCTTGGCTAAGCTAGTGGGAGGTCGAAATCCAATGAAGGAAAACAACCCTAACATAACAGGATGGGAGTTAATTCACATATATATATAACTCCCAAACAATACCGTGACCGGAACAGCCGATTCCTCTCCATACATACATATACTTATTAGTTAGAGGTTCCCTTATGGAACTTATCACATACATACATCACATAGTGTTACTAACTCGGTTAGACACATAAGGGAAA
Source organism: Limonium bicolor (assembly GCA_023374045.1). Classification (NCBI taxonomy): domain Eukaryota; kingdom Viridiplantae; phylum Streptophyta; class Magnoliopsida; order Caryophyllales; family Plumbaginaceae; genus Limonium; species Limonium bicolor. Next base: position 183,969,687 of record CM041781.1, read on the forward strand.
TCATATCCCATTTCAACAACGCGGATAACAGTATCCAACATCAAGAACATATTAAACAAGTCACATACATCACGCATTGTCACAATATACAATAACGCACGGATAGCCGTAGTTAGAACGTTCCCATGGGTTGGACGTTTATATCCGAATACCGATCACTTATGTGAACCTAAGGTCGGTTAACTATTATTTAACACATAACTAAGGTTAAGCGGTATCGGAATTAATTACGCCACAATAATGAATTACTGTAAACTCATTTCATGCTTTATCTTGCATGGTGGAAAACACCAGAAAAACACATTGCCATACAAGCCGTGTAATCCGGTAGGACACAGGTTGCAAGAAAACCATACCTTACACCATGGGTTACTCTACTCGCCGCTCTCCCGAGGATTTACTCAAATGCGTCATCTCACGCTCCCCGGATAATTTTCGAACAACTGGTAGTACATCAATTGTTTTTATTAACATCATGATCATACGGTATGTAAGATAATTTACTCCCGTACTCACCCCGTTGTCCCGTTATCTTTAACTTACTTATGTGATCTAAAGTTCACAACTTACACATTCACTCTCACTCTTGTTTATACTTCTTAGGACCTTTAAAGGTTACCAAACAACTCCTAAACATCACCTAAAACCAATACCATTCAATCCCCCATGTTTAGAAGGCTTTAAACACATTCTGCCAAATTTTTATGATGGTCCGGGTTATGTCCGGGGTTACAAAACCCGACCAAACTCGGAAATTACATTCTGGTTGCATTTTTCATGTGGTCCGGGTTTGTGTCCGGGTTTACAAACCCGGACCACCCCCTGGATAGTCTTCTGCCATGTTTTTGCTATCGTCCGGGTTTGCGAACTGATTTGCAACCCGGACCACCTCTGAACTGTCAAAATTTACAGTTTTTTGATCAGTTTTCAACCCCTAATTCACCTCTAATCATTTTCTAAACTTTCCACATGTTTCCTACATGTTTAAACATCTTAAAACATGCTCCAAACCTCTTCAAAACATAGGTTTAATCCCTACTCAAATTCTTGCCCAAATCCATGAATTTCCCTTCCTCTGTTACACTCATGCACACTGGTGCTACAGATTTTCACCCCTTGGTGATTTGCATTGTGTTCCCACTCCAGTTGACCATTTCAAATCCTCCTAGATAATGCACCTCTTAACACACCTAGCTTGTTCCTTTAGTAAAACACTCAAGGCCATACCTTCCTAAACAAATTTGACAACACTTGGCTACTTTTCAAAGCATTTCCCAAAACTCATCTCTGCACATATTTCATCCTAAAACTAGCCAACCCACAAGGGTTCTACCAGCCCATAACAAAATCCTCAAATTCACCAACAACAATAACACAATCACCAAAAATCTCCATAATCTCAATAACCACATCATCAATCAAAACTCACAACATTTGGCTCTTAAGGCCCTCAACTCAACATTAATTCACAAACCTCTCCAAACCGAGTAAACACATTTTCAACAATATTTCAATCCATCATTTTGGGTTCATTAATTTGTTTACCCATCCCAAACACTTAAACAATTATAACCAAGGCTCAAGGTGGATTCCTTACCTTAATTTCACAAGTCTCTTTATTTCTCCTCTTTGCTCCATATCTTCTCTAATATTGGTTAAAGGGCATGGAGTGTCCAAACTCCCATCCCAACATTCAAGTACACAAAACATACACACAATTAATTACCTAAACCCTTAGAAAACTAAATTCAATCAAAGGGCTTAGAACACAAGTTAGGGTTTACCGTTTTGAAGCTTTTAAGAGGGATTTTCACCCCTGAATCAAGAAGGCATTTACTCCACCATTGGAGAGTTGAAACAAGGCTCCAAAACAAGAAAAAACAAGGTGACAAAGGGAACAAAATCGGCCACCATGGAAAGTGGAGAGAGAATGACTTTTTCTTGAAGATTTTTACCTTAGGAGGAAGAGGAGACTCCAAGCTACAAGATGGTGTGTTTTTCTCTTCAAATGGGGAAAACCCATAAAAATGAAACTCATCCTTTTCGAACTTTGGAAAGAGAGAAGTGTAGAGGATGATGAAGAGGAAGAAGAATATGTAATTTATTTTGAATTTGGAGCTTCAACGGAGCTTGTACAAGGGAGACAAGTGGAGAAGCCATGGCTGTTTGGTGAAGCTCAAAATCGCCAGCAGGAAGGGGAGGAAGAGAGGGCTCACGACGGGGAAAGGAAAAGAAGAAGAGAGAGAGGAGGGAAATGAGAGGAGAGAGGTATTTTTTTTTGCTTTTGTACTTTTTCCTTCTTTCTTTCTTTTTCTCTTTTCTTTCTTTATTTACTTAGTGTGTGAGAGAGAGCTGGCTCCCCCTTTAAAACCGGCCCCATATAAGTAGACCAGCTGGAGCGTTTTTCGTTTTTTACAGAAAACGCTCATTTATTTACCCGGTTTAGCACTATTCACTAACCAGGTCCGGTTTCCGGAATTTTCTCGTTTCTTTATTTTAATGGTTATTAAACTCCCATTAATGTTTAATTATAGTTATAGAATCAACTATAGTTTTTTACTGGGTCATTTAACTGTTTAAAGTCATGTTTCCGGGTATTTCTCGAAAAACGCGCTTTAGTACTCCGTTAGCGTTTTATCGCATTATTTGGATCCGTTTTCTTCCGGAATTTTTCCCGCATGTCTTCTTAGTATGTAATTAGGGTATAAAAATATATTTATAACCCTAGTGAAGGTATATGCCTCCTAAAATGATTAATATGCATTTTCACGTTTTATGTCTTTTACGCATTTTCTTATTCTTTTTTGGTTTTTCTTTTTCCCTTAATCTTAAGGACTTAAATAGCCTTAGTAAAATTAAAGAATCAATTAAATACTATTAAGGTTATGGGGCAAATTATCACATCTACCCCCCCCCCTACAAGAACCTTCGTCCTCAAGTCACACCCCACACATCATGGTTAGAATACGGGGATACAACACACATACACTTCCATACACACATAAACATTTAATTTACATCACAACCCTCGGACTTAACGCCGTAACACATCCATACCATACATAACTACAACACAACTTACATACATAATCAACTCCTCGACAATGGTCCGGTACCTTAACAACATTTGTACATACATAACAACCCTTTGACTCTTGGTCTGGTAACATACAACATTTTAGACTCGTGTCTTGATAACACAACATCCTTTAGACACATAGGTCTTGACAACATAACACTTCCGGAATTCAATCACATTAGGACCCAAGGTCCAAAATAAAATTACTACTACACATACCACACAACATGTCATAGCATGTATATCAACCAGAAATTCCTTTTCCATCTCTTCATGGGTTCGAGACCCATGTTGAGTACATATACACTGTGATCCCGCAGACCGGTCGCGATGGACACTCTGGTCCCTGTTCCTTTGGGAGGTCAAAACAATTGCATACATCTTTAAAATATACTTCTCATGTCACCGGTCCGAAGACAAGGCTCGTACGTCCTCAGCTCGTGAGCAAGTAGTAGGAAAATACCCTCTATGAGGTTAAGTATAATGAATCCTTTATTGGAAGGATACAAGTTGAAAATCCTCTACGGGGTCACATAAAGTAGTCCTTCCTTTGAAATACCACTTAAGAATCTTAAATATTTTTGAAGTATTGAAAATACCAATTGAAAATTTGAAACCCATTTAAAATTCTTTTGTGAAAACTCAATACAACTCCAGTCCAATTATTGCTAATTGCATCTTATTCCTGATGTGATTATTTATGACCACTTATAGGAGTTTTCAAGAGTCATCCACCCTAATGTGTTCATCATCAGCAGATTTGAAACTATCTTTCCACCCACCCCAATGTGTTTTTCGTCTTTCCCTGATCTCATCATAATCAAGTTTCTTCTCCCCTCTCCTCTTCATTTTCAACAACAACAATTCAACTATACCATTCCTCTATCTTTTAGTCCAATTAAATCTCCATCTTTTTGGAACTCCATCTAGTCTCAATCATTACAGTTTATTTTCATCAAGTTACCTAGGAATTTGTCTCTCATCTACTCTCATATACCTTTCTAAATCAACAAAATTTAATTCTCACTATTCAATACACATGACAGATCTATTTCATAAATCTAATTCATTAAATCACAACTATATATACATATGTCCATATATATTTTTATCAAAATAATACACAATATTACTTTTGGTATCATATGAACATACATAGTCGGGGTTAGTTCCCGGGAGTTTTCTACTCCCTTATACATATACTTTCACACATCTCTTAACAAAATAACACACTTATCACAATGGTATTCGCATCTTCAGTGCGCAATTACCATAATTAAACCATGAATGAATGCGTATGTTTATGTAACACACGCACCAATCATCAAAACAAATCATTTTGTGCTATGCACACACATCAGTTTCACGTACACTTGTACGGTAAAACATACTAAACGGTTTTGCGCTCTACCCCCCTTAAAAGGGATTACGCCCACGTAATCAATTACTTAATCACTGGTTTATAACGTCCTACCGTCGTGAAGTGTCTTATCTCCACGCGGTTTATTACACAATGTGTTCTGGTTTGAGGATCTTAGCCATATTGGCGGTGGGTTAGGTCCTAACCAAGAATTCTCCTTACAGTTTATTTGCTTCATAACCAGTTTCGATTCTGGCCTGTGAAACTTCTAGGCGTTAATAATTAGCCATTCACTCATATTCACAACGCACATCCAACACTTGAATCGTTGGCTCACTAGTTTCTGCTTGCTGCGCAACTCTTGATAACTTAGAGCTTAGTTTGCCCCATATATTATTCTTACTGTATTGTATATCTTCGATTATCACCTTCATCTTGGTAATAACGATTTCTCAACACCGCGCGTGGTATTTCTTACCAGGAGCGAGTTCGGTGAGTTACAACTTCATATTTACTTCCATGATAATTTACTGTATTCCACACTGATCTACTTAATTTCTTCCGACTTACTGTCGGTTACGTTTGAGCTACTACCTATTGTGTAGTACTCTGTCGGTTACTTCCCAACACTTGAGGTATACTCCATACCGATATTTAACAATCGTGCTACCGTAGTCACTTATGTCAACCAAGTACCTTTGATTGGTACGACCGTGCTTTGCTTATGCATCGGTTTTATCACATCACAAGTCTTGTCTTTCTATCACATTTAACATTTCTTGAACTTCCTAGCTACCTCACTCGATCATTACTGCACGAGAGCAATACCAAACACTCGTCATACAGAGTGTAGAGGCGTAAACTCTTGACAGTAAATCTCTTATGTGATTGTAATAGGAATTCATACTGTTTTTCCCTATCACATAGTATCAACCACTGGCTTATTGCTCAGTCTGTCTATCATCACACTTACTTGTATGTCCATTGAGTTTCACCCATAACTGGTCTTATTTGCCACATTATTATTTAACAATACTTTTGCAACGGTCGCTTACTGTGCACCGTGCTCTTACTCATTGTATAACATTAACTTACACTGCATCCGCTATTATATTAGCTTCTGCCATTACACTGTGTTTCGCCACTTGTTTGGCTGATTGCCGAATACTCTATTCTTCGAGTCTTTATGCTCCTTGAGCGTTGTTCATTACACATTTAGCATCCCACACCTATGGTGGTTGCTATTGACTTATCCCTCTTTCAGTCCCCACAACTGGTGCAACTCTTTTCGTAGTAACAACATGGTCAACTCCTAACACATTTCCTGAACCTAGTTCACATAACTACCGCTGTTGCGGTCTCACATATCACGAGGTATCCCCACTCTTAAAGCAGTGGTTCGTTATCCGCTTTACTTACTTATATATAACATAAACTTTCGTAATCAATAAAATTTCCTTAACACATTTTACTTGTGGCTTATAAGCCCTATGGCCTCGAGCTCTGCTCATTGTAGGTTCACACACATTTACTTCCCGTACATAATACACGGTATATAGGTTGTATTGGCTCCATGATTAATTCCTTTCATGGGATGCCCCTTCAAGGTGTCAGACTTTCTCTTGACGTCTTATGCTCAAACTGGGTTTAGTCTCAACCCTTGCATTTCTGCCACGTTATTCGTTCAACCATTGTTGACCCAAACACCCTTTTAAGGATAGTTCCTGGGTGTTACTAGGTCATGCCATTATATCCGACTCGCACTTATGAGTACGTTTCATTAGCTACATCGCCCTGCGTTCTTGGCTGGGTTAAATGTCATTTCCAGTGAGATTGATATTCCCTTAGTTCAAGTGATCACTTCGGGAGTCTCATCCCGATCATTGCACATTAACGTATCATAGTAGGCATCTGCCTCGCCATATTTAGGCTGGGTACTTACTCCTCTATAGCTATATGTTCGTCCTTCAGGTTCCTTATGACATATTCCATGTCCTTACTTACTAATCAGTGCCCTTCGCACTTGTTCACCCTTAAACATTTCCTTAAAATACACTTACTAATTCCTTTAGTCTTCCTTAACTTAACTGGGTTCCTTTATTTCAACGATTCGATGTAATCCATTGCTCTTGCTTGACTTTTACTTCGGACCGTAGTATGGAGTCGACTACTTCCCGTGTTCTAGACTCCACTCGTATATATACGTGGGGTATCCTACTGATACATTGCTACTTACCTGACTAACCCATAAGTAGGTCTGTCAGGCCCACAAGCTCCTATCGGAGTGCGGTCGTCCCACATTACAGTTGGTTATACTCGTAGTGTCCGTCACACGCCTAGGTGAAGTATTCTGTTGTCAACTCCTCTTATATTATCCTGTGATAATATGCATTCCATGCTTCCCAAACTTAATCAAGGGAAGTGTATCCACTGTTGTATTATTATGAACTCACTCCATTCCTCGGGTTGTTACCCTTGGGTTTACCGGTTTCCATCCGGTTGTTTAAAAGTAACCGGGTAAAACTTACCTACCATGTGGCACTGAGGCCCGCGTAGGTCTTCTGGTTTGGTTTTAAGAAAAGAAGAATTGAAATAAAGTGGGTTTGAAAGAAAATCTGGTTTTGAAAACGGTTTTTGAAAATGAATTTAAGTTGAAAGAAAAATTTCTCCTGGTTTCACAACGTTTCAAGCCTTATCCAAGTCTAGCTTCTTGCTGACTGGTATTTCCAATTACAGAGGTCAGGCTGCTAAGCCTTTCCACAGTTATTATGATCTCACTTCACTTCATGGTACTTTACTAAGTACTGGTAGTTGTTTAAAATTTCCCGTACAACCTTGTTGTAGCAGCACTTGCCATGGCAAGTGCGCCATGCTTACAGGTTTTCGGTTCAATACACACTGGTTGCTGCATTATTTACTTCCCCACAACATCAATGGCCTTGTTGGCCCTTGCTTGATCTTACAGCCTTAGCAACAATCCTCTGGGTTTCTCACTGTCTTCACATGATAATCATTAACTAGGGTGTTTCCCATCCTGGGAGACCCCTTTTACTTAGTATTGTATCCTCCTCGTACTACGTTGTAGTTCCTTGGTCGGTTTGCTATATCCGTCGGTGTATTAGTCAACTTGTAGTCCCGTAGACATTCGTCTCGGGTTTCATTACCTCGCTCCTTGCCTGTTGCACGCTTGGTGCGTTGCAAGCTGGTTGTCCTCGACTGCTCCGCATGTCGACCCAGGGTGCCGGAAATTCCATTCTCTTATGCATAAAATTCTTCACTTTTCGCTAACTCATGCGGCAGACATTGTTAAAATGGAGATCTTCTTTGGAATTCACGCCTTTCGGGATCTACCGTGTGACAGGTTCTCCGTACTTATAAGGATACTTAGTAACAGCCAGATCGGGTTTTCTCGAGTAAGAGATGACTCTCATCTCTCTGGCGTTCTTTCCCAAGTTATAAAATAGGGTTTGTGGAGGGCGGGATGGATACTGTAGGTATCCAGTACACACTGGTGTTCCCTATCTAGCGTACTTCTCACGCTATCACTCAACCCTTAACCCAAAGTACTAAACTCTTAACTCGGTACTTCCTAAGCTCGGTATTTCAGTCATCAGAGCGATACTTCGCTCTGATACCACTTTTTGTAACACCCCAACTACAAACAACACATTTAACAACACTTGCAGCGGAAATCATAACTCACAACATAACTTAACTCCTGGGTGTTACACGTCGTTAGCCACCTACGTGACTAACAAGGCTAACATACATACATCGTACCGGTCTGATGGACTAAACTCCCGAGCAACTACACATTAATCCCGTTCCATGTTCAACAATTTTTATACACTTACATTACAACTGTACCGAGTAATTACCAACTAACGCCAATACATTTTCGGTCTACTACACTACACTATAATACATCCACAATTCTCATGTCTACCACATACAAACACATACCAACACGACCTACTCTCGAACGGCTTCCAGTTCCTTGTACCTGAAAAGTATGGGAGCCCCCAAAGGGGGTCAGCACCTTTGCTGGTATGGTAATCCCGCAGCCCGCATGCTACCGGGCCAACGCACAACATTTGTCGTCTTAGCATGCGGTTGATTTCTACAAACATGCACAAACTCACACACATATCATGCTTATAAGCAACAAACATCCATTATAGAATACATACACAAGGTTAGCACACCTCAACATAACAACACACTTCACTTTATAATATACACAACTTAATTTCACTCTTCTTAGAGTACATGAACTTCATTTAGGGAGTTCCGGGGTGATTAAATCCCGAGCACACATCATACATTTTTTCTTTACTTGAGTGCGGGCCTCATATAGGACCATACACAACATACACAGTTTCCCCCTAGCTCCAATAGTGATGAGTAGGTAAGGCCTTGGTTAAGCTTGTGGGTGGTTGTAATTCAAGGAGGAAGAACAACCGTAACATAACAAAGAGGGAGTCGAATCGAACTTAGGCTTCAACACCCTACCACATTGTACATAATTTCCCTCCTAGCCCGATGTGGAGGTCGGGGTAGGTAAGCTTTGGCTAAGCTAGTGGGAGGTCGAAATCCAATGAAGGAAAACAACCTAACATAACAGGATGGGAGTTAATTCACATATATATATATTAACTCCCAAACAATACGCGCGACCGTAACAACCGGATTCCTCTCCCATACATACATATACTAATTAGTTAGAGGTTCCCTTATGGAACTTATCACATACATACATCACATAGTGTACTAACTCGGTTAGACACATAAGGGAATCATATCCCATTTCAACAACGCGGATAACAGTATCCAACATCAAGAACATATTAAACAAGTCACATACATCACGCATTGTCACAACATACAATAACGCACGGATAGCCATAGTTTAAAACGTTCCCATGGGTTGGGGACGTTTATTCCGAATACCGATCACTTATGTGAACCTAAGGTCGGTTAACTATTATTTAACACATAACTAAGGTTAAGCGGTATCGGAATTAATTACGCCACAATAATGATTACTGTAAACTCATTTCATGCTTTATCTTGCATGGTGGAAAACACACAGAAAAACACATTGCCATACAAGCCGGTGTAATCCGGTAGGACACAGGTTGCAAGAAAACCATCCTTACACCATGGGTTACTCTACGCGCTCCGAGGATTTACTCAAATGCGTCATCTCACGCTCCCCGGATAATTTTCGAACAACTGGGTACATCAATTGTTTTTATTAACATCATGATCATACGGTATGTAAGATAATATTACTCCCGTACTCACCCCGTTGTCCCGTTATCTTTAACTTACTTATGTGATCTAAAGTTCACAACTTACACATTCACTCTCACTCTTGTTTATACTTCTTAGGACCTTTAAAGGTTACCAAACAACTCCTAAACATCACCTAAAACCAATACCATTCAATCCCCCATGTTTAGAAGGCTTTAAAACAATTCTGCCAATTTTTATGATGGTCGGGTTTGTGTCCGGGGTTACAAACCCGGACCAAACTCGGAAATTACATTCTGGTGCATTTTTCATGTGGTCCGGGTTTACAACCCGGACCACCCCCTGGGATAGTCTTCTGCCATGTTTTTGCTATCGTCCGGTTTGCGAACTGATTTGCAACCCGGACCACCTCTGGAACTGTCAAAATTTACAGTTTTTGATCAGTTTTCAACCCCTAATTCACCTCTAATTTTTCCTAAACTTTCCACATGTTTTCTACATGTTTAAACATCTTAAAACATGCTCCAAACCTCTTCAAAACATAGGTTTAATCCCTACTTAAATTCTTGCCCAAATCCATGAATTTCCCTTCCTCTGTTACACTCATGCACACTGGTGCTACAGATTTTCACCCCTTGGTGATTTGCATTGTGTTCCCACTCCAGTTGACCATTTCAAATCCTCCTAGATAATGCACCTCTTAAACACACCTAGCTTGTTCCTTTAGTGAAACACTCAAGGCCATACCTTCCTAAACAAATTTTGACAACACTTGGCTACTTTTCAAAGCATTTCCCAAAACTCATCTCTGCACATATTCATCCTAAAACTAGCCAAACCCACAAGGGTTTCTACCAGCCCATAACAAAATCCTCAAATTCACCAACAACAACAACACAATCACCAAAAATCTCCATAATCTCAATAACCACATCATCAATCACAAACTCACAACATTTGGCTCTAAGGCCCTCAACTCAACATTAATTCACAAACCTCTCCAAACCGACTAAACACATTTTCAACATATATTTCAATCCATCATTTTGGGTTCATTAATTTGTTTACCCATCCCAAACACTTAAACAATTATAACCAAGGCTCAAGGTGGATTCCTTACCTTAATTTCACAAGTCTCTTTATTTCTCCTCTTGCTTCATATCTCTCTCTAATATCGGTTAAGAGGGCATGGAGTGTCCAAACTCCATCCCCCCATTCAAGTACACAAAACATACACACAATTAATTACCTAAACCTAAACCTTAGAAAACTCAATTCAATCAAAGGGCTTAGAACACAAGTTAGGGTTTACCTTTTTGAAGCTTTTAAGAGGGATTTTCACCCTTGAATCAAGAAGGCATTTACTACACCATTGGAAAGTTGAAACAAGGCTCCAAAACAAGAGAAAAACAAGGTGAGAAAGGGAACAAATCGGCCACCATGGAAAGTGGAGAGAGAATGACTTTTTCTTGAAGATTTTTACCTTAGGAGGAAGAGGAGACTCCAAGCTACAAGATGGTGTGTTTTTCTCTTCAAATGGGGAAAACCCATAAAAATGAAACTCATCCTTTTCGAACTTTGGAAAGAGAGAAGTGTAGGATGATGAGAGGAAGAAGAATATGTAATTTATTTTGAATTTGGAGCTTCAACGGAGCTTGTACAAGGGAGACAAGTGGAGAAGCCATGGCTGTTTGGTGAAGCTCAAAATCGCCAGCAGGAAGGGGAGGAAGAAGAGGGCTCACGATGGGGAAAGGAAAAAGAAGAAGAGAGAGAGGAGGGAAATGAGAGGAGAGAGGTATTTTTTTTTGCTTTTGTACTTTTTCCTTCCTTTCTTTCTTTTTTTCTTTCTTTCTTTATTTACTTAGTGTGTGAGAGAGAGCTGGCTCCCCCTTTAAAACTGGCCCCATATAAGTAGACCAGCTGGAGCGTTTTTCGTTTTTTACAGAAACGCTCATTTATTTACCCGGTTTAGCACTATTCACTAACCGGTGTCCGTTTCCGGAATTTTCTCGTTTCTTTAATTTTAATGGTTATTAAACTCCCATTAATGTTTATTATAGTTATAGAATCAACTATAGTTTTTACTGGGTCATTTAAACTGTTTAAAGTCACGTTTCCGGGTATTTCTCGAAAACGCGCTTTAGTACTCCGTTAGCGTTTTATCGCATTATTTGGATCCGTTTTCTTCCGGAATTTTTCCCCACATGTTCTTAGTATGTAATTAGGGTATAAAATATATTTATAACCCTAGTGAAGGTTATATGCCTCCTAAAAATGATTAAATATGCGTTTTCACGTTTTATGTCTTTTACGCATTTTCTTATTCTTTTTGGTTTTTATTTCTTCACCAATAATCTTAAGGACTTAATTAGCCTTAGAAAATTATAATTACATAGTTAATTAACATATTAAGGTTTGGGGTATTTCATTAAGAAACTCAGTTAAGTTAACGAGACTAAAGGAATTAGTGAATTCCTTTCAACGAAATGTTTAAGAGTCAGGAGGTGCGAAGTGCACTAACTGTAATGAAAAGACATCGTATACGTCTTAAGGATCCTCAGGGATAAACATGTTAGCTGGAACGGTGACCCAGCCTGTCCATGGCTAAGCAGATGCCTAATGTGGACACATTAGTGTGCAATGAACGGGATGAAACTTCTGGAATGAGTACCTACACTACCAGGAAAGGTTGATCTTCGTAGAAGGAGATAATAAGCCAGTTAAGAACGCAAACGGCGTGGCTAACGGAATGTACCAATAAGTGTGAACCAGATGTAAAGGCATAACTTAACAACACCCAGGAGCAATCCTTGAAGGGTGTTCGCATCAACAATTGTTGAACGAAATGCATGACAGAAACACAAGGGGTTGAAACTAACACCCAGTTTAGACATAAGTTGTCAGGAGACGGACTGACAATCCTAAGGGGCATTCCATGAAAGGAGATGGAATGCAACGACCTTGTCATGGAGCTCAATATAACATCCAAACCATGTAATGTTGTATAGAGAAGTACATGTGTGTGGACAGCCTACATGAGCGCAGCTCAAGGCAAATAAGGCTTATAGGCCACAAATAAAATGTGTTATGTAAATTAGATTGATTGCAGAAGTTTATGTTATATAGTGAATAGAGTGGTAAACGAACCACTACATTAAGAGTGGGGATACCTCTCAATATATGTGAGACCGCAGGAGCGGTAGTTATGTGAACCAAGCTCAAGAAATATGTTAAGGATGGACAATGTTATTATTATTGGAGAGCAGTTAGTTTACCAGTATGTGTGTATAAAGTGAAGCACCCGAGCTGAATAATGCCGGCTTGTGACTCGAATGATCAATGCTCAAGGAGCATTCAGTAGTCATCCAATGAGTGATGAACCATAATACAAATAATGTAAGTGTGTGTGTGGAAGTTAATGTGACAGTAAATACCATGTAAGTTAGTGTTATGCAATGAGTAACAGCACGGTTCGCACCAAGCGACCGTTGCATAAGTATTGTTGAATAATAATGTGGCAGATGAGACCAGTTATGAGTTAAACTCAGAGGAGATGCAAGGTAAGTGATGTTAAACAGACTAGGCAATAAGCCAGTGGTAGGTACTATGTGATGAGGAACTCAGTGTGAATTCCATGGCGAGTCGCATAGGAGATTTACTGTCAAGAGTTTACGCCTCTGCACTCTGTATGACTGAGTGTTTTGGTATTGCACTTGCGCAGTAATGATCGAGTGGGATAGCTAGGAATTGGAAACATGTTATTGTGGAGGAATAATGTTATAATGGCCGATGCATAGGGAATGCAAGGCCGCACCAATAAAAGAGTACTTGTACAAAACCAAATGTGGAGACATGATTAACATTAAGTGACTACAGTAGCTCTAACTGCCAAATATCGGTATGGAATATACCCCAAATGTTGTAAAAAGCTGAGAGAGCACTACACACTAGGTAGTAGGTCAATCTCCCGACAGTAAGTCGGAAGGGAACAAGTCAATCATTGTGAAATACATAGCTGTATACACAGTAAATTGTTATGGAAGTGGATAGAAAGTTTATAACTCATCGAACTCGCTAACGGTAAGAGATACCACGCGTCGGTTGAGAAACCATTGTTACCAAGATGAAGGTGACAATTGGGGATGTACAATACAGTAAGAATAACAAAGGGGCAATTAAGCTCTACAGTTATTAGAGTTTCGCAGCAGAAACTAGTGAGCCAGTGATTCAAGTGTTGAATGTACATGGTGGACATGAGTGAATGGCTAATTGTTAACGCCTAGAAGCCTAACAGGCCAGAATCGAAACCAACTAAGAGTTTAAACAAACTCCAATAGGAATTCTTGGTTTAGGAACTAAACCGCTAATATGGTTAAGATCCTCTAATCAGAATCCATTATGTAATAGACCGCGTGGAAGACACTTCACGACGGCAGAACATTTTAAGCAAATGTTTAGTGATTGATTACGTGGGCGTAATCCCTTTTAAGGGGGGTAGAGCGCAAAACCACTTAGTGTGTATTACCGTACAAATGTACGTGACCTATGTTGTGCATAGCACAAAATAATTTGTTTGATGATTGGTGTGTGTGTTACGTAAACATACACATTCATTCATGGTTTAATTGTGGTAATTGGCACACAGAATGCGAATACCATTGTGATAAGTGTGTTGACTTGTTAACAGTTGTGTGTGATGGTACAAGTGTGGGGAGTAGAGAAACTCCTGGGGAACAAAAACCCCGACAGTGTATAAATGTGAAACTGTGTGTTGTATTTTGATAAAATATATGTGTATATATATATTATATAGTGATTCATGAAAGGGCATGATACCGACATAGAACCTAGTGAGAATAAGATTCCCTAGGTAACAACATTAAAGTGAATGGAAATAACTGATAGATGAAGTTCTATCCCTTGGAGATATTATGATCATGATTAGAATGATCAAAAGATAGAAATTGGAAATGAGTGATTTATTTGATGCTTGAAAATGAAGTGGGAAGTGGAACTTGATTTTCATGCGATCAAGGGAAGCCGAACACAAATTGGGGTGGAAGGATAGTTCGACACTGATGCTGATCACATTAGGGTTGAATGATTCTTGAAGCTCCCCTTAAGTGGTCACAATTAACCACGCTAAGAAAAGAAGCAAAGAGCATAAGTTGGACTTGGAGTTGTATGTATTTTCAAAAAGGATTTTGAATTGGTATTTATAAAGCGTCGATAAATACTTTACATAATTAAAGTTTTCTTACTTAACCTCACAAAAAAAAATTTTCAAATTTAAGTGATTGTTTGATCTCCCAAAGGCACGGGGACGGAAGGTGTCCATCGTGACCGGGTTCTGAGGGATCACAGTGTATGTAAAGATATTTTTGTTGCCATACATGCTAAGACATGTTGTGTGGTATGTGTAATAAATATTATTTTGACCTTGAGTTCCTAAAGTGTATGCTATTAAGACCTATGAGTCTAAATGTGTTGTGTTACATAGACCTATGTGTCTAAAGGTTGTTATGTTATCAAGACCTATGTGTCTAAATGTTGTTATGTTACCCAAGACCAGAGAGTCTAAGGGTTGTTATGTATGTGTAAATGTTGTTAAGATACCCAGACCATTGAGTCCGAGGTTATCTTGTGAATATGTTATGTTATGTACGGATGTGAATGTGTTACCCGGACCATTAAGTCCGAGGTTATCTTGTGAATATGTTTATGTTATGATGGAATGTGAATGTGTTACCCGGACCATTAAGTCCGAGGTTGTGATGTAAAGTGTGTTTGGTTATGGAAGTTTTATTTCTATAAGTAATCCTCGTATTCTAATCAAAGATGTGTGGGAAGTGTAAACTTCGAGGACGAAGTTCTTTAAGGGGGGTAGATTGAAATACCCCAAACCTTGATATGTGGTTTAAATATTAAACTATGGTATGTAAAGGCTAAAAAGTGCCTTAGAAACATTAGTGAACAATTTAAACCATAGTAAAATGCAATAAAGCACTAAGACACAGCTTGAGCAAAACATGCTCTAAGCTAGGAGTGAACTTGGTTAGGACCAAAGAGCCTACCAAGACTAATAATATTCAATTATGATTAAATAGGGCTAATTAAGTCCTTAGGAAACTTTGGTAGACAGTTAAACCAACAAAAACACAAGAAAATACCTTAAAGTCAATATGGGCAAAAATGTGCTCTAAGCTTGGGATAAATTTGTATAAGACCTAAAGGTCATATATACACCTTATAAATATGTTAATGAACATATTAAATCAATTACCAAAGAAAACCAAGCTTGAAAACAAGTTAACACAAAAATGTGCTTTAAGGAGTCTTAAAGCACGTTTTGAAAAATTGTCTTGTAAATGAGTTTTGAGTGGCTAAATGTCCATAATTACTCTTTAATTAACATGTGTACTATATAGCATTACATTTGGAAGTCTAGATCAATGAGAAATCAAAAATTTCACTTCTATGTGCCTTGTTTTTATGAATAGTAACTTTTATAAGCTAGTTTGTAACATATGTTATTATAAGTAAGTTAATTGGTCAACAAAGACCAAAACACCCTTCTTATTAAATGGGGGCTGGTTTTCATGGTGTGAGTCACCACCCTTGCTAGCACTTATCAAATAAATACATAAAGGATAAAGCAGTTACTATTTGCTTTTAAACAAATAAATATCTTAAGCTAGCTACTTACCTTCTCATTCTCTTCTTCCTTCTCATTTCACACGGTCTTCATTCTCTCCTCTCTTCTTCAAAAACGATGGGCTATAGTAACCTCTCTTCTCCATCTTCATTTCCTTGCATTGCCATCCAACTCCATGCTCCAAATCAAATTCTAAGACCATATTTGTCTTAGTTAGACCAAGCTCTACACTTCTATCTTTTCAAATCTTCAAGAAATCAATTTTGGTGCCATGGAGATTCACCATTGAAGGAGCTTGAGCTCACCTTTTCACATATTATTGTTCCCCTTTGCTTCAAGGTAAGGAAACTCAAAGAAAAATGATGTTTCCTCCATGTTTTGTGTTGTCCGAAAATTCACCTCACAATGGTGTCTTTACCTTGCTTGTTTTAGCTTCATTTGAATCTTCCAAGGGCTAGGAGGAGTCCTCTCTTGATACTTATTCAAGATCTCTTCCAATTCCAAAGGTAAAACAATTACCTTAATGTGTTAAGATAATATATGCAACTAGGGTTTACAATGAGATGAAGCTTAAAGCTTGTATACTCATTATATCATTTGTATAATGTTTAGAAGTTGACAAGCAACTAAAAGCCTTGCCAATTTAGTCAGGAAACAAGAAAGAAGTTTGTGAGGAAAAGAAGTCAATGTGCTAACCTAATGTGGTTTAAAGTCTTAGGAGAAATGAGCTTATATTGCTTATGAAAATGATTTAAGGAGCCAAGGGAAAATGACTTAGAAGAATGCTCTCAAGGGCTTAGTAAAAGGTATATGTATTGTTGAGTGTATTTACAGGTCAAAGGCAAATACAATGTAGGAAATTCAGTGTTTAAGGTTTATGTTTTTAAGGCCTAAGATCCATGTTATTTAAGGGCCTAAGTGCCAAGCAATTAAGTTTATGCACTATATTGTGATGTAGTGCAAATTTGGTGAAGTTTTGTGTGTGAGAAAGTTCTTGGTGGATTTTAGGTGTTCTTGAATGAAATAAGGTAAAACCTAAGTGTTTGAATGTGAGAATATACAAGAGAAGCTATGGCAAAATTTGGAAGATGTATAAGAAGTTACTAAGTGTTTTAAATGAGTTTTGGTGAACTAGGAAGTGTTAAAAAAATGAACAAGTGTTTTTACTAGGGAGGAAGCATGAATTGAGGTGATTTAGGGTGATACAATTAAGGGATTATCTTGGAAGTTCTAGGAATTCAATGAGTGTTTTTGAGGATGTATTAAAGTCTGGGAGAAGTTTGTTTAAGGTTTAGAATGTTGATGTACAAGGAGGAAATAGATGTTTAGGTAGATGTGAAAAAGGAGATTTAGTTAGTAAGAAAAGATGTTGAGAGATGATGCTAAGGTGTAGAGAAACATCTTGGATAGTGGTCATTATAGGTGAAATACCACTTAGAAAACCAAATGAAAAATGTACAAGTATTAAGAGGTTTTGTAAGGAGTTTGTGGAATGATAAAGATGGTTTTGGTGTGTGATTTAAGGAGTTTAGTACATGGCTAAAGATGTGTTTGAAGTGCCAAATGTGATTAGAACATACTAGGGCACTATGAGGTGAAGTTTGGAGTCAAATGGGAATGTAGAAACAAGGTCTGGAGCCGACCGACCTTGGGACCGGACCTGTAAGGTCGGTCGAGCTCAGTTTACACTACCGGAAAGAGTTTCTGGAACGGACCGACCTTGGGGACCGGACTTGCAAGGTCGGTCGGGCTTGTATTTTGGGTACGGATTGAGTCCTGGAATCGACCGAACTTGGGACCGGACGGACTTGCCAAGTACGGTCGGGCCTGAGTTTACAAGGGGAAGAAATTCTCGGAATGGACCGACCTTGTGGACCGAACTTGCAAGGTCGGTCGGAGTAGAACTTTTGACGGTAATGTGTTCTGGAATGGACCGACCTTGTGTAAGGTCGGTCGGTAAGGTCGGTCAGACCAAAAACATTGTTTAAGGTTATAGGATGATGGGGATTATTAAGTAATGATGTTATAAGATTGTTGAGGACATGTTAAGTGAGTTATGATGACAATATAATGGGGAAAAGTTGTATCAAAGGTAAAAGTAAAACAAGTTAAAATGTGAAGTTATTTAACTAAGTTAACGGGGATAAGTTATGAGCATTAGGCCTTAAACAATTATGTTACCCCGATGTTAATAAAGTACTGTAATGTTATCAGTTGTTCGAGAATTGCTCAAGGAACATAAGTGGACATGATAGAGTGGACTCCGGTGACAAGTATGGTTTTCTTGCAACCTGTGTCCTACCGGATTACACCGGCTTGTATGCCAATGTGTTTTTTTCTGTATGTTTGCCACGTTGTAAGATAAAACATGTAATGAGTTTACAGTAATTCATTTATGTGGCGTGTTCAACTCCGATACCATTTAACCTCGGAAGTGTTAACCTTAGTTAACTGAGTCTAGGATCACATGAGAGTTCGGTATTCGGATTAAACGACCCGAACCATGGGACGTTCTAACCACGGCTATGCGTGTATTAATTGTGTGATATGTGTACGTGAATGTAGGGATCTCCCTTGTGTGTTTAACCCAGTTGTAATACTGTATGGTGTGTAGATGTGATAGACTTCATAGTGGGGTTCTAACTAATATCTAAAAGTAAGTATGTACTAACAGTGGTGAGGAATCCGGTTTGGCCGGTCGCGCGTCGTTTTTTTGGAGTGGGTATCCTTCTTAGCCTTACCCTTCTCTCTGTTATGGTTGTTTCCCTCACGGGTTATGATCTCCCATTAGCTTATTCCAAGCTTAGCTATTCTGACTTATGATCGGTTTAGGGGGAACATGTGTCTGTGTGGTGTGTTCGGGCCACAAAACCCGAACCATCTTAACTTAAGTTACTCGTCCGACTATTAGGACGGTAATGAGTGTTGTATATGAGCTTACCATGGGGGTGACATCATTCTCTAGGCTCACCAGTGAATTAACTATGTTTGGGTCGGTTCCTAAGAGAACCGCTCACGTTATGTTATGTGTTGTTGATATAATGCAATTTCTATTGCGATGTTATTATGTGCACGTTGAAACGTGAAAGGTGTTGTTATGTGTTGTTATGTAGTGCATGTTATATGTTGTAAAATGTGAGTATGTGGACCATGGATATGAATCCCAGTTTGTGATAAGAGGCGTTTAAGGATAACCCGAATAACGGGTAAGTATCGTCTATTAAGGAAGTAGCTTCATTAGAGGAGAAACACTCTAGGGGTAAAGAATACCACGAGTGACCTATCAAGTATGGATATGTTATCTGTTGTTGAGCCCATTGAGGCGGAATGATTCGTGTTGTGTGTTTTAAGTTACATGCATGATTCAGATAAAATCAATCGCATGCTAAGACGACAATTAGTTGTGCGTGGCCCGGTAGCATGTGGGCTGCGGGATTACCATACCAGCAAAGGTGCTGAGCCCTTGGGGGCCACCCTTTCTCTTCTTTTCCTATTTCAGGTACAGAGAGCTGGAAGCCGTTCGAGAGTAGGACGGGGTAGTCGTTGTACATGGGTAATCATTTAAGTTGTATATCTAGAGTAGGTGTAGTAAGACTGAAATTGTTATCGGCACTAGTTTGTGAATACTCGGTACAGTTGGAAGGTGTATGTTGTTTCTATTGTTAATGGAAGGGTCAGTAATGTGTAGTCGCTCGGGAATCTAGTCTATCAGACCGGTACAATGTATATGTAATAGCCTTGTTAGCCACGTGGGTGGTTAACGGCGTGTAACACCAACGAGTTTAGTAATGTGATGAAGTTTGTTTTTCCGCTGCAGTTTATTGTAAGTGTGTTATTGTTGGATGGGGTGTTTACAGAATGTATAATTATTCGAAATGTTGGGGCAACCCTTAAATATGAGAATACAATTACTTAAGAAAATTCCCTAAGTCATTAGATGACATCGAGAGTGATGCTTCTAGACTAATATACATGAATATGTTATGACTCCGAGAGGGGAGTATTGGGAATGTGAGAAGTCCGGTAGAGATACAGACGTTTGTGTAAGTATGGAACTAAGAGAGTAGTTCCGGTAGCTAGTTGAACCTTCTCACCATGCTAGACCCAGAGTAGGGTCAAAACCGGGAAGTAAGACTAGGCATGAAAGCCTGGTGGTGAGTCTTGTGTATGACTCTGCCCGGAGGTCATGTGTATTGGCTTAAGAATTATTTAAGAGAAGAACAATTGAGAAAGTAAGAATGAGACCTGTAGTGTCTAAAGAACAAAGAGAACGAATAAGTATCCAAGGAGAATGGAAAGGTATTGAACAATGAGAAAGGGGCATTAGTGAGGTAGAAACCCTCAAAGCCTAAAGAGTAAGAAAATGCAAACTAACTAACTTAATGTGTTAGTTTCGTGATTGTATTCTTAGTTTGAATACTTGTATGAATGCGAGCATGTTGTATGTTTATTGTACTTCATGTCATGATTTAAATAAAATCAATCGCATATTAAGATGAGAATTAGTTGAGTGTGGCCCGGTAGTAGTGGGTTGCATGACTTCCATACCAGCAAAGGTGTTGAGGCCCTTTGGGGCCACCCATTCTTTTTCAGGTACACCGACGATGATACCGTTCGAGAGTAGGACGGGGATGGTGGTTAAGCATGGGTAGTTAGATTTTTAATTTACTTTTGTATTTGAACGAGGATTAAAACCGAAAGTGTTATCGGCATCCGTTATGTATTAGACTCGGTTTAGTTGAGATTGAAATGAGGATTGTATTATGTGACTCGGTTAGAAATGGAATGAATTGTATTTGTTTATAGTACTCGGTTATTCCGGTCCATCAGACCGATGCTTTATTGAGTTAGGCCTTGTTAGCCACGTGGGTGGCTAACGGCATTGGTTCACCCGCCGGTTGTATTAGATTATCCGCTGCAAATGTATTATTTAATGAGGTGATTATATGTTAATGACGGGATTAGTGGTAGGGGTGTTACATCCAGTGATAATATAATATACAACCTTGGTATAAATAGTAACCGAGTTCAAAACCATAAAGCGTATGCATATCCTAAGATGTATACCGCTAACCAAAAGTTCGCGCTTCTGCGTCAGTAATCTGCTACACCCAACCCTGTATAATTGTTTTTGTATGTATGAAATCAGCCCCTACTGAGTATGTCACTATGTAATCGTCATGCCCCTCAGACCCCTCAGTCAGTTAATTGGTCGAGAGCATGCAGTTCAGTTTACATGCAATACCGTTTAATAATAAAAACTGTAAGTATTACATAACATAACCAACCATACAATAATCACATATGACACATGCTTCACACATAGCATATCACAATACAATATAGGCATACTAAACATTCAAGGCGAATATTACGAGAGTTATATTTATAGTTCATTCTCGTCTCTTGGCCCTTAAGCACTTAATATTGTTCACCATTTATACGAGCTTACTTGTTGTTCGTATTCAATCTTTAGCTGAGAACCATCTCATGCCTAACAACAGACGTCACGTCAGAGGATGACATGTCTCTACACTATACCCATATTCGGCGGGTCACTAACGGCGGTAGCCACCTCCAACAGCGGAGTATCTGACCAATGAAACATCTAGGATCATTGGAATTTATATTGAATGAAAGGACCCGTACGCGGACATCCTTTCAATAGTTTGTGATCACAGCGCGCACCAAGAGCCACATCCCCTTGGATTCCTCCATACACTTCCACCATATACAAGTCACTGATGATTAAGGTCTCTTAATCTACATACCTAAGTCTCAACTTAGGTTTCAGTGAATAACATTTAAAATGTAAAGCCATTAAGGACTTATACCTAGAAACTATAGGTTATTTATACCATTCGAATGTACAATAATAAGAGCGGCTTTTCTCAAAGCGTTGCTCTATATCTAAGTGTATTCTTAGAATTCTCGGATAATATATTGATAATTATCCTTCACAATGAAGTTTTCTTGTTACGTCTTGATAAGTGCAAAACATATAGACTTATTAGGGTTTAATCACCTTATAATTTGTAGCATTTTTAGTAATGTTTCGCACTTATCTAGGGTTTTTCCTATAATTATGTTGTTATATTAACTGATGTATTATATGTGTTAAAATGTAGGAAAAATACCAATTAAACACAAACATTATAAGGGATTAAAAGAGGGAGATGGAAGAGTCACGCGACAAGGGCGTGTGCACGCCTGGTACGTAGAGGCGACCGCCCCGTAGCTGGCGGACAAGAGACAGAAGACCGCGAGGCGGACAAGAGACAGAAGACCGCCCAATAAGGGGCGGATGAAACAGAGGCGACCGCCTCATACGAGGCGGACGACAGAGAGGCAACCGCGAGGCGGTTGAGACAGAGGAGACCGCCTATTAACATGCGGTTGAGATACAGAGGAGACCGCCACTTATGTCGCGGACACGTCTAAATGTCCAGGAAATCAACGGGTTATCTTCGCCGACTCCGTCTGCAACTTGCCTCCGCCATATCCTTTAACCAGTCGGCGCCTACCAGAAATCACGCCCGCGTTTCAGCCTTGTCCCCTGCGCAATCAATAGCTGCAATCAATGGGGAGCTGCAATCATCGAGCTCAATCAGTGAGCTAATGAGCTGCTGCTCTGTTCTTCTTCCTCTATAAATACGAGCTTCATTCCTCCTTACTGAGTGTCCTTCCGGAGGCTCCTTCCGTGGTTCCTCTGGAGTTCCAATTCATACACCATCTCATTTCTCTCCTTCCGCCTTCTCCATTTTATTTATTTTACATTCCACCAAATCCACCTCTAGCCTACGTATACAAAATAGCAGAGTGAGCCGGAGTGATTACGAATGATTTCTATTACTCTTGTCTCTGTCTATCTATTTAATATGTTAGGCTAGTTTACGTACGCTTTGGAAATAATTATTATGTTCTGTATTAATTATGCAATGTTTTCACTGGTTTTAATTTAATGAAGTTTGTTACGCTTAAAGCTCATCTCTCGCCTTTTAATAAATGTCATGAGTTTATTAAATTGCTTGCTAAGTCTATTTTGATCAGACCAGGTGATAGATAGATAGGTTGATTAAGCCGTAAATCTGGAGAAAGCTCTATTATGATTTAATGAGTTAGTATTTTCAGATGCAATTATATTTCCTCGAAATTAATGTCCGTTTACATAAGAGTGCTCGAACCTTGATTAGACCGAGCATTTCTGGTAAACGAGTTCTTATGAGGCTATGACTTAGTCCTTAAGATAATTAAAGGAATTTTGCCAGACAATTATAATTAAACCAGTAGGAATAGCATGAAAGAGCAGATAATATTAATCTGAACCAGAGTCCCGTTTAGTTTATCTGTTAATTTAGTTTATTTTATCTTTCCTTTTATTTATAAAAACAAGTCAATTAATCCCCCCTCCTGTGACACGCTTAGGTACTACAATATGTACATTAGTCCCGTGGTTCGATATCCGGTCGCTTACATTTTCACTATACTACTGCGACCGGGATTTGTTTGCAGCCCGACGTTTATTTTGAGTTTTTAATTTCTTTTCTTTTAATTTTACACCATTTCAACCACTCAGATTACAACGTCTGCACGTCTCTTATTATACATAAGATATGATTGATTTGCTTTAGTTCGGTTTATGGATACGAACAATTAATATTGCATAATCATAGCAATAAATCAAGGCAACAATGTATACATAATCATGCATAATATTCCACACAATCACATAACTAATCTTATCATAGATTCACACACATCCGAACTGAGGAAACCCTCAGAGACAATCGGATCACATAACAACATACCGTTCACCGACGGTGAGTGTGCAGAAGTCTCGTCCCGGGTCCGCACTCTATCCACTAAGATCGGGAATACGCATAACACTACATATCAATATCCTATGATCTTAATTCAGTTCGGTGTTTCCGAATAAATATCAATCCCCCCGGTAATGAACCCCGTAATTTACTAGTCGTTATTACTCGGATTTTCAAATGAATTCGGGATTAGTTAAGTCAATACCTTAATTCATGTATTAACATTGTTGTATCTTTTATAACTTAGGATTTAATCCTAAATACCTATCTCATTTATACATAGGTTTGATTTTATATATATATATATATATATATAAGTGTATATATATATGTATATCATATAGTTTTGTTACTATATGTTATTTATATAATTGACCCTAGTATGTTTACTTCTCTCAAAAGTCTCATCTTACTTATGAGTTTGTTAATCTTGACCTTCTTGGTCAATTGAGTTGACTAGGTCATTGTAGTTGATTTGACTAAAGCATTCAAGTCAATATTTCTATATAATTCATTATTTCAATTCTTTGAATTATATAATTCTTTCTTTAGTCCAACTCTCCATACTCTAACTGTAGACCTTTATGTTTAATGTTTTATAATATGATTCTCTCATATATTAACTTCTCTCTTAACATAGTCAATCCAAAACTATATTATACAATTATAATATTCTATAAGCTCTCATTATTCTATGTGAACGTCCAAGTTCCTATATATTTATACTAACTTCTCTTAGCTAGTATTTAAACCTTACCTTTGTTTGTCATTTCATGACATTCTCAATCATATAATAAAATTCATTCCTCACTTGTATATATTCTCGCATATGACTCTTAACTTTCCAAATATTACATTCTTTCCACATTATCTCTTATAATACAACCTTACCCCAATACCTTATATTATAACATTTCCTCTCTTATTTATATCATAACCCAAAGTTTTCACTATTATTTAATTATTTCCGAACAGACCACTCTACTGCCCAGATTTATATCAGTCTCCACAAACTTTTGGTTATTTAAATTTCCACACTTATGATTACAACACATTACTCCACATCACTCTTATTACCTCTTATCATTACACCTATCTTTTACTATTTAATCTTTAATCTATTCCTATCTTTCACATACAAACAGACTCTCCTTTTTTTTCACTTACCTCCTCCATTCAATTACTTTCGTTACATTTAATTCCAATAGCATCCTAATCTTTTCCACAATAACAAACAGTAGGGTTACATTTCATAACTTCTAATTACTTTACTATAAGTTTATGAAACATACAATTAACTTCTAAATTTAATTTAAATTACTATTTTATTATTCTTCGCCTAACTTAGTCAACACTCTTCCTTAACCAAGGTTGAGCACCAGGGTAATGTCTTGACCATAACTTTCTCAGAATTACGATTTTACCCCAAATTTTTCCTAAGGTTTTCATTTAAGCACTTAACTTTTCCAAAACTTACATTTTAGATCTTAAATCCATTTAAAGCCTAACTTTCGGCTATGTCAAACTTTAACACCCCAAATATTATTTAGGGAAATTTCATGAAATGCCACTATATTTTTGGCTGATTCAAGATGTCACTAAAAAAAAAAGTCACAAAATGCCACTATATTTTCCAAAAGTTCATGAAATGCCATTATAGTCATTGACCAGAAGGAAAAACGACAAAAATACCCTAGTAGTTAACAAAGTACTTTTAAATTCACTATATGCTTCTCAATGTTAAACAATTCATAAAATTCATAAAAAATCAAAATACTATAAAAAATATAATATAAAATTGTAAAAATTTAACAAAATGTAAAAAATATCTTTAAATTTTGAAAAATACTAAATATTTTTAAATGTTTTAAATAATTCACTACCATAAGACATAATATAAAGTTTGTAAAACATAATTTATATCAATCTTTCTACTAATTTGTATCAATTAAGTACTAGAATTTGTACCCTTCATTTTTAAATTATCTTTTTTCTACCAATTTGAATTATTTATTCAAAGTAAATCAAATATATTTTAAATTAATATTGAGAAAATTATTTTAAAATTTATATTCTATTTTGTTGTAATTTTATGACATAATACTTTTGTTATCTACAAAATATTTTGTCATAAAGTTATATGCAATATAGAATATATATTTTTTAAAAAAATTCTAAATATCTTAAAATATAAATAATTTAAATTTATAGAAATAAAATTAAAATGTATGGTATTTAATTGGTATAAACTTGTAGAAAGATTGATATACATTATGTGTTCAAAACTATATTTTTTATGGTACTGGATAATTTAAAAAAATCTAAGAAGTATTTTTTTTTTCATATTTTAGGTTTTTAAAAATTTTCAGTTTTTAAATTTATATGTATACATTTTTATAGTATTTTGATTTTTTTTATGAATTCGGTGAATGTTTTAACACTTAGGGGCATATTGTGAACTTTAAAAGTACTTTGTTTACTAGTAGGGGTATTTTTGTCATTTTTACTTCTGATCATTGGCTATAGTCGCATTTTATGACTTTCTTTTTCTTGAGTGGCATTTCATGAATTAGCCAAAAATATAGTGGCATTTCATAAAATTTCCCTATTATTTATTTACACTCATAGAACACCCATTTGTTCACTAGAACATCCTTTAAGTCCTTAAACACTTTTAAAGTCATTTTTACATTATACTCCAACTTAATATTACCTTACCCTTAGGTATTTTTATCCAAACTCTCTTAGGGGATTTTAACACTCCAAATAACCTCTTAACAGCAGGTTTTCTCACCAAATCAAATTCTAACCAAATGCATAAATCATAAAGCATTAAAAGTACTTAAACACTTAAAAACTTGGCCTAAATACATGGCCTTATTACAAACCTCCATCATAACTTAAAATGACATAAAAATAACCTTAGTAACATATTCACTCTCGACTATTTACCATTTTTACCCATAACTTTACGGTATTTGCATTTTAGCCACATAAACTTTATAATATGACTTTTAAGTCATTACATCGCATAATTGATCCATCCAAAGTTGTTCATATTATTTACTAGCCATTTAAGGTTAATTTTTACCATTTCCCACTTAAACTCTCAGCCATGTTTGGCTACACAACTCAAAATGCCTTAAAGCATGAAAATGTGTTTTAAGAGTTTACTTACAATTTTGAATTTCAAAATCAGATTTTCTCCACAACCCTCTCAGCCCAATATATCATTATAGAGCTAGGTTAGAGTTTTACACAAATATAAAGCTTAATTTATGATTAAGAAGCTCTAGGGTTTAAATTTACACGTACCCTTCAAAAAGATGACATTTGAGTTTGTTTTCTCTCTTTTGCTCTCGGCCGGTTTGAAGTTTTTCAACAAGTCTTTCAGCCATGGTTTGAAAAAGGACAATGGAGTATAGTTAGGGTCTAGTAATGAGCTAAACAATAGGAAGAAGCTTAAAGCATGAAAATAAGCTTTAAGGAGATTGTTTTACCTTTGAATTTCAAGGATTGTAGGATCGGACGGCTGACTCAAACCAACTCAAGGTGTTAGTCTATGAGATGGTTTGACTCAATCGAACTTCGTATGTGAAAACACTTGAGACGTAGAAACACTTTGTCGAACTAAGTGCGCGTAAGCAGTTGCTCAAGGTAGTAAAGTAAGAGAGACTTAGAGGAGCTAAATGGATTAACACTTGAAAGTTAGAGGGACTCTGTGAAACTCAGCAAGATAGACAATATAAGTTATTTTATTTCCTGGTCAAAATAAAAACAACTTATAATGCCCACTCAGTAGATGAGATCTACTTCGTGATTTTCACTCACTCACCCAATACAATCTCTGATCAGCTCAATGATAAGTGTAGTGAAAACTAGGTCCTACCTAGAAAACGCTGTTGATATGCACAAACGAATCTAGTACTTCTCTCTCTCTTTCTTTCTCTCTAAAATAGGCAAAGCTTTCTCTAAACAAATGCTCTGAATAATTCTCTCTGGAAAGCTGCAATATGAAATGAAATGACAAGTCTCTTATATAGTTGTTTGGATCTGAACGTCGGAGAGAGTTTGTTTCTGAAATTTCAGGGACCAACGACTCTTTCCTTGAATTTCGGAAGCTGGAGCCAAGTCTTCTGATTAGTGCCATGTTGAGAGAATTTTGGTCCAAGTCTGAATGTTGATGACCGTTGTAAGTCAATGTAGTTGCTGTACGTGCTCCTTAATTTTCGCAACTGACCGACAGACTCTCTCGAATTATCAGAAAGTCAAGGCTTTGGATTTTGCTCACATTTTGCATGAATTTCAGCCCAAGGATGATAGTTGATAACTGTTATGGTTTAGTGGACGTTGCTCCTTGTATTTCGTAACTGATTGATGAATTCACATGGATGGACTCTCTCGCTCTTTTGGTAAGGACATAGAGACTCATTTGATCTAAGAGCTCACTCGATCTTTCAAGGTTGACTGACTTTGTCTTGTTTTGAGAAGTGTGATTGACTTGTTGCTCTGGTTGACTATCTCAGCAACACCTTCATACTCTAACAGTTTCCCCCTTGTTGCTGATGATAGTAAAACTCTTTTTGTAAATCCCGAATGTGTCAATCTGCAAAACAAGAAAAGAGCAAAAAGAATTTTGTGGAACCGACCCTGTCTAAGTTCCCCCTTAATCACAGCATAGATTGAGTAACTCTGTTAGAGTTCCCCCTGAATCGATGAGCACAATTTGGCAAACCACAACCTACTAAAAGAGATTGGAAAAAGGGAATATATGACTAAGTTAAGAAAACTGCAACCAGCATGATCTAGTACCAACAGAGTAAAAACGAAACAGAATATCCAAACTTCACCTAAGACCTAGTCGCACTGTAACACCCCTACCGCTATACCTCTAAACATTGCCTAATCACCTCGGTCATTAACTGTAACACCCATACCGCTAATACCATCATTACCGTACCATACTTACCTTCGCAGCGGATATTACTTACTCAACGGCGGGTGTACAATGCCGTTAGTCACCCACGTGACTAACAAGGCGAGTTACAATACTACATACTATCGGTCTAATGAATATGAACATATCGAGTACTCTACACAATACAATACTTCCCATTGTTTACTTACCCATAATTCAATTACAACGTCAATACATTACTATACCGAGTATACTACAATCCTTAACTTACCGATACAATCTAAGCTTCCATATTTGCATTACAATACAAGTACCAATCCCTACTATTCAACTACCCATGCTTACGTAGCAGTCCCCGTCCTACTCTCTTGAACGGTGGTCAGCTTCGAGTACCTGCATGCTAAAAACGGTTCCCCTAGGGGGTCAGCTTAGGCTGCATATGAAATCCGCATATACCGCGTGCTAACCGCGGTACGCCGACTACTTTGTGTCGGATATACATGGAGTTCATTTTACATACATACATACATACTCATGCTACAACAATACACTCAACAATACCTACATACACATACAAGTTCAATAATTACTAAGGAAGACAATCGATAGTCGACCAATCGTATTTGTTATTCATTCAATACTCCTCGTACTGTGTTTGATGTTCGCTACTCTACTCATACCTACTCCTTACTCTGGCATACTCTTCACTCCATGTTCAATACCTTACTCGTACATGATCCTTACTCTGTACTCGTTTCTATACTTGTGCATACTCACCACTCACTTCTCCATACTTACTCATACGTACTCAGTACTCACTGCTTCCTTATACATACTCGATACTTGGTACTCATTACATACTCATACTCGCTTCTTACTCAATACTCATTACTTTACTCATACGTACGCAATACTCAATACTCATTACTTGGCCTCTGGGCGGAGTCATACACAAGACTCGCCACCGGACCTACAATACGAGGGCTATACGCTCAGCTCCTCAAATACTCAATGTCCGTTCTTACCGGACTACTCAAATTCCCAACATTCTTCGCTCAGAGCACAATACAATCTCATGGATTAGCCTAGAAGTATCTCTCTTGATAACCTCCACCAGCTTAGGGAATTACAACCGACTAGTATCCTCAGATTTAAGGGTTTCCCCAACATGTCGAATACTCTCATGTTCAGGACATACTCACATCAGTCGGGCCCTCTCATAATGGGTCGACTAATTACTAAGGGGTTTGGAGATCCCTCATCTTTCTTTACTACTCTCATGGTTCATGTCTTGCACCAAGAATAATTCCTCTAATATAGGTTACTTATGTACTTCCACTACTTTTGTTTGTGGATTATTCATTTCGTTTCAAATACCGTTATCGGAAGGTTATTACTCCCGTACACTCTCTCACATTCTAGTGAGTTCATTGGTTTACGTTGTTGTTTATTGGTTCGTTAGTTTAGTGCGTTGCTACGGTTCCATTGGTTCACACATGACTCTTACCACGAGTCAATACACAATAAGACTCACCTATGAGTCGGTCTACGCACTAAGTGAGGCCACACAATCAATCAAGAAAGGTTAGCTCAATCAACATACAACAAGATATGCAACGAAAGGCAATAAACCGTTTTCATGCTTTAGTCTTGATTAGCCGGCATACAGCACACAAATCAACGTAACTCGGTTAGCATACGGGGCATGAGGAAATCATACCTTTCACCAGAGTTAGCTTTAACACGTGTTCCCTTGTTCCTTGGTTCACACTTGTTCCACTGATAATGTTCCAACATTATTATTAATACTATACTCTTACGATACACAAATAATTACTACTCCCGTACTTACCCCGTTATCCCGGTGTACTTAATGTTCTCATACTCTCAACTTACTTGGTTATTTTTTTTACACTTGTTTTCCTACTCATATACTTACTTTCTTACCTTTACTACTTCATTTATAGTGTACTACTACATATATATGCATATGTGTATAGGCATATATATATATATATATATATATATATATATATATATATACATATGATTGTTATAATCATATAATAAAAAATATTATTTTTTTTTATTTTATTATTTTTTTTTGACTCGACCGGACTTGTAGGGTCGGTCGCAAGTCCAGTCCATTCCAGTAGCTATCAGTATGGAAATTTTCTGTCTCGACCGAACTTGCAAGTCCGGTCGCAAGTTCGGTCCATTCCAGAAGCTTTCATCTGCGGAATTTTTCTGGCCGACCGAACTTGCATGTCCGGTCGCAAGTTCGGTCCATTCCAGAAGGTTTCAGACGGGAGAATTTTCTGGTCCGACCGAACTTGCATGTCCGGTCGCAAGTCCGGTCTATTCTAGAAGGTTTCCCGTCTTTGTAATTCTGGGCTCGACCGAACTTGCAGGTTCGGTCGCAAGTCCGGTCCGGCCCAGTACTTCAGTTTCAAAATCTGTTTTCAGTCCTCTCTTTTACTCATTACTTCCCCAATCTTCCTACATGTAATCCCACATGTTTTAGTGCCATTTAGGCTTCCTAATATACCTCAATCCATCCATCAATACCATTACTAAATCCATCAAATAACTTACATAATTCCTTCATTCTTTTCCACACTTACAACAGTTTTTCATCCCTCCATGCTACAGATTTTGTTCCAGCTTCCACCATTCATTACTCCTTCTTCCAATACCATTACTAGCATCCCAAATATCTCATCTTACCATGCCAATTCATTTCCAAGTGATTGCACCATCTATACCCAAGTCCAACACTATTTTTACAAAATCTTGCACACTAGTTTTCTCTAGTTTCTACAATGTTTCACTACACTTCTTGCTACAGATTTTATATCCTTTCCTTCTTGTATTACAACCACTACTCCACGGTCATTAAACATCTCCATTATCCCCAATACATACCTTGGTTCTCCCATTCACCAAGTCATCCACAAATGTACATATTCCTACCAAAATTTTGCCATAGTTCACCTACAATCCTCACTTATCCACACATACCCATTATCACCAAAATCACTCCTATTCTAGCCACACCCATACAAGGGTCCTACCAGCAATACAAGCAATCTTAATACATCATTAATTCCTCAAACACCATATCAATACACATACACAATTCCTTGGCTCTAAGGCCTACAATCCACATACTTGTTCACAAATACCCAACCTTCACAATTACAATTCTAATACAATGGTTTATGTTCTTTTATTTGTTTACCCATTCCCATTACACTAATGCATTAAATTAAGCATTAAGATGGAGCTCTTACCTTGAGCTTTTGATTCCTTCATTTCTTTTCCATTTCTCCTCTTCCTCTCTTTCTTGTTCAAATCGATTTTGTGGGGGATGGAGTTACCAAACTCCATCCCCACACCCAAATTACATAAAGAGAACATAATTAAACTTCTAACCTCTTATAACACCACTAATTAAATGAAGGGTTTAAATTACCACAAGTTAGGGTTTTACCTTGGAGTTTCAAGCGAGGTTTTTAAGCCTTGAATACAAAGTAGAGCTCCTCCACCATTAGAGAGTTGAACCAAGCTCAAACAAAGAGAGAACAAGGCATTACAAGAAGGGCAAAAATCGGTTACACAAGGAGGTGGAGAAAGCTTGAGTTTTTCATGCAGATTTTTACCTTGTTGGAAAGAGGAGACTCCAAGCTTCACAATGGTGTGCTTTTCTCTTCAAATGGGGAAAACCCATGGAGATGAAGTTGCTCATTTTCGGATTTTGAAAAGGTAGAAATGTAGAGCTTGAAGAGGGGAGTTCAAATATGTATTTTATTTTACATTTGGAGCTCAAATGGAGCTAGAGCATGAGGAAGAAAGGGAGGCTTCCATTGTTGTTGTGTGGAGCAGCACAAATCACAGCAAGAAGGGAGGAGGAGTAGAGGGAGTACGATGGGGAAGAAAGAAATGGGAGAGAGAGAAGAGAAAGGTGAGGTGAGAGAGTAATATTTTTACTTTTGTACTTTTCTTTTTCTACTTTTGACTTTTCAACCCATTAAGGTATTAGTTAGTTTGTGTGTGTGCAAACTCTTAAAACCGGCCCCTACAATTAATTAGGCTGGGGCGTTTTTTCGTCTTTTACAGAAAACGCTAGTCATTTTACCCGGTTTAGGTACTATTCATTAACCGGGCCCGTTTTCCGGAATTTTCTCGTTTCTTTGTTTTTACTGATTATTAAGCTTCCGTTAATGCTTAATAACAGTTGTTTAATAATTTATAATTTTTACGGGTTCGTTTGACCACTTAAAATCACGTTTTTGGGTTTTCTCAAAAAACGTGCGCTAAAGCTCTATTAGCGTTTTAATACATTATTCGGATCCGTTTTCTTCGGGAATCATTCCCGTATACTAATTAGGCATGATTAAGCCTTAGGAATCCTTACGATACTATAACCGAGGTCTCGTACCTCGTATAGTTACTTAACGCTTACTTTTAGCGTTTACGCTTTCAAAGTGTTTTTCTCTTTTCTTTTGGATTTATTTTCCTTACCAAAAATTACTTAGGCACTATTAGGCCCTTAAATACCATATTAAATATTCTAATCACCATATTTAAGTTCGGGGTATTTCAATCTACCCCCCTTAAAGAACTTTGCCCTCAAAGTTGGTGAATCTAATACTGTTACTCGTCCATATACTCTATGCTAAGGTTATTGATAAGTGTCTAAATGAGCATGTTTTATGGGTGTATTTCATATATTATATCAGCACTTTTCTGCTCATTTCTCACTTATCGTATGTTTTTCCTCTAGTTTATGTTCTATTGATTACCTCACAAATTTATTGGTTTGAACATGAGGAAAAGCCAAGCTAGGCAAAGAACACGAAGAGACGAACGCATAGGCGCAGACGGCTCAGAAAACGGAGCCCAAACGAAGAATCTAGAGCTAGTAGAAGAAATAAGCCTGGTCATCGTGATAACAGGCGGACGTCTCACACCAAGGCTACCGCCTCTTACTGGGCGGACACCACACAGGCAACCGCCTGGCGGACGGTGATGGAGGCTACCGCCTGAAACCAAGCGGACGAGGCATTGGCAACCGCCTCGCGGACAACACATAGGCAACCGCCTCTTAACTCGCGGACAACACAGAGGCTACCGCCTCTTAACTCGCGGACAACACAGGAGGTTACCGCCACTTATTGGGCGGTACCACAGGCGGACACCAATGACTAATTATCAGTCGCGACTAGTATCTTCTTCGCGCCGTCTGCAACTCGCCCGACTCGCCCGCAACTTATCCATCTACTCCGCACGCGTATTCATCTCTGTCCCCTGCGCAATCAATGAAGCAATCAATGCTCTTCTTCATCTGCAATCAAATTCGTACGGATCCAAACCTCTATATAAACCCAGCTCCATAACTGCAAAAGAGGCACACCACGCACGACGGGAGTCTGAAGAATTCGCTCACCACACTCATCCATTCCCTTCCACTTATTCTCCTCCCGTAACACCATATCAGTCCACACTCACGCAGTAACTAAAAGAAATAGAAGAGCAGCAGTGAGAGCGAGAGCAGACCAGTTCTTCCTCTGAATTAATGTCAAAATCTATCTGTGTAATCTTCTTATCTCCGTTAATGTCTGAGTAATTTTCTTTTGTATCCTAGGATGGGGGTTTGATTTCTAATATTACGTAAATTAATATTTATCACCTGTTTCTCTCATTTAACTTGTTTTAATTCCTTTCAACTAATATTGCTAAATGCTTTGCGCGACAAAC
Source organism: Limonium bicolor (assembly GCA_023374045.1). Classification (NCBI taxonomy): domain Eukaryota; kingdom Viridiplantae; phylum Streptophyta; class Magnoliopsida; order Caryophyllales; family Plumbaginaceae; genus Limonium; species Limonium bicolor. Next base: position 184,004,535 of record CM041781.1, read on the forward strand.
GACTGCATTTATTTGGTAACTATCAACATATGATTTTGAGATAGTCTAGGTACCACAAAGGAATTAATCTTAGTATTTACACTCCGGACTGAGCAGGAAAATATTAAGGCTTTTATTAAGAGTTCGTATCTGACAATTATTAACTCTAATAGGCAATAAATAATTGAGACAAGGTTATAAATATGTTTAAGTAATTTAGGAAATTCCCCCCTATCCTAGGATACATTTTTCCATTCACATCAATTAATTCACCTTTTTACTGTTTTTATTATATTTGCACTGATCAAACACAAATCAAGCTTGCCTCCGGCTAAACCCCTTTTTACAGTTTTTAAGTAACTACCAAGACTAGGATAAATTGAACAATCTCCCTGTGGATACGACACTTGTTTTACTAACTACGACCGGGATTTGTTTGCAGCCCGACGTTTATAATTTGAGTTTTTCTTTTCTTTTCTTTTCTTTTAATTTTTCATCAGTTTAACCACTCAGAAATAACAGTCTGCAAATTGGCGCCGTTGCCGGGGAGATTGATTCCATCAATTTCCCTAGTTTCCGGTAGTTCACTCGCTGTATTAAAAAAATCTGTTAATACTATTAAATTCTTAACCTCGGACATCTGAATTGGACATCGGAACACTTCTGACCTGACTTGGACATTTGACTTCGGACTTTGGACTCTAACTCCTAACATCTTAATATTATTGTCATTTCGTTCCATTGTCTTTCTTTCCATTGTCATTTCGTTCCATTGTCCTTTCTTTCCATTGTCCCTAACTACTACTTAAAATTTTCCTGTCATTTCTTTCCATTTTCCTTAACATTTCATTTCCATTGTCTTAACATTTCTTTCCATTGTATACTAACTACTAACTTATAATTTCTGTATACTAACTCCTAACTTATAATTCTGTCATTTTTTTCCCTTGTCATTTAATGTTCTGTCATTTTACTCTTGTTTAAAAAAATATACAAAAAAAAATTATCAGTGTTGTTTAAACTAACGTTTATCAGCCTAACCAATATCTCTGTCTTTCTTATTTATTTACTAACTAATTTTGCAGTTTCTGACAAACCACAAGTTATCTTCTGTGCATGCCAAATACTCGAACCCGAGGCTCTCCACCGATCAGTCCGAGCCCCGAACCCGAGCGCACTTTATTTCAAGCACAAAGAAACCTGAGAAATCAAGCCATGGCCAATAACGAAGTTATAAATGAAATTGACCATGCAAATCACCAGAACACCGTGCTCTCTCTGACTACCACCAACCAAATACCGAAGGAAGAGCATCAGCCATAGTTCTCCCTGAACTAACACCAGAAGAAGCCGGACGATGGGTTTTCAAAACACACTACATCACCGCCGTCCGGGATCTAGGCAAGTTTAGTGGAGCGACCCAGATGAAGCCCAAATCATCTGAGTCTCTTCCTAGACTTCTGCATTCTTTTGGCCAAACCGGCAATGTCAAAGAAAGAATCCGACTACAACTATTTCCTCACTCATTATCGGATTCAGCAAACCGGTGGTACCGAAGCCTTCCCTCCCGATCAATCACCACATGGCTTCAATTGGCCCAAAAATTCCTTGCCAAATACTACCCAACCAGTAGAACAAGGCAATTGATCGGTGAATCAACACTTTCTGTCAGGAGCCGGGAGAAACGTTATACGACGCTGGGACAGATTCAAAGATATGCTAATGAAGTGTTCCCACCATGGTCTTGACGATCATCCCTCTGCCTGTCATTCTTCACGGTCTGGATGATGGGAAACGACTACTCGTCAATTCCTCTGCAGGAGGAAGTTTCATGATGAATCTCCTAAAGAAGGAATGGACCTTCTCGAAACCATGACGAGCAATACAAGACAGTGGACGAGATCCAAGGAAGAACACCACGAGCAGCAGGCCTACTCCATGTTGAGCCTACGGATCATTTATCATCTCAGATCTCGTCCCTTACGAAGATGGTGGAAAAGCTAACTACATCACAAAACGAAATCGTAAAAACAATAGCTTCCCCACCTACAAGTTCACCACCAGTTCCACCCACAGAAAGATGTGTCATATGCGCCGGTCCTCATGAAACTCATCAATGCGAGGCAAAGCCAGTACGAGGAAGTACAATTCATAGGAAACCGCCCCGTAATTCCTACAACAATAACATCAACAACAACTATCCATGGAGAAATCACCCGAATTTCTCATGGAAAAATAATGATCAGAACCAAGGAGGGCAGAACAACAACTCCAACACCTATCATGGAACAGACCCCAACAAACTCTAATATGGGTTATAGAGCACAAGGTCCCCCTCCAGGTTTTCAACAACAACAACAACCATCTTCATCCTCTGTTGATCCAAACGCAGAACTCAAAGAGATGATGAAGGGTTCATGTCCATAACTCAGAACCAGCTCTCTGCACAAGAAGCCTTCAACCAGAAAATCGAAGGTAAATTCATCAACTTGCAGAACATCTTGCTCGAAGACCGCCAGGGGCTCTCCCAGCCAAAATAAACCAAATCCAAGAGAGCAAGCCAAATACATCTATGTGAAGGAGCACGATGAAGAAAAGATGGAGGTGGCTAAAACAGTTTACGATTCCAGAACTACACCCTTCCCTCCAAGAGTGGGTTGTAGCAATTGAGACTTCCAAAAGGAATGTAGCTGAACTTGAAAGCACCGCCAAATCTATAATAATCGTATTCAATCTGAAATACCTACCTTGAGCACTTGGTAGCCGGTTGTGAAAATGAGAAGCTCGAATTTGAAGAAGAAGAGAAGAGGTTAAGGCGATAACCTTGAGAAGCGGTAAGAAAAACGACGAGATTCACATCCCGCACAATCAGAAGAATCCAAAGAGGATAGTGAAGGAAAAGCTGAGGCCCCAGTAAAAAGACATCTCCAAGCGTCCTCACTATTCCACCAGCTTCAGAACCTTCTTCACAAGAACCGCCTATACCATTTCCTCGCCGACTCCAGAAGCAGAAATTGGATAATGAATATGGTAAGTTTCTGGCAATGCTGAAGCAACTAAACGTCAACATACAGTTTGTAGACCTCATTGCCAAAATGCCAAACTATGCCAAATTCCTCAAACACCTCATATCCAACAAAACTAAATTGGCCGAAGTCGGTACGGTACCTCTCAATGTAGCTTGCTCAGCTACTCTACAAAAACCACTACCATCAAAATGCATGATCCTGGCAGCTTCACCATTCCAGTCACAATGGTAGCACCTCATTTCCATACTCCTTATGCGATCTGGGTGCCTCCATTAATTTGATGCCCCTCTCCACTTTCAAAAAGCTGGGAATTGGAGAGATGAAAAAGACCAAGATGACCCTGCAACTGGCAGATGGTTCGGTAACATACCCAAGCGGAGTGGTGGAGGATGTTATCATTAAAGTGGAGCACTTATACTTCCCATGCGATTTTGTCATTCTAGACATCGAAGAGAACTCCACTACACCTCTCATCCTTGGACGACCATTCCTTGCCACAGCCGATGTGCACATTTGGGTAGCCCAGGGAAAAATCACTCTTCAAGCTTATAACGAAAAGCTGGAGTTTGCATCAGGAAGATCTCCAGATAGCAAATCCAAAGATCTCAAGTTCGTAAGGGATACTCAATCATCATCATCCCCACTTCTGTTTATTACCCTTCCATACGGCATGTCTATTACAGAGATACCACCACCAATCCTGGATGAAGAGCGGGATAAGAAAAGAAAACATACATCCAGGTGGACTCTAAAAAAAACCATCGAGTCATGCTTTGGATCTACTCCTCATAACCACCCCCCAGGATCGATCTAACGAAAAAGCGTCTAGCCAAAGACGTTAAAGAAGGGCAGCTTTCCGGGAGGCAACCCGGACGAACTTATCTTTTATATGCTTTTATGCTGTTTTAATTTTCAGTTTCCCTTTAATTTTATTTTTTCTAACCTTTTAACCCCGTTTATAGTATGGTTGCTTCTAGTGTCTTATGCAGGTGCAATTTCATGACTACACCGCAACCAAGCTACGCTACTTGAGGCTGAAGCTCAAGTGTGGGGGAAGTTCAATACACGCTAGCAAAAATAATCTCAGGGGAGTACCAGTTTCTTTAATTATGTTTTATTTAAATAAATATGCAGAGAGAGTTATGTGCTTAAATGAATATTCGTGAGCTTCGTGTTCTCTCTATTTTATCTACTTACCGAAAAGGCCTTCTGAAGCCTTCCCTTGTTTTTCTGGTGAACAATGAGGACGTTGTTCAATTTAAGTGTGGGGGAGTGTGCCCTTTTCGGTGACATTTTATGCTAAAATGCTTAATCTCTCTGCTTATCTTGCGTTTGTCCAAATTTAATATTGTGAACCCTTTATATATGGGTTGTTCTCTTTAGGAATAAATATTGTTATGAATTGTGGGATAAATGGTACAAAATGTACAAAAATTTTAAAATTTTGATTACTTTTGAGGAGCATTTTTATGCGGTGTGACCAAATGATCTGCAATGGTTGGATTTTTATTGCTCAGGGGTTCTTTCTGTCTTCTTTCTTAGGGATTGCTAAGGGGTGCTTCTCTGTCAAAAAAAAAAGAAAAATATATAATAAATAAGGGACTTACGAGACACCATTGGTAACCAACAAGAGAGTTGAGTGTTCTTAAATACAAAGGCTTGATGCCTACATATTATCTTCTCATCTCTTATGCAAAAGTGAAACAAATGCATAAATCTATTTTTCCTTTTGTTTTCTCCTCAATGCCCATTCTTGAGAGAAGTTGGCCATGGTAAAAGTTCTCAAAGTCACCTTAAATCAAGAAGCATTGAAGTACTCCGGATCATACCCCGAAACTCTAATTTTTATTTTTGCCCTGAGTACACCTATGCCACCAGTAGGTGATGGATCACACTCCTCTAAAAAGTTTAAGATCATGTACTATTGACTTCTTTATCCTACCCTTCATAATAGTATTTGTTAATATTGAGCATTCCCTACTTGTTTGGGTACATGGTTTTGCTTGAGGACAAGCAAAAGGTAAGTGTGGGGGTGTGATAAGTGTCTAAATGAGCATGTTTTATGGGTGTATTTCATATATTATATCAGCACTTTTCTGCTCATTTCTCACTTATCGTATGTTTTTCCTCTAGTTTATGTTCTATTGATTACCTCACAAATTTATTGGTTTGAACATGAGGAAAAGCCAAGCTAGGAGCAAAGAACACGAAGAGACGAACGCATAGGCGCAGACGGCTCAGAAAACGGAGCCCAAACGAAGAATCTAGAGCTAGTAGAAGAAATAAGCCTGGTCATCGTGATAACAGGCGGACGTCTCACACCAAGGCTACCGCCTCTTACTGGGCGGACACCACACAGGCAACCGCCTGGCGGACGGTGATGGAGGCTACCGCCTGAAACCAAGCGGACGAGGCATAGGCAACCGCCTCGCGGACAACACATAGGCAACCGCCTCTTAACTCGCGGACAACACAGAGGCTACCGCCTCTTAACTCGCGGACAACACAGGAGGTTACCGCCACTTATTGGGCGGTACCACAGGCGGACACCAACAGTAACCGTGACTAATTATCAGTCGCGACTAGTATCTTCTTCGCGCCGTCGTCGTCTGCAACTCGCCCGACTCGCCCGCAACTTATCCATCTACTCCGCACGCGTATTCTCTGTCCCCTGCGCAATCAATGAAGCAATCAATGCTCTTCTTCATCTGCAATCAAATTCGTACGGATCCAAACATCTATATAAACCCAGCTCCATAACTGCAAAAGAGGCACACCACGCACGACGGGAGTCTGAAGAATTCGCTCACCACACTCATCCATTCCCTTCCACTTATTCTCCTCCCGTAACACCATATCAGTCCACACTCACGCAGTAACTAAAGAAATAGAAGAGCAGCAGTGAGAGCGAGAGCAGACCAGTTCTTCCTCTAAATTAATGTCAAAATCTATCTATGTAATCTTCTTATCTCCGTTAATGTCTGAGTAATTTTCTTTTGTATCCTAGGATGGGGGTTTGATTTCTAATATTACGTAAATTAATATTTATCACCTGTTTCTCTCATTTAACTTGTTTTAATTCCTTTCAACTAATATTGCTAAATGCTTTGCGCGATAAACGACTGCATTTATTTGGTAACTATCAACATATGATTTTGAGATAGTCTAGGTACCACAAAGGAATTAATCTTAGTATTTACACTCCGGACTGAGCAGGAAAATATTAAGGCTTTTATTAAGAGTTCGTAACTGACAATTATTAACTCTAATAGGCAATAAATAATTGAGACAAGGTTATAAATATGTTTAAGTAATTTAGGAAATTCCCCCGCTATCCTAGGATACATTTTTCCATTCACATCAATTAATTCACCTTTTTACTGTTTTTATTATATTTGCACTGATCAAACAACAAATCAAGCTTGCCTCTGGCTAAACCCCTTTTTACAGTTTTTAAGTAACTACCAAGACTAGGATAAATTGAACAATCTCCCTGTGGATACGACACTTGTTTTACTAACTACGACCGGGATTTGTTTGCAGCCCGACGTTTATAATTTGAGTTTTTCTTTTCTTTTCTTTTCTTTTAATTTTACATCAGTTTAACCACTCAGAAATAACAGTCTGCAGTTATGACCTCTACATATAACTTGTCAAACTCCAAATGTCTGACATGATGCATACTACGCATCCAAACAGCATGTCACTGCATGCATAGCAATCAAAAATATCCGTTTTACTTCTCTCCAAGGGGGTCCATCCGCAGACAATTAGGTACAATCCTCCCCCAATGGCGAGTGATCCCTCAGGTACCGGTCACGTTTGAACACTTACGCTTTCTGGTTCACGGCCGTCATGACTTGAGCACTTACGCTTTTTGGCTCCACGGTCCTTTGGTTCTAATCAAATTCATTTGCACATATAGAGATCCTCAGGCACTTACTCATACTTACTTACTCATACTTTACTCATACTTACTCGGGACTACGCTGCCCCAGTGCCTTTGGAAAAATACAAAACACACACTGTTACCGTACAGCCGGTGTAGTGGTTTCAAACTACTCTACACTTCCACAGACTCAAAACTAGCTTCACCTCCTATGGTTTTGACCGGATACCCGTGCCTAGGCATGGAAGATCCACTAGCGCCCGTGGGAGCGGTTTAAAACCGATCCTCATTCTCAAGTTTGAAGAAAACGTTGTACCAAATTAGTTTTGGAAATTCATTTTGAAAACTTGCATACATCTCCCAATTTCAATTTATGATGATTATTCCTATTACTAGTGTTATTGTGGCCACTTAAGGGAGCTTCCAGAGTCCTTCAACCCCAATGTGATCAGCATTGGTGTTGAATTATCCTTCCACTCCAATTTGTGTTCGGCTTCCCTTGATCGCTAGCAAATCAAGTTCCACTTCCCACCTCAATACAAACAGACAGCTCGTCAAACATCATTTCGTTTTCTATCTTTTTAATCTTGCTACTCATAATCATACACATACATTTTCCAATTTATATGATTACCTACTTACTTACTAATCATCTCATCAATCATTACTACATCTTCTCCGACTACTATACTTAGAAAATTCGTGGGTATCATGTCCCATTAATTTACTATACTCCAATTTGTACTCATAAAATACATCGGTTGTACACCGATTTATACTCATTACATACATCGGTTCCAAACCGATTTATACTCCTCAAGTCTCCCATACCTACTCATTTCTCATACTATTACCAATCGGGGTTCTCATTCCCCTGGAGTTTCTCTACTCCTTTTCCTATACTTGCTTCTCAAATTACCACAATTACACGATGAATGAATACAAATGTTTATGTAACATAAGTATCAACCATCAAAACGAATTCTCTTGCGCTATGCGCATTGTAGTTTACGCACCTATCACGTAAAACATACATTTCGTGGTTTTCGCTCTACCCCCCTTAAAAGGGATTACGCCCACGTAATCTACCATGTGTCATCATTGGACATTGGTCGAAGGCATTCAGCCGTCATGGAGTGGTTCAGCTTCCATGCGGTCTATTATACAATGCTCCTTGATCAATGGGTCTTAACCGTATTACCGGTTAGTCCCTGCATCAAGAATTTTCATCGGAGTTTATTTAACTCTTAACCGGGTTTGGTTCTAGGTGTATTTCTCTTGGAATTCTGGGCCCACTAGCTTCTGCTGCGCGACCCTGATAACTTGGGTTATTCGCCCTTCTTGTTATCCTTAACGGGTTACCCATCATCTCTTTTTAGTAACCATGTGTGGTGTTCTTTTACCGTGCTCAGACTCGATGAGTTTTAGATCGTAACCAGCTCTCTCGCAATCTACATACATGTTGTTGTGTTTTGTAGTGATCATTCACTTGGTTCCTCCGACTTATTGTCGGTTGAGGTTAAGTCACTACTTAGTTGTAGTACTTCCTCTATTGTTAGTGGTTTCCGAATTATACCAGTTTCTCTGGTTCATCACAAGTATTCTTTACTTGTATGACCTTGCATTTTCAATGCGTCGGTCCTTGTGACTTTCTTAAGTCTCCTTTCACTTTTATTCCAATGGAATTCACATCTTGTGATTATTGGTGTGTTTCACACTCTTCGTGCTCTTTGGCCTTAGGCCGCACGGTTTGTTTCCAAGCTTTTGCTCAACTGGCTTACCCCATGTTTACTGGTGAAAGGAAGGATTCACCACGATTTATATTTCCTCATATTCCTAGCTATCCCACTCGATCATTAACTGCACAAGTGCAATACCAAAACACTCAGTCATACAGAGTGCAGAGGCATGAACTCTTGGCAGCAAGTCTCTTATGAGGTCGCAATAGGACTGATCGTTACTCTTTCAGGTGGTGCTTCATCGTTTGGTGCAGACTTCTGGCTTGTTGCCCGGTCTGTCTACCATTTGTATTAAAAACTCCATAGTGCTGGGTGATTATTCACATACGTTGGTCGCCTGCTGCGCACCATGTTCTTACTGATCCCACAGTATTGGTTTACATGGCATCCACTGTTGCTAGCTTCAGCTCATGCATTTCTATTATTTATACAATGGTTCCCCATATATTTGGCAAGTACGGAATATGGTATTACTTTATTTTTCTGAGCTCTTTGAGCATCATTGGTTTTATAACCGGTTACTCCTTGGTTGTCAACAATTGCTGTTGAAGCTTATTTCACATTGCTTGACAATAGTTGTATGCTCAAGCTTGACTACACTAGTAGTTCTGAAAGGAATATATTTCCCGACAGTTACTGGTGGTATCCCCTTCTTGGGATCCATGTGTTCCACTCTTGTGGTCTCACATTTATGAGGGGCATCCTCAATTATTGGTTGTTACTCTTTTATCGGTGTCTTCCTTGACCACTTTCCGTATAGCTCACATTGGTTTTGCAACCGTTGGGTTGTGTGGTAACAGTTTCATGGCCTACTAACCATGTTGCCTAGAGCTCTGCTCATTATAAGCTGTTCCCCAGTGGTTACTTTTCTGTAAGATATCGCTGAGTTGGGGGTGATACTGGGCTCCATGATAAAATCGTCGCATCACGCTTCCGTTTGTTTGAGGCCCCTTTGTATCCTGGTATTGATCGATACCATTTATTGCTTGGGGTATCCCCTGTCAAGTGGGATCCCTTCGGTGTTCTTGCCACGACATCTCGTACAACTGTGTTGACTGTATACCCTTTGTGGATTGCTCCTTGGTATTATTGATTATGCCATTACACCTGGCCGACATTTATGGGTATATCCAGTTTGTTATCCTACCTTGCGGTTTGGATCTGAGTTATCCGTTGAGGGTTATAACGTCTCCCGTTCTTAGGGTAGACCATTGGTGTTTTTCCTTAGGTTATACGGATTTGCTATTCCCTCCGGTGATGAATGGTATTTCCGGTACCTTATAACATCACCCTGTGTGTTTGTGGTAGTAGTTCTAGGAATTCCATCCCGTTCATTGAACACTTGATGTGTCCATGTTAGGCATTTGCCTTACAGTGTTTAGACCGGGTATTCCTTCCAGTTATCATGCCTTACTTGATATCCTCGAGACATATTCAATGTCTCATTCCGTTGTTAGTGCTTCTTGCACTTTCAACTCTTAATGTTCCTCCTGGAGTGAGTTTCTGACTCTTTAGCTTGTAGCTTATCTGAGTCTCTGTTGCTCGTTTTGGGTGTTCGACTATTCTATTTTGAATTACTTATAGTCCGTAGAACGGAGCTGACTACTTCCCGTGTTTCGTACACTACATGTATACATACGTGGGGTACCTTCTTGGCACGTTACCACTTACCTAACTACATGTCAGGCCCGCAAGCTCCTTCGGAGTGCGGTCGTCCCACATCCTGTATTTGGGTACACTCGTAGTGTTCGTCACACGCCTAGGTGAAGTGTTCTATTGTCAACTCCTCTTGTATCACTCTATGATACTCACCGTAATTCCGTCTGTTTGGTTTTAAAAATCCAAGGCTTAAAAGAGAGTTTGTGATTTTGAAGAAAATTTTAGGTTTGAAGTAACAGTTTGGTGTTAAAAGGAATTCTTCATGGCGTTGCCATGATCGAGGTCTTGACCAAGTTCAGCTTCTCGCTGACCGGTTTACTCTTAATACAATGATCAGGTCGTTAGGCCTTTCCGACATTTCATTATTTAATCCTTAGGATGGGTAATCCTATATCTGCTTCATTCATCATAGCGGTACTTTATCAAGTATTTGCGGGTTGTTAAAAGTATTCCAACCGTTTTGTAGTTGCTGCACTTGCCATGGGCAAGTGCGCGGGTAGGTTGTTTTTCGGTTAACGTATACCGATGGCGGTATCGTTTCCATCCATAATTGGTGGTTTTATTGGGTCTTCATTTGATCTTTTGATCCTGGTGATCGATCTCCTAAGTCGCTTCTCAGTATACTTGACATGGTTGTCGTCAGTCCGGGTGCCTCACACCTTCACTGTGGTTAACGAGGCTTGGCTGATCCTTAGGAACCATTTTGTGGTCCTATAGGTGTAAGTTCTATGAATACTTTCATAGCTATCCAAACCATGTTTGTTCGGTTATTATTGCCTCTTGGCTTGTAGGTTCGGTATTAATCCAATCTCGACTAGTTCCTTAGTCGGTTTGTATACCGTTATCGGTATTACCAAACATTACAGTCCGTAGACTCCCTTGTCTCGGGCTTGCTACTCTATCTTCCTTATTCATTGCGCGATTGTGCTTCTCTTCTTGCTGGCTACTCATGGTTCTCGCGACTGCGAAGCATGTCACCCCATGGTGCCATAAATTCCATCACCTTGCGTTTAGGATCTTCATTCCGCCGCCATTAAGTGCGGTCCTTGTCATTCAACGGGAGCCGTCTTCGGGACTTCCAGTTCTTGGACTCTACCGTATGACAGGTTCCTTTTCTAATAAGGTTTACTTACATCTGCCAGATCGGGTGTTACCCGAGTGTGAGAGGTCTTTCCATCTCTCTGGCGTTATTCTCCCAACTTAATACCGTGGGTTGCGGAGGGCGGGGTATGGTTGTCGTAGGTTTCCGGTTCACGCGGAAATTCCTAACTAGCGTACCTCACACACTAACACTCAACCCTTAGCCCTAAGTCTCTAATTCCAAACTCGGTATTTTCCTAAACTCGGTATTTCATCCATCAGAGCGATACTTCGCTCTGATACCACTTTTTGTAACACCCCTACCGCTAATACCATCATTACCGTACCATACTTACCTTTGCATCGGATATTTCTTACTCAACGGCGGGTGTACAATGCCGTTAGTCACCCACGTGACTAACAAGGTGAGTTACAATACTACATACTATCGGTCTGATGAATATGAACATACCGAGTACTCTACACAATACAATACTTCCATTGTTTACTTACCCATAATTCAATTACAACGTCAATACATTACTATACCGAGTATACTACAATCCTTAACTTACCGATACAATCTAAGCTTCCATATTTGCATTACAATACAAGTACCAATCCCTACTATTCAACTACCCATGCTTACGTAGCAGTCCCCGTCCTACTCTCTTGAACGGTGGTCAGCTTCGAGTACCTGCATGCTAAAAACGGTTCCCCTAGGGGGTCAGCTTACGCTGCATATGAAATCCGCATATACCGCGTGCTAACCGCGGTACGCCGACTACTTTGTGTCGGATATACATGGAGTTCATTTTACATACATACATACATACTCATGCTACAACAATACACTCAACAATACCTACATACACATACAAGTTCAATAATTACTAAGGAAGACAATCGATAGTCGACCAATCGTATTTGTTATTCATTCAATACTCCTCGTACTATGTTTGATGTTCGCTACTCTACTCATACCTACTCCTTACTCTGGCATACTCTTCACTCCATGTTCAATACCTTACTCGTACATGATCCTTACTCTGTACTCGTTTCTATACTTGTGCATACTCACCACTCACTTCTCCATACTTACTCATACGTACTCAGTACTCACTGCTTCCTTATACATACTCGATACTTGGTACTCATTACATACTCATACTCGCTTCTTACTCAATACTCATTACTTTACTCATACGTACGCAATACTCAATACTCATTACTTGGCCTCTGGGCGGAGTCATACACAAGACTCGCCACCGGACCTACAATACGAGGGCTATACGCTCAGCTCCTCAAATACTCAATGTCCGTTCTTACCGGACTACTCAAATTCCCAACATTCTTCGCTCAGAGCACAATACAATCTCATGGATTAGCCTAGAAGTATCTCTCTTGATAACCTCCACCAGCTTAGGGAATTACAACCGACTAGTATCCTCAGATTTAAGGGTTTCCCCAACATGTCGAATACTCTCATGTTCGGGACATACTTACATCAGTCGGGCCCTCTCATAATAAGTCGACTAATTACTAAGGGGTTTGGAGATCCCTCATCTTTCTTTACTACTCTCATGGTTCATGTCTTGCACCAAGAATAATTCCTCTAATATAGGTTACTTATGTACTTCCACTACTTTTGTTTGTGGATTATTCATTTTGTGTCTCCTACCGTTATCGGAAGGTTATTACTCCCGTACACTCTCTCACATTCTAGTGAGTTCATTGGTTTATGTTGTTGTTTATTGGTTCGTTGGTTTAGTGCGTTGCTACGGTTCCATTGGTTCACACATGACTCTTACCACGAGTCAATACACAATAAGACTCACCTATGAGTCAGTCTACGCACTAAGTGAGGCCACACAATCAATCAAGAAAGGTTAGCTCAATCAACATACAACAAGACATGCAACGAAAGGCAATAAACCGTTTTCATGCTTTAGTCTTGATTAGCCGGCATACAGCACACAAATCAACGTAACTCGGTTAGCATACGGGGCATGAGGAAATCATACCTTTCACCAGAGTTAGCTTTAACACGTGTTCCCTTGTTCCTTGGTTCACACTTGTTCCACTGACAATGTTCCAACATTATTATTAATACTATATTCTTACGATACACAAATAATTACTACTCCTGTACTTACCCCGTTATCCCGGTGTACTTAATGTTCTCATACTCTCAACTTACTTGGTTATTTTTTTTACACTTGTTTTCCTACTCATATACTTACTTTCTTACCTTTACTACTTCATTTATAGTGTACTACTACATATATATATGCATATATGTGTATAGGCATATATATATAATATATATATTGTTATAATCATATAATAAAATATATTATTTTTTTTTATTATTTTTTTTTACTCGACCGGACTTGTAGGGTCGGTCGCAAGTCCGGTCCATTCCAGTAGCTATCAGTATGGAAATTTTCTGTCTCGACCGAACTTGCAAGTCCGGTCGCAAGTTCGGTCCATTCCAGAAGCTTTCATCTGCGGAATTTTTCTGGCCGACCGAACTTGCAAGTCCGGTCGCAAGTTCGGTCCATTCCAGAAGGTTTCAGACAGGAGAATTTTCTGGTCCGACCGAACTTGCATGTCCGGTCGCAAGTCCGGTCTATTCCAGAAGGTTTCCCGTCTTTGTAATTCTGGGCTCGACCGAACTTGCAGGTTCGGTCGCAAGTCCGGTCCGGCCTAGTACTTCAGTTTCAAAATCTGTTTTCAGTCCTCTCTTTTACTCATTACTTCCCCAATCTTCCTACATGTAATCCCACATGTTTTAGTGCCATTTAGGCTTCCTAATATACCTCAATCCATCCATCAATACCATTACTAAATCCATCAAATAACTTACACAATTCCTTCATTCCTTTTCCACACTTACAACAGTTTTTCATCCCTCCATGCTACAGATTTTGTTCCAGCTTCCACCATTCATTACTCCTTCTTCCAATACCATTACTAGCATCCCAAATATCTCATCTTACCATGCCAATTCATTTCCAAGTGATTGCACCATCTATACCCAAGTCCAACACTATTTTTACAAAATCTTGCACACTAGTTTTTCTCTAGTTTCTACAATGTTTCACTACACTTCTTGCTACAGATTTTATATCCTTTCCTTCTTGTATTACAACCACTACTCCACGGTCATTAAACATCTCCATTATCCCCAATACATACCTTGGTTCTCCCATTCACCAAGTCATCCACAAATGTACATATTCCTACCAAAATTTTGCCATAGTTCACCTACAATCCTCACTTATCCACACATACCCATTATCACCAAAATCACTCCTATTCTAGCCACACCCATACAAGGGTCCTACCAGCAATACAAGCAATCTTAATACATCATTAATTCCTCAAAACACCATATCAATACACATACACAATTCCTTGGCTCTAAGGCCTACAATCCACATACTTGTTCACAAATACCCAACCTTCACAATTACAATTCTAATACAATGGTTTATGTTCTTTTATTTGTTTACCCATTCCCATTACACTAATGCATTAAATTAAGCATTAAGATGGAGCTCTTACCTTGAGCTTTTGATTCCTTCATTTCTTTTCCATTTCTCTTCTTCCTCTCTTTCTTGTTCAAATGATTTGTGGGGGATGGAGTTACCAAACTCCATCCCCACACCCAAATTACATAAAGAGAACATAATTAAACTTCTAACCTCTTATAACACCACTAATTAAATGAAGGGCTTAAATTACCACAAGTTAGGGTTTTACCTTGGAGTTTCAAGCGAGGTTTTTAAGCCTTGAATACAAAGGAGAGCTCCTCCACCATTAGAGTGTTGAACCAAGCTCAAACAAAGAGAGAACAAGGCATTACAAGAAGGGCAAAAATCGGTTACACAAGGAGGTGGAGAAAGCTTGAGTTTTTCATGCAGATTTTTACCTTGTTGGAAAGAGGAGACTCCAAGCTTCACAATGGTGTGCTTTTCTCTTCAAATGGGGAAAACTCATGGAGATGAAGTTGCTCATTTTCGGATTTTGAAAAGGTAGAAATGTAGAGCTTGAAGAGGGGAGTTCAAATATGTATTTTATTTTACATTTGGAGCTCAAATGGAGCTAGAGCATGAGGAATAAAGGGAGGCTTCCATTGTTGTTGTGTGGAGCAGCTCAAATCGCAGCAAGAAGGGAGGAGGAGTAGAGGGAGTACGATGGGGAAGAAAGAAATGGGAGAGAGAGAAGAGAAAGGTGAGGTGAGAGAGTAATATTTTTACTTTTGTACTTTTCTTTTTCTACTTTTGACTTTTCAACCCATTAAGGTATTAGTTAGTTTGTGTGTGTGTGTGAGAGTGTCCCACACTCTTAAAACCGGCCCCCACAATTAATTAGGCTGGGGCATTTTTTCGTCTTTTACAGAAAACGCTAGTTATTTTACCCGGTTTAGGTACTATTCATTAACCGGGCCCGTTTTCTGGAATTTTCTCGTTTCTTTGTTTTTACTGATTATTAAGCTTCCGTTAATGCTTAATAACAGTTGTTTATTAATTTATAATTTTTACGGGTTCGTTTGACCACTTAAAATCACGTTTTCGGGTTTTCTCGAAAAACGTGCGCTAAAGCTCTATTAGCGTTTTAATACATTATTCGGATCCGTTTTCTTCTGGAATCATTCCTGTATACTAATTAGGCATGATTAAGCCTTAGGAATCCTTACGATACTATAACTGAGGTCTCGTACCTCGTATGGTTACTTAACGCTTACTTTTAGCGTTTACGCTTTCAAAGTGTTTTTCTCATTTCTTTTGGATTTATTTTCCTTACCAAAAATTACTTAGGCACTATTAGGCCCTTAAATACCATATTAAAATATTCTAATCACCTTATTTAAGTTCGGGGTATTTCATTAACCTAATCGCAGTGGAAATCCAAACCATTCAGCGGGTGATACAATGCCGTTAGTCGCCCACGCAACTAATAAGGCTCTAATCTACTAACTGTTACGGTCTGATAAATATTATTACCAAGTTTACTTAAATACATCCCATAACAACTCTATCACAATGGATTACCGAGTATCTAAGTGCATAATTTAATTACATCAAGTCTCGAATCCAATAAGGTTTTACAATTTCCAAAATCCAAAAGGAGTGTACCGACTAGACAAAAAGGGATGCACGCCCGTGTACAACTCAGTACACTACCAAAATGTTCTAACTATCCAAAAGTATAAGAACTCGGTCACGCCTCGACCCTCAACAATCTCGGGTACCTGGAAGAATAAAAACAGTGCCCCAAGGGGCTCAGCAAAAGCTACATATGAAATTTGTATACCCCGCGTGCTAACGGGGGTATGCCGACTACTTGGTTGTATACATGGAGTTCATTTTATTTTAACAACATGCTAAATTGTACATGGCATTCATGCAAGATACCTCACCACATGTAGCATAATATAAGAAAGGAAATAAATCACTTTCATCAATCACTAAGGCCATGAGATTCTCTTCTCAAATTCTAGCCTTAACTCAAGGTTGGTTAGTTTTTCATCCGGGTTAGTCGGATGTTCTTAACTCTTATCTCTTGATCATATGACTCACACTAGTCATGATCATTGCTTTACAATTATTCTTACTCTTGATTACTCATTAAGTTAAGTCGGTTGACCTCCGGGCAGAGATAAACAATCTCACCACCGGGCTTTAGTGTGGCTTACTTCCCCGGGTTGCGACCATACGGTTCGGAACCGTGGTGGGAAGGCTAGGCCAGAATTCGGAAACAACCTCTCTTGCTTCCTCATTCTCACGCGTGGCCGAAACTCTATCGGGCTTCTCACATACTTCAATTACAATTTCTCAAAGTTATAATTGTTCCTTAGTTAGGAGTTAGTGAGAAATCATTCCTTCCATACTACTTGGTTAGCACACTTCATACCAAGGCAATCAAACACTGCATTCATAATCATATATTTCATGAATTAT
The DNA here is from genome assembly GCA_023374045.1 of Limonium bicolor. Classification (NCBI taxonomy): domain Eukaryota; kingdom Viridiplantae; phylum Streptophyta; class Magnoliopsida; order Caryophyllales; family Plumbaginaceae; genus Limonium; species Limonium bicolor. Next base: position 184,021,879 of record CM041781.1, read on the forward strand.
ACAAACTATGAGTTCAAAACAATCTAGCATGAAACAACACATTACAAGCTTGGCAAAGTACTATAAACCCGATTCATGCATTTATCTTATTTAGGTGACTTCACAAACACACAAATCAGGTAACCACGATAGCATACGGGGAATGAGAAAATCATACCGTTCACCGTAGTTTTCGGATCGCCGACTCTCCTTCGGAAATCAACTATTCGGATCCTATAACATACATAGCATTGGGTGGTTAATCCTCTATGGTTAACCTAACACGTTTTATCTTTTATGTCACCCAATGTACAACTACTAGTTCCTTAAGTCTCATACTTAATCACAAAATTATTTACCTTTCAACATTTCTCAAGCTTGTCTTTCTTAGGTTCTTATGTGCCTATTATTTTCTTCTCAACATCATTAATCTCCCCATAGTCTACTGCTTAAGACTCATATAATTTTTTTTATTATTATTTATTTGACCCGACCGACCCACCCTGGGTCGGTCCCCTGGGTCGGTCGGGTGCAGAGAACTCCAATTCTGGGAACTTCAACTCGACCGACCCAGCCAGGGTCGGTCCCCTGGGTCGGTCGAGTGCAGAAACATTTCCGGGTGAGTAATTCCAGTCTGCCTGACCCAGACAGGGTCGGTCTCCTAGGTCAGTCGACTGTAGAAACTTTCCTTCTTGTTCTTATTTCACTCCAAACTTTTACAAGTGTCCTAGCATATTTTAACATCATTTTGGCACTTCAAAAATCCTCCTAACTCACTGATAAACTCCTTACTTAACTCATTTTTTCTCAAGTTTGGTTGATTTACACAATTTCTCCATACTTAACCCTTCTTGCAAATACCTTGCTACAGATTTTGTTTCCCATCTCAATGGTTCACCAATTAGTGTTGTTCTAACACTCATCATTCTTCATTCTTATTCCCCCATTATACCCATATACCCTACCATTCCTAATCTAGTTTCCTAGGTGGTTAATTACTCAACTTCACACTAAAACACAACTAAACAATCTAGGTTGTTTCTACTCCTCCAAGCACCTAAGTCATTTAGTTTCTACAGAGATTTTGACATAGTTCCCCTACAATTTTAACATTGCCCACACACAGTTTCAACTCACAAACTCATTCCCATTATCCACAACAATTTTAAGCACTAAAGCACATTAAATTTCCTACACATTTACACTTATTTCCCTTGGCTTCCAAGACTTTAACCATTAATTAAACCACACTTAGTATACCTCAATCTCTACTCAATGTGCAGCAATACAACTAATACTCAAACCAATATAAATTCCTCATCATTAAGCATTTAAAATCTGTCTCAAAAGTCATACAAAACCAACTCAAGGTAAGTGCATTTACCTTGGGTTTCTAGCTTTCTTTCCTTCCCTTCCTTTCTCCTTCCTTCTTCTTTTCCTTTTCTTTCTTTGTTTCTTATTCTTATTCTTGCTCACCAGTTCGGTAATGCTACAGCCACCCATACACATACCAATACTACTTAGAAAATCATCCTTAAACTAACTTAAACTCAATACATGTTAGGGTTTATAAGGAGGTATTACCTTAGGCTTCTTAGTGAGGTTTTTGGACAGCAAGGAAGTGAGGTTTCCAGCTCCAAGATGGCCAACCAAAAACCGGCTGGAAGGGGAAGAAAACAAGGCTCCACTTGTAAATTTCGTTTTACAAAGAAGGCTGGAAAAAGATGGAGTTTTAAGACTATTTTTACCTTAGAAAAATGTGGAGATTCAGGAGGTCACAATGGTGGTCTTCAAGCTCCAAAATGAGCCATGCCCATGGAGATGAAGTGTGAGCTTTTCAACTTTTAAAAGGTGGGAAATGAAGCCCATGAGAAGGGGAGTTCAATGGTGTAATGTTTATGAGATTTGGAGTTGGTTTGCACCTTCCAATGTGGGAGAGAATGGATGAGCTAAATGGGGAAGCTTAAATCGGCATTTTTTGGCTTGAGGAAGAAGAAGAGGTCAGGTGGGGGAGTGTGAACTGAGAGAGATGAGAGAATGGGGAGGAGAAAGACTCGTTTTTTTTACTTTTGTACTTGGTTACTTTATTTCTTTGTCTTGTAGTGTATTAGGAAAGAAATAAAGAGAGGTGGAGAGGGCATCAGCCGTCCCACACCACACACACACACACATATTTTCTGATTTTTATTTACCAAGGAGGGAGACATTTTGGTTTAATTACACTTAATACCCCACCAGTTCTAGTTTTTGCACTCCTCACTCACTGGAACCCATTTTCCGGAATTTTCTCGTTTAATTAATTTTAATGGTTCTAGACCTTCATTAATGTCTAATTATAGACATTTGATTGACTTAAATTATTACGGGTCTATTTAACCCGCTTAAAGTCGCGTTTTCTAGTTTCCTCGAAAAACGCGCCTTAAGGTTTGTTTGTGCTTTTAATCCTTTTTATGGATCTGTTTTCTTCGGGAATTGTTCTCATATGTTTATTTAGGAATAATTAAGCTTCTAAAATTCTTATTAGCCTAATTAATCACTTTTTTAAAGTTTGAGGTATTTCAATCTACCCCCCCCCCCCCCTTAAGAAACTTTGCCCTCAAAGTTGGTCAAAGTTAATGAATTACTATCTTACTCATTTGACATCTCAAATGTCAAAGGTCATAACTCAATACCACCTCACAGAATCTCTGCTCTGTCAACAAGGTGTTCACACACAATTCAATGCAAGCATAACACAATGCAAGCACAGCTCACAATTACAAGCAACACTCTCCAACCAACACTCTGGTTGTTACACTTTTTCTCAAAATAATGCAAAAGCTAACTCGAAGCAATGCAAAAAAAAATGGCTCTACCCCCCTTAAAAGGGGTACGCCCCGTACCCTGTAGATACTAGACAATCTAGTCTACAAATAAAGTTGGGTACTTCGCCCTCATGGCATCCTCTAATTCCCAAGTCGTTCCTCGACGTCGTGGTTAGACCACAAGACTTTCACCATTCGCACGGACTTGTGGCGAGTGTCTCTAGTCTTAGTGTCAAGGATTCACAATGGCGTCTCGCATATCTCATCGTTGGTTCTAGGGATAGATGTTCGGGTCCTAAAACATGAGAAGGATCGGCAATATACTTCTTGAGTTGTGACATATGGAATACATCGTGAACACGTCTCAACTCCTTAGGTAAGGCTAGTCTATAGGCTACTGCTCCAACTCTCTCAGTGATCGTATATGGCCCTATGAACTTCGGGCTCAACTTGCCCTTCTGACCAAAGCGGAACACACCCTTCATAGGTGAGATGCGCAGAAACACCTGATCACCCACGGCGAACTCAAGGTCGCGTCGTCGCACATCCGTATAATATTTTTGTCTATCTTGGGCTGCTTTCATGTTCGCTCAAATCTGCTGCACTTTGGCTTGCACTTGCTCAAGATATTCCCGTCCTATGATGACTGCTTCACTCTACTCATCCCAACATAAAGGGGTACGACAAGGTCTACCGTACAGGGCTTGGAATGGCGACATCTTAATCGAAGCATGGTAGCTGTTGTTGTAAGAAAACTCGATTAGATGAAGTTTATCAATCCAGCTCCCCTGAAAGTCCAAGGCACATCTAAGCATGTCCTCTAGTGTCTGGATGGTCCTTTCTGCCTGACCGTCAGTCTGTGGATGGAAGGCGGTGTTAAGCTTCAACTCAGTACCCAGCACTTCCCGCGTAGCTCTCCAGTATCTCGAAAGAAATCTGGTGTCCCGGTCAGATACTATGGTTTTGGGCACTCCATGGTGTCGAATAATCTCTCGGTCGAATAGCTCAGCAAGCTTCACTACCTTCCAGGTATCCCACATCGGAATGAAACGGGCAACCTTGGTAAGGCGGTCGACCACAACCCAGATCATGTTGAGTCCTCCCCTAGCAGATGTTATTCCAACAACAAAATCCATAGAGATTTCGTGAAATTTCCACACCGGAATTGGCATAGATTGTACCATTCCGCCCGGTCTTCGGTGCTCAAATTTCACCTTCTGGCACGTGAGGCACCTCAGAACATATTCGGTCACATCGGATTTCATTCCCGACCACCAGAAGTATCTCTTTATGTCTTTGTACATCTTAGAAGCTCCTGGGTGGACGGACAATGAAGAACAGTGTGATTCTTGCAAAATACGATCCCTCGGCTCAGCATTGCTTCGAGGAATGCATAATCTGCCATTCAGCCTGATCAGACCATCTTCATGCAGTTTGAAGTCATACTTTCGGCTCTCGAATGTACCCTCAGTGATTTTATGTCTGATCTCTGCCATATAAGGGTCGCTCAACTGAGCCTCTCGCACCTCATCAACCAAGCTAGAAGAAGCGAGTAGTGAATGGAGAGAGTGTGCTCGACGGCTCAGGGCGTCGGCTACAATGTTTGCCTTCCCTTCTTTATATTGAAGGTCGATGTCATAGTCAGATAGGAACTCCATCCATCTTCTTTGTCTCAGATTCAGTTCCTTCTGGGTGAATACATACTATAAATTCTTGTGATCAGAGTATATGGTGATGCTAACCCCATATAGATAGTGCCTCCATATCTTCAGTGCGAAGACAATGGCCCCTAGCTCAAGATCATGTGTCGGGTAATTTTCCTCATGCTTTTTCAGCTGGCGGGAGGCGTAAGCTACTACCTTGCCATACTGCGTGAGTACGCATCCCATGCCTTTGCCTGATGCATCACAGTACACCTCGAATCCCTCTGTGCCCTCTGGAAGAGTGAGAATGGGCGCTGAGGTCAACGAGTCTTTTAGGCTCTGAAAGGATTCTTCATAATCGTTTGTCCATACAAACGGCGCATCCTTCTTCATTAACGTCATCAAGGGCTTTGCGACTTTAGAAAAGTCCACAAATCTCCGGTAATAACCGGCTAGACCTAGAATGTAACGACCCCAAAACCGGCCTAGGAGTTAGGGCAGTTACACGCCACGAGTCTATTACCTAATGTCGCAAGGCTCTGATGCAAATCAAACCCCAAACCAAAACAAAGCTTGTATAAAGACCGAAAGAACTTACAATATCCAGACGAGTTCATAAGTCAAATACCAAAGTAAGGCCCGAAGGCTACATAAGATCCAAAAGCGTCTAAAGCGCTAAACGATACAAAAGTCTAACTAAAACATAAAGTAAAGAATAGCTCCAGAAGGGGATAAAGAGAGACGATCCCACGAGCTCATCCTACAGCATAAATAAAGGGGTGAGCTAAATAGCCCAGCAAGCAGAAGACTTCCTCAAGGAAGCCCACTCAAAACAGAAGCAGAAGTTTGAATAAACAGAGGGAGGCGTGGTCAATTGTAAACAGACGGATCAAAACCACGAATTAGAAAGCAGAGAAAAACATCACATCAAACCATGGTCGGACTTTCAGAAACAGATGCAGATAGGTGGGACACTAGAAACACGCTAACACAACAGAAGGACTTACATAATGTTCTATGGATCCGAAGATCCCACAACAGAAGCCGTAGAGACAGCTAACAGACCCGTCGGTCACATAATGCCCTAAGGGAGACCCTAAGGCGCGTTATCAGAAGGAATTCCTGCGCAGCATGCTACGGGACAGCCCGACCCGACTATCCAAGGCTTAGAAGCAACGTAACTAGTTCCCAAAACAAAAGCTCATCAAAACAGATCTTAGGCGCATGAAAATGCATATAAATAGCATAAGAAGCTTATACACAAGTAGGGGAATCCAACCCCGCAAACGGCACTCAAAATAGAGCTAAAACGGAAGAGTTATGCCAAAAACAGAGGCATGTCCGAACTTACGTCCGACCTTGCATGTTCGGACAGAAGCCGAGAAGCAGACGTCGCAGAAAAACACAGTGTCCGGACTTCGAAGCTCGGACCGAAGTTCGGACACTTCAAAATTCAGAAAACAGAAGCGCACCGACGAACTGTCCGAACTTCCATGTTCAGACCGAAGTTCGGACGGCGCAAAACAGTCAAAATCCAGAACGAACAGACGCGTAGAAAACAGCCAAAAATCATCACAACTCACACAAAATCCACAGTATTGTAAAACAGTACCCTCGGGGGTTTAGCCAATCGATTAACAACGCAAAACCGAAGTGAAACCACACAACCACTGCACAATTCCAATTCTGAAAACTGGAGTAAAAACAGTCCCCGAGAGTGAGTAAACTACCCCGAATCCATCCCCCACTTACCTCGAATTGTAGAGAAGACCACACTAATCTGAAGCAGAGAAAGGTTCTGGCAACGCAGCAGTCCCGATCAGTAAAATAACCACTAAATTGCACCAGCCAGACCCCAAAATCAGAATGCAAAAATCAGAATACTGCACTTCCCAACAACAATAAAACTGCCACTGAATACACAAGGACCAACCTGATTTGTAGAGGAGAACCACCCCGAACAGCAGCAGAAGCGAAACGAAGTAGCACACCCAAATTCGGAAGCAACTCAGCACAACAAGGGAGGGGAAACTAGCAGAACGCAGAGAAAACTGTCGGGAGCAACACACTTGGAAAACTGAACGATTGAACGAGAAAAGAAAAATAAGGAAATGCTTTTCCTTATTAAATCACTTACCAAATATAAAAGAGGGAAATGTCCTCCTTGTCCCTTCCTTTTAATTTAATGACTCCGACGTCCCATCAACTAAACAAGGCACCACATAACATAAGCAATAACATAAACTGGAATGTTATAAAATTTGAAAACGAAATACGGAGTATTATATCTCTCCCCCCTTAAAAGGAATTTCATCCTCGAAATTCAACGTACCTCACTGCTCAAAGAGATAAGGGAACTTGGCACGCAGCTCTTCCTCGAGTTCCCATGTCGCCTCTCGCTTGGACTGGTCAGCCCATGAACCTTTACCATAGGCAGTGTCTTACTACGGAGCCGCCGAACATCACGAGCCAAAATACGCACTGGAGCTGCCTCATATGTGAAATCATCCCGGAGTCGAAGCTGTCCATAATCAATCACATGGCTAGGATCGTGAAGGTACTTCATGAGCATTGACACATGGAAGACATCATGAACTCCTACCAGAGCTTGTGGCAACGCCAACCTGTAAGCCACCGGCCCAACCTTCTCAAGCACCTCAAATGGACCTACGAATCGAGGACTCAGCTTGCCTCGCTTACCAAAACGAACAACACCACGAACCGGAGAGATCTTCAGATACACGTGATCCCCAACCTGAAACTCAAGCGGACGGTGCCTCTGATCTGTATAACTCTTCTGCCGGCTCTGAGCAACTGTCAGACGCTCCCTGATAGTCCTGACCTTATTCACGGCTCCCTCACCAACTCAGGACCCACAATCGCCCTCTCTCGCAGATCATCCCAACAAATGGGAGATCTACAGCGCCTAGCATACAACGCCTCAAATGGGGCCATCCCAATACTCGATTGAAAACTATTATTGTAGGCAAATTCAATCAGAGTCACATGCTGATCCCAGCTCCCTCCAAAGTCTAGCACACAAGCTCTCAACATATCCTCCAAAATCTGGTTCGTCCTCTCTGTCTGCCCATCGGTCTGAGGATGATATGTTGAACTGAAGGCCAAATTCGTCCCTAAAGCTTTATGCAGGCTACGCCAGAAGCGAGATACAAATCTCGGATCCCTGTCCGAAACGATCGTCGCCGGCACACCATGCAGCCTCACAATCTCGTCCACATACAGTCGAGCCAGATGCTCAAGGCTGAAGGTCTTCCTCACAGGCAAGAAATGAGCTGACTTCGTCAACCGGTCCACAATCACCCATAGCGCATCATATCCAGAAGATGTCCTAGGAAGCCCCACAATAAAATCCATACCAATGCTCTCCTATTTCCACTCAGGAACGGGAAGGGGCTGCAGAAGACCCGCAGGCCGCTGATGCTCAGCCTTCACCTACTGACAGGTCTGGCAACGAGCTACAAAATCAGAAATCTCCCTCTTCATATTCGCCCACCAGAAGGACTCTTTGTGGTCCCGGTACATCATCACCCCTCCTGGGTGCATAGAATTAGGAGATTCATGGGCCTCCTGCATAATCTCTCATCTAAGATCACCACCACTAGGCACACAGACTCCGCCTCTAAAGCGTAGACAGCCGCGGCTAGACACAGAGAACTCTGACTCCTGATTATCTGCCAGCCTCTCCCGGATCTTACACAGCTCAGCATCAGCCCTCTGACCATCTCTAATCCGCTCAATCATAGTAGACTGAACCTGAAGAGAAGCAATCTTCCCAGCTCTGTCGGACTGAACAACCCAAATTCCCATGCGCTGAAGCTCAAGAGCAGACCTCTGAATCCCTGACATCAAACAAGCGAGCCCAGGGGCACCCCGATGACTCAACGCATCTGCCACCACATTCGATCTACCTGAATGGTAGAGGATCTCCAGATTGTAATCGTGCAAAAGCTCCAACCAACACCGCTGTCTCAAATTCAGCTCCTTCTGCGTGGATAGGTATTTGAGACTCTTGTGATCTATGTAGACCTTACACGTCACCCCATACAGATAGTGCCAGTAGATTTTCAAGGAGAAGACCACAGCAGCTAACTCCAAATCATGGGTAGGATAATTCTTCTCATACGGCTTCAGCTGACGTGACCCATACGCTACCACCTTACCCTGCTGCACCAGAACACAGCCAAGCCCTTTGTGGGAAGCGTCACAAAACACCTCAAAGCCCTCTGTCCCAGAAGGCAACGTCAAAATCGGAGCCGAAGTCAACCTCTTCTTCAGCTCCTGGAAGCTCTCCTGACACGCCTCGCTCCACTCAAACTTGACATCCTTCCTAAGAAGATGAGTCAAGGGTGACACGATCTTAGAGAAGCCCTCCACGAACTTCCTATAATACCCAGCCAAATATAGGAAACTGTGCACCTCAGAAACACTAGTGGGCTTCGCCCACTCCATGATCGCCCTAATCTTCTCTGGGTCCACTGAAATACTATCCTTCGAAACCATGTGGCCAAGGAACACAACTCTATCCAACCAGAACTCACACTTCTTCAGCTTAGCATACAACTCCTTCTCCTTCAACGTCTGCGAAACCATCCTCAGATGCTCCTCATGCTCACTCAGCACTCTTGGAATACACCAAGATATCGTCGATAAACACAACCACAAAAGAATCCAAGAAAGGCTTGAAAACGCTGTTCATCATATCCATGAAGAACGAAGGGGCATTGGTCAAACCAAAAGGCATGACCAAGAACTCATAATGCCTATATCGGGTCCTAAAAGCAGACTTAGGCACATCCTCGGCCTTAATCTTCAGTTGATGATAACCAGAACGTAAGTTGATCTTCGAGAAAACTGTCGCTCCAGCTTACTGGTCGAAGAGATCATCAATACGGGGAAGAGGATACCGATTCTTAATGGTAACCTTGTTCAATTCCCTGTAGTCACTACACAATCTGAAGGAGCCATCCTTCTTCTTCACAAACAAAACTGGTGCTCCCCATGGAGACACACTAGGGTGTATAAAGCCCTTATCCAAAAGATCCTGCAGCTGCACCTTTAACTCCTTAAGCTCCGCTGGACTCATACGATAAGGGGCCTTCGAAATAGGCTGAGTCCCTGGCGCTAACTCAATAGAAAACTCCACCTCACGATCAGGTGGCAGCCCTGGCACATCGTCCTGGAACACCTCAGGAAACTCACACACAATGGGAATCTCCTCCAAACGAGCTCCCTCTCGAACCTCTGGTATATAGCAGAGAAAGCCCTGGCAGCCCTTCCTCAGGAAGCTAGCTGCCTGCATGGCAGATACCAAAACCGGCAAACAAGGTACCGAATTACCCACAAAAACGAAATGGGTCTCACCCGGTTTGTCAAAGACGACTCTCATAGCCGCACAGTCTATATGGGCATGATGCTCTGCTAGCCAATCCATGCCCAAAATCACATCGAAGCAGGACATACTCATAGGAATCAAATCAGCAGGCAAGGTCCTACCCATAATCACTACTGGACTAGACTTGCACACAGAACTAAGCACATAAGCAGGCACGCCACTCAACGGGCTAGAAATGCATAAATCCACATCACAAGGCACAGCAGACAACTTGAGACTACCCACCAAATCAGCAGACACAAAGGAGTGGGTAGCTCCTGAATCAAACAAACAGAAAACTGGCTGAGAAGAGATCTGAAGGATACCTGACACCACGCGGTCTGAACCGCGGTCAGGCTCACCAGCTAGCGCATACACACGTGCCTGGGTCTGGGACTTCTTCTGATCAGTCTTCTGCCCGGGCCCTGAACCAGCACCATGACTCTCAGAACCACCACTGCTACCTCCACCTCTAGCCTGTGGACACTGGGCAATGCGATGGTCTAGCGAACCACATTTGAAGCACGCCCCAGACTTCCTATAGCATTCTCGTCTTGGATGTAAGCGGTCACACTCAGCACACTTCTCCACAGCAGGCGATGCAGATGAAGAAGATCCTCGATCACCTCTGTACTTCTTCTTTTGAGAAGAAGTCTGCTCCCGCCTATCAGGCTCCTCCACACGACCCTTCCTCTTCTAATCCTTGTCCTTATCGGGCCTCTAGTCCTTCCTCTCATACCGCTGCCTAGCCTGCAGCTCAGCCTCTACAACCAACGCCACATAAGCCACATCACTGAAGGTCTTGTGGCGGAAAGGTGCCACAGCAGCTCGAATGTCGCCTCTCAACCCAGCCTCAAACTTCCTAGCCTTTCGATTATCATCCGGCTCAGGTACAAACTTAGAAAGGGAGATGAACTTACGTACATACTCATCGACTGGCATCTCCTTCGTCTGGCGGAGTCTCCCATACTCCACAATCTTCTGATCCCTGAAGACATCGGGGTAAAACTGCTGGTTGAAGTAGCCCCTAAACTGCTCCCAAGTCCATGGGTGGGGGTACTTCCCCTCAACCGACTTCCACCACTCCTTCACCTCAGACTGGAACATGAACGTGGCGAATCCAACTTTCTGATCCCCCTCACAACCCATGACCCGCAGAGGGTCCTCAATCGCAGTGATCCAGTGGCTCGCCTCCTGTGGGTCGCCACTAGCATCAAAAGAAGGCGGCTTCAGCTTCAGGAACTCCTGAAGCGCCTTCACATTGTTGCCCCCCGCGTTACCAGCTCCTGCTGCTGACCAGCATTGGCCCCTACGGTCTGCAACACCTGGGTCACCACCTGCTGCACAATCTCGGCGATGTCCCCCTAGGGAGCATCGCTTGAAGAAGTACCTCGTACTAAACGTCGGGGAGGCATACTGAAGATACAAACACCAAAATTGATCACAAACCATCAACATCATACATCAGACATTTCAGACACTCCCGCATGCAGACAAACCCCACAAACACCAAAGAACGAGCAACCTAGCTCTGATACAACTAAATGTAATGACCTCAAAACCGGCCTAGGAGTTAGGGCCGTTACACGCCGCGAGTCTATTACCTAACATGGCAAGGCTCTAACGCAAATCAAACCCCAAACCAAAACAAATCTTGTATAAAGACCGAAAGAACTTACAATATCCAAACGAGTTCATAAGTCAAATACCAAAGTAAGGCCCGAAGGATACATAAGATCGAAAAGCATCTAAAGCGTTAAACGATACAAAAGTCTAACTAAAACATAAAGTAAAGAACAACTCCAGAAGGGGATAAAGAGAGACGATCCCACAAGCTCATCCTGCAGCATAAGTAAAGGGGTGAGCTAAATAGCCCAGCAAGCAGAAGACTTCCTCAAGGAAGCCCACTCAAAACAGAAGCAGAAGTTTGAATAAACAGAGGGTGGCGTGGTCAATTGTAAACAGACGGATCAAAACCACGAATCAGAAAACAGAGCAAAACATCACATCAAACCATGGTCGGACTTTCAGAAACAGATGCAGATAGGTGGGACACTAGAAACACGCTAACACAACAGAAGGACTTACATAATGTGTAACACCCCAACTGCTAATCTTGTCATCACCTCTTAATCTGTCACAATTTACCAATAAACTCGCAGCAGAACACTAATACAACAGAGGGTGATACAACGCCGTTAGCCACCCATATGGCTAACCAGGCCTATCTCGCATACAGTAGCGGTCTGATGGACTGGAACAACCGAACACACAATACAAATACTTTACTCAAATCATTTCTTACTATACCGAGTCTACAATATGGATGCCGATAACATATTCGGTCTTACACCTCGTTCAGTACATAAGTAATTAAATCTAACTACCCATGCAAACCACTGTCCCCGTCCTACTCTCGAACGGTAACATCTTCGGTGTACCTGCGAATAAAAACGATGCCCCTAGGGGCTCAGCTTAAAGCTGCATATGAAATTCGCATACCCCGAGCGCTAACCGGGGTACGCCGACCACTTAGTCGGATATACATGGAGTTCATTTTAGTCAAACAACATGCATCATAGCAATACAATAAGTACATGTAATGCTCAAGGAATCTACATCCAATCACGGAACACAATTCCTAACTAACATAACAAGGTTGTTAGTTGTATCTGGTTACTCTTAGGCCTTGAGGGTTATACCTCACTATGCCTTGTTTACTTATTCAATACCTCACCCGCTCTCTCGGGTTACTTATTCATATACACACCCATTCTCTTGGGCTACTCGTACTATACACACCCACACTCTCGGGTTACTTATTCTCATTATCTCACCCACACTCTTGGGTTATTTATACTCGTTATCTCACCCACACCCTTGGGTTATTCATACTCAAGCTCTTGTAGATTCTCGAGACACTACAGGTCTCCTACGTCACGCTTGTTACTCTGAATACATACTTAGTCCAAAACTCATAGCTCCCAAGCATAGTCTTACTTCCCCGGTTTCGACCCTACTCTGTGTCTAGCATGGTGGGAAGGTTCAACTAGCTCATGGAACTCTCTCTTAGTTCCTATCTCTTTTACTTAGGTCCGACTACTCTCGGACTACTCACATTCCCATACACTCCTCTCTCGGAGTTATAATAATATTATGTATATTAGTCTAGAAGCATCACTCTTGATGTTTCAAATGACTTTGGGAACATTACTTATGTTCGGTTAATCTTAGGTTCTAAGAGTTACCCATGCATTTCACTTACTCATGCTTTCGGTTATTTTCTTATATCGGGTAAAATCCTCATATAGGAGGTCGACCATGTCACAAGGGAGTTACTAATCCCTTAGGTCTCTTTTACCTTCTTTACTAGTTCACAACTTTGAACTATCTTTAATCCTCTTGAAGGAGGTTCACTTATCTTTCCACTCTCATTTGTTTCGTGGATTGTGTCATTATGGTTTACTAACCGTTATCGGGTAATTACTCATCCCGTACATCTCCTCACATTCTAGGGAGTTCATATGTTTGCGTTATCGTTATACTTTAACGGATAGTTTGTGTGTTTGCACGTTTTCGTTATCTTAAGCATCGACCCGATCTATGGGTCTCTAGCCTAACGTTACTCACTACGAGTCGGTCCATACACTATGTTAGACCACACCGGCATACAAATATGTTAGCTCATTCAACATACAACAAGGCATACATAATCAAACAATGGATTATTTTCATGCTTTAATCTTGATTAAGCCGGCACACAGACACACAAATCAACGTAACTCGGTTAGCACGCGGAGTATGAGAAAATCATACCTTTCACCGGGGTTTTTTTTTACTTTACCGTCGCATCTCACCATGCTCGGGTCACGCACGACTCTCTGATAATGTTTCAAACATTATTATTAATACTAAGATCATACGGTACATAATTAAATGCTACTCCTGTACTTACCCCGTTATCCCGTTATCTCGGTTTTACTTTTGTTAATTTGAGTTCTTACTTCACACTCACTTCTAACACCTTCTTACACTTCCTAGGGCCTTTACATGTCACCAAACAAGGCCTTAACATCTTATAACATCATTAACATTTAAACCCCCATCATTTCCAACCTTTAAAATGCTCTCTATAGGTTTCTGGGGGTGGTCCGGGACTTGGTACTTACCCTAAGTCCCGGACCAATGCTGGTCGTGACTCTCGGGTTGTTTTTCTACCATGGTCCGGGACCTTGTCCCTATCCCAAGTCCCGGACCAGCATGGATGCTCACTCTCGGCGTATTTAAATGGGGTGGTCCGGGACATGGGCAAGAACTTAAGTCCCGGACCCATCAATCAGAAAACTCTCGGGGGTATTTTAGGGGGTGGTCCGGGACTTGGTCCTGGACCTAAGTCCCGGACCCTGCTACAGATTTTGCAAATTTGACAGTTTCCCACTCTGTTCAAGGTCCTCTCTTAGCCCATTGATTACCCAATCTTCACCAACTAAAATCCACATGTTTTAGCACCTAATTACTCACCTAAACCCCCTTAAACTAAGCTCCAAGTGCACTCACAACTCTGGTTAATTTCACTTAAAATTCACTTACACTTTCATAACTAGTTTCCTTGTTTTCCCTTAACTCTTGTAACAGATTTGGTAACTTCTTTTACCATTCAAACAGTGCCATTCCCAGCACTTCAATTGACATTATTTCTACTCCTCATACACACTTCTCCTTAGTTTGGTTTCCAAATCATTAACCACTCACTTAACAACTCTTAAACACCTAGTTTCATCCTTATAATAAACACCCAAATCCTTAATCTCATTCCTTTCCCTAAAGCTCCTAAGGCATTTACACAACTTCTTGCTACAGATTTTAGCATCAATCTCCTCTCTTTAAACTAGCATTCCCAAGGTGATTTTCTAAGCCAAATCAATCTCCACCAACACCTAATTTCTCTAGGTCTTCCCTTACTCACAACCATTCTCAATCCACTTAAATTTCTACACAAATTTCGCCATAACTTGGCTACTTCTCTAGCATTTGCCCAAAACTCTTTTCTTCATTTAATTCATCCTACAACTAGCCAAACCACAAGGGTTCTACCAGCACTCAATATTTCCTCATTAATCAAGCAAAACTCATTAAACACCATAAAGCATAATTCATCAAATACATAGCTCCCAAAACAAGCATTAACTCACAAATGTTTTCTCACTTGCATTATTTCTAAGCAAGCACATTATCACCACAACTCAAGTGGGGTTCATTCATTTTATTAACCCTTCCCAAATCCTAATACATATAGGATACCTCTAAGATAAGTTTCTTACCTTAAATTTTCTTAAGTTTCCTTTTAACTTCTCTTCTCCTCTTCTCTTCATTCCAAATCGGCCAAGGCAATTCAATTGCCCATTTCTCTAGCCACATTCAAATTGGAAAGTAAGCACTAAGGAACTCTCTTAGGCTCATCAAATAAACTAGAATTCACAAAGATGCTTAAAGCACCAAATTAGGTTTTACCTTTGGAAATCCTTGAATGGTTTTAAACTCTTGAATCTTAAGAGGGACTCCCACCACCATTTAAAGCTTGGAGAATATCTCAAACAAGGAAGAAAAGCTAGTCATTACAGGGACTAAAATCGGCCAAGGTGGGAAAATGGAGAAAACATGACTTTTTCATGGATATTTTTACCTTGCTAGAAAGGGGAAGCTTCAAGCTTCAAGATTATGTGCTTTTCTCCTCAAATGGGCAACACCCACGAAAATGAAACTCATCCTTTTTGAATTTTGAAAAGAGGGAAGTGTAGGGTTTGATGAGAGGAGTTCAAATATGCAATTATTTTTCAATTCGGAGCAAGGATGAAGCTTGGGCAAGGAGAAGAAGGTGGAGAAGTCTTGCTTGGCTCCAATGGCGTTCAACACACAGAGAGAGAGGGAGAAATCGCTGAAGAAGTGGAAAGAGAAGGAAGAAAAGAGAATGAGAGGAAAGAGAGAGAGAGGGAATTGTTTTTATGCTTTTTGCTTTTGCTTTTCTCTCCTCCTTTTCTTTCTTTCTTACTTTATTTACTAGCCTAGCATGTGTGTGAGTGGGTTGACTCACTAAATAAAACCGGCCCCACTATATTAGAAAGCTCGAGCGTTTTTCGTTTTCTTACAGAAAACGCTCGTTATTTTACCCGGTTTGGCACTATTCACTAACCGGGCCCGTTTTTTCGGATTTTTCTCGTTTCTTTATTTTTAATGGTTATTAAGCTTCCATTAATACTTAATTATAGTTATTTAATCAATTATAATTTTTACGGGTCCGTCTGACCACTTAAAGTCACGTTTTCGGGTTTTCTCGAAAAACGTGCTTTAAAACTCTGTTAGCGTTTTAATCCATTATTTGGATCCATTTTCTTCGGGAATCATTCCCGTATACTAATTAGGCCTAAATAAGCCTTAGGAATCCATCTCGGACCCTAACGAGATCATATATCTCTTATACTCATTTAACGCGCATTTTTAGCGTTTTCCGCTTTTCAAGCGTTTTCTCTTTACTTTTGGTTTTATTTTCTTTACCAATACTCTTTAGGCACCATTAGGCCTTTAATAATCATATTAGAGTAATTTAATCACCATTTTTAGATTCGGGGTATTAAAATCTACCCCCCTTAGGAACTTTGTCCTCAAAGTTGGTGAATCTAGATGGTTACTCTCAGGGGCGTACTATGCCAAGGTTATAATACATGTATAACCTTACAGACTCCACAAGTCAGTCACATTACATACTACACATATCACACACAAATCACAGCATGTATAGCAATCAAAAATACTCTTTTACTTTCTCCATGGAATCGGTCCAAAGACAAGAAGGCACTACAGTCCTCGAATCCATATCGAGTAATACACTACTGATCCCTCAGGTACCGGTCACGTTGAACACTTACGCTTTCTGGTTCACGGCCGTTTCATGACAAATGGGCACTTACTCTCTCTGGCCCACGGTCCCTTCGGTTCTGATCAAAACGTTTCACATATAAATATCCTCGGGCACTCTGGTTGACTCACTCAACACAGGATCGTCTCAGTGTACTCTCCCCGTCCCGCTGCCTTTGGAAAAATCATACACTGACACCGCCCCAACCGGTCACTTAGGACCGCCGCACGTACGGTGCAATGGTTTCAAACTAATACACGCCCACCGTTCTACCGGTCATCAAGACTTAAGGCTTAGCAATCGGCGGGTGATTGCGGTTTCAAAACTAGTTTCGTTCCCATCTTCATACTTGAAGAAAATCCATTTTCAAATTCTGTTGAAAATTCTTTTTTTTTTTTGAAACACCACACAACTCCAAATCAGATTTATGGTAGTTGTATCTTCCTAGCGTGATTACTTGTGACCACTTATAGGGAGCTTCAAGAATCACTCAACCCTGATGTGATCAGCATCAGTGTTGAACTATCCATCCACCCCAATTTGTGTTCGGTTTCCCCTGATCGCTAGCAGATCAAGTTCCACCTCCCACGTCAGTTTCAAACAATCAAATAGTCAAATATTTTCGTTTTCTATCTTCTGCTCTTTCTAGTCATATTCATGAAACAATTCATTTCAATTTATCTCTAGGTTATGAAACCTAAGTCATCCATTATTCTCAACTTACTTCACTTAATTTACCTAAGCAACTCAAGATTTATTCTCTCAAATTGTTACTCAATTTAAAACATACAGCATACAACTCCAAAGGATGGAACTCACTCCATCAATGATTCTCAAATAAAATCACCAAGGGAACTCACTCCCTACTAGGTTATACATCGGTTTCATACCGATTCATACTCATTATGTCTCATGTCTAATCTCACTAGACATATACTATAGGGATTCTCGTTCCCCAGGAGTTCCTCTACTCCTCTTTCTGTACATATTATATACTCGTTACTTGCATCTCTCATGCATAATAATCATAATTACACAATGAATGGGTACATATGTTTATGTAACATAAGTTCCAATCATCAAAATAGTTTCTTTTGTGCTATGCACATAGTAGTTTACGCACCTATACGTAAAACATACTCTAAGCGGTTTCTCGCCCTACCCCCCTTAAAAGGAGTTACGCCCGCGTAACTAACCATATGTTATCACTGAACATTGGTTCACTCATTCGAGTATCATGAAGTGTTTTAACTTCAATGTGGTTAATTAACTCATAATCGGGCTCGGTTCTAGCCTCTAAGGCTTCAAGGCATTTATGATGAGCCATCTACTCACATTCGCTAGGTATGCTTAACCTTTGAATTACAGTCCACGAGCTTCTGCTGTGTGACCTGATAACTAGAGCTTAATTCGCCCGTTGGTGTTCTCAATGTATTTAATCCACTCCCTTTTATCCCTTTGTATCTTGGGAATAAATGTTCTCAATCGTCGCTAGGTATCTCTTACTGTATGGGAATTCGATGAGTTATAGATTTTCTCTCCAATTCTCTGGAAATCTATTTCGTATAACACTGTATACCTTTGTGATTATTCACTTACTTTTCCTGACTTGTTGTCGGTTGAGGTCAAGCTACTACTTAATATGTAGTGCTTCCTCGATTAACAGTTGCTTCTGAATTACGTTTGTTTACTTGTTTCTATACAAGAATTCCTCCTCATACTACTCTGCATTAACCATTCATCGGTCCTGGGACCTGTGGGTTACAGCCCACATTCTTCGTGCATCTTTGGCCAAAGGCCGCACGGTTATTTCTCTAGATTCAACTCAACAGGCTTCGTTGCCATTTCTCAATTCCTGGCTCTCCCACTCGATCATTACCGCACAAGTGCAATACCAAAACACTCAGTCATACAGAGTGCAGAAGCGTAAACCCTTGACAGTAAATCTCTCCTGAGATAGGAATAATTATGTCACCTTTACCACATTTTCTCATCAGCTCCGTATCATTATCTGTTATTGTGTATCATGCTCTACTCATTACAAAATTCGCTTATATGGCATCCGCTACTACTTTAGCTTCCGCTCATGTGCTCCCGCCATTTATAATATGGCTTGCCATTCACTTGGCTCAATAAAATATATTACTCCAAACTCTTTACGCTTACTGCGCATCGTTTACTCTACAATTCATACTGCACACATACAGTGTTTACTACTAATCCGATTACTCTCTCAGTTTCTTTCCACTTCTATCAACGTCTTTCTATGCCCTATCTCTGTTCGACTTACTCCTTGGTAATTAACACATGCTCAAGTTTCACTACACCGCTTTAGCGGTTTCACATTACATACTTAGGTGGTAGCCTTTCTCTGGAGGATTCACGCAATTGCCGCTCCCTAGGCCCCAAAATAACAAGTGGTATCCCCCACTCTAAGGTAGTGATTTGTTCTCCACAATTTCTTTGTATGCCTTAATGCATAAGTTTTACAACGTTTGGATCTACAAATTTTAGTTGGTTTTATCGGCTTACAAGCCACATTGCCTCGCCACGCTCTATGCGGGCTGCTCAAGCAGGTTTCTCCTTCTCCATATGCCATTAAATGGTTTGGAAGATATTACTGGGCTCTTGTTATGGTTGTCTCACCACACTTCCGTACCTGGAAGGCCCTTTTATACTTTGCTATTAATTCATGCCCTCTGGCAATTTAGGGTATCCTGTGTTACGTGGGATCCCTTCGGGTTCTACCCGAGTGTTCAGTTTACACCGGTGTTCTCAACACGATGTTTCGTTCAACTACTGTTGACTCTGGCACCCTTCCCGGATTGCTCCTGCGTGTTACTGAGTTTTGCCATCTCAGCTGGCTTGTACTTATGGTTATGTTCAGTTGCGACTTCGCCTTGCGGCTATGTATAACTCGAACTATCCCATTTAGGGTTGTAATGTCTCCCGTTATTGGGTAGATTATTAGTACTTTTCCTTTACCTACTTAATTAGGTCGTTATTCTCTTAGTCAGATATACTGTGGGAATTCTATTCCGTTCATCAAACATTGATATGATCATTTAAGGCATTCATCTTATTGCTTACACTGGTATCCATTCCAGTTATTAGGTATTTCCTCCTTGATTCCTGAGACATATCCCATGTCTATACTTAATACTCTGTGCTTCTCACACTTATCCACGCTATGTCCTTAGGTCTGTTACCTTACTGGTTTCTAGACTCCTTAGCTTCGTGAACTTCTTTGTGTTCTTCGATCATTCGAGGTGTCCAACTGTCTTGGTTTAGATTGGCTCTTTCCTCCGTAGTATGGAGTGGGCTACTTCCCGTGTTCCGTACTCTACTTGTATACATACATGGAGTATCTTATTGATACGTTACCACTTACCCGACTAACTCATAATTGGTCTGTCAGGCCCGCAAGCTCCTTCGGAGTGCGGTCGTTCCATGTCTCGTTTAGTACACCGTAGTGTCGGTCACACGCCTAAGTGAAGTATTCTGTTGCCAACTCCTCTTATATCGTCCTATGATAACTTACCGTGATTCTCTAGTTTGGTTTTAAAATTTTGGGGGTTTTTGGAAAATTTTGCGTTTGAGAGAAAAGTTGAGTTTGAAAGAAAATCTTCATGGCATTTCAATGCCGGTTGCTTCTCACCGAGTCCAGCTTCTCGCTGACTGGTATGTTCTTCATACAGTGATCAGGCCATTAGGCCTTTTCAAGGTTTTGTGTCATAGTTCTTAAGGTTGTCTTGCCATATTGGCTTCTCTCGCCATCTTGGTACTTGCTAAGTACTTCTTATTGCAAAGGTTCCTCTTAATAATCCCGCTGTTACTGCACTTGCCGTGGCAAGTGCGCGGAACAGGTGGTTTTTGGGTTAACTCATACCGGTCACGGTATTGTTTACATTGTATTTGGTAGCCTTGTTGGCTCTTCCTTGATCCTTTAGTTGGATAACTGCTCCTTAGAGCTGCTTCTCATTCCTCTTGACATGACTGTCATCCATTTAGGTGTTTCTCCATTCTCAGAGTTCCTTTATTACTTTAGTTATGTGCTTTACCTCGTTGCTCGTTCCCACGTCTTTACTGTGGTTACCGAGGTTTAACTCATTTAGGTACTACTTCTGTAGTCCTATTCGGGTATGTCCGTAGTTATACTCGTAGCACTCTAAGCTATATCAGTTAAGTATTTCAACTTCTTCGGGTGTGACAGGGTGGGTGCATCTACCTTTGTCTAGATTCTTAGTAAATGGGTATACCGTTGGTGGTATTATTTAACTATGGCGGTCCGTAGACATGTATCCCGGTTCTCGTTAGTTCTTTTGAGTCCGTCTTGTCGCACGATTGGTGCATCCTTCTTGCTGCTGCTCGACCAGCTGGGTTCTCACGACTGCTAAGCATGTCGCCCCAGGCTGCCGCAGATTTCGGTCTCCTTGGATTAGGATTTCTCGATCTCCCGCCATTGTGTGCGGTTATTGTCGTTCCAATGGGATCCGTCTCCGGGATCTCCGGTTCTCAGGATCTACCACATGACAGATTCTGGTTCATATCGAAATAATAATTAAGTGCCAGATCGGGTTCCCCGTCTCTCTGGCGTTCCTTCCCAAGCTTTTAAATACGGGGTTTGTGGAGGGCGGGTCTGGTATTGTAGGTATCCAGATCATACTGGAAGTTCCTAACTAGCGCATCTCTCACGCTACCACTCAACCCTTAGCCCAAAGTCTCTAATTCCTAACTCAGTATCTCCTAAGCTCGGTATTTCCAGTCATCAGAGCGATACTTCGCTCTGATACCATTTTTGTAACACCCCAACTGCTAATCTCGTCATCACCTCTTAATCTGTCATAATTTACCAATAAACTCGCAGCGGAACACTAATACAACAGAGGGTGATACAACGCCGTTAGCCACCCATATGGCTAACCAAGCCTATCTCGCATACAGTAGCGGTCTGATGGACTGGAACAACCGAACACACAATACAAATACTTTACTCAAATCATTTCTTATTATACCGAGTCTACAATATATGGATGCCGATAACATATTCGGTCTTACACCTCGTTCAGTACATAAGTAATTAAATCTAACTACCCATGCAAACCACCGTCCCCGTCCTACTCTCGAACGGTAACATCTTCGGTGTACCTGCGAATAAAAACGATGCCCCTAGGGGCTCAGCTTAAAGCTGCATATGAAATTCGCATACCCCGAGCGCTAACCGGGGTACGCCGACCACTTACTCGGATATACATGGAGTTCATTTTAGTCAAACAACATGCATCATAGCAATACAATAAGTACATGTAATGCTCAAGGAATCTACATCCAATCACGGAACACAATTCCTAACTAACATAACAAGGTTGTTAGTTGTATCTGGTTACTCTTAGGCCTTGAGGGTTATACCTCACTATGCCTTGTTTACTTATTCAATACCTCACCCGCTCTCTCGGGTTACTTATTCATATACACACCCATTCTCTTGGGCTACTCGTACTATATTCACCCACACTCTCAGGTTACTTATTCTCATTATCTCACCCACACTCTTGGGTTATTTATACTCATTATCTCACCCACACCCTTGGGTTATTCATACTCAAGCTCTTGTAGATTCTCGAGACACTACAGGTCTCCTACGTCACGCTTGTTACTCTGAATACATACTTAGGCCAAAACTCATGGCTCCCAAGCATAGTCTTACTTCCCCGGTTTCGACCCTACTCTGGGTCTAGCATGG
The DNA here is from genome assembly GCA_023374045.1 of Limonium bicolor. Classification (NCBI taxonomy): domain Eukaryota; kingdom Viridiplantae; phylum Streptophyta; class Magnoliopsida; order Caryophyllales; family Plumbaginaceae; genus Limonium; species Limonium bicolor. Next base: position 184,044,353 of record CM041781.1, read on the forward strand.
TGGGAAGGTTCAACTAGCTCACGGAACTCTCTCTTAGTTCCTATCTCTTTTACTTAGGTCCGACTACTCTTGGACTACTCACATTCCCATACACCCCTCTCTCGGAGTTATAATAATATTATGTATATTAGTCTAGAAGCATCACTCTCGATGTTTCTAATGACTTTGGGAACATTACTTATGTTCGGTTAATCTTAGGTTCTAAGAGTTACCCATGCATTTCACTTACTCATGCTTTCGGTTATTTTCTTATATCGGGTAAAATCCTCATATAGGAGGTCGACCATGTCACAAGGGAGTTACTAATCCCTTATGTCTCTTTTACCTTCTTTACTAGTTCACAACTTTGAACTATCTTTAATCCTCTTGAAGGAGGTTCACTTATCTTTCCACTCTCATTTGTTTCGTGGATTGTGTCATTATGGTTTACTAACCGTTATCGGGTAATTACTCATCCCGCACATCTCCTCACATTCTAGGGAGTTCATATGTTTGCGTTATCGTTATACTTTAACGGATAGTTTATGTGTTTGCACGTTTTCGTTATCTTAAGCATCGACCCGATCTATGGGTCTCTAGCCTAACGTTACTCACTACGAGTCGGTCCATACACTATGTTAGACCACACCGGCATACAAGTATGTTAGCTCATTCAACATACAACAAGGCATACATAATCAAACAATGGATTATTTTCATGCTTTAATCTTGATTAAGCCGGCACACAGACACACAAATCAACGTAACTCGGTTAGCACGCGGAGTATGAGAAAATCATACCTTTCACCGGGGTTTTTTTTTACTTTACCGTGGCATCTCACCATGCTCGGGTCACGCACGACTCTCTGATAATGTTTCAAACATTATTATTAATACTAAGATCATACGGTACATAATTAAATGCTACTCCCGTACTTACCCCGTTATCCCGTTATCTCGGTTTTACTTTTGTTAATTTGAGTTCTTACTTCACACTCACTTATAACACCTTCTTACACTTCCTAGGGCCTTTACATGTCACCAAACAAGGCCTTAACATCTTATAACATCATTAACATTTAAACCCCCATCATTTCCAACCTTTAAAATGCTCTTTGTAGGTTTCTGGGGGTGGTCCGGGACTTGGTACTTACCCTAAGTCCCGGACCAATGCTGGTCGTGACTCTCGAGTTGTTTTTCTACCATGGTCCGGGACCTTGTCCCTATCCCAAGTCCCGGACCAGCAAGGATGCTCACTCTCGGCGTATTTAAATGGGGTGGTCCGGGACATGGGCAAGAACTTAAGTCCCGGACCCATCAATCAGAAAACTCTCGGGGGTATTTTAGGGGGTGGTCCGGGACTTGGTCCTGGACCTAAGTCTCGGACCCTGCTACAGATTTTGCAAATTTGACAGTTTTCCACTCTATTCAAGGTCCTCTCTTAGCCCATTGATTACCCAATCTTCACCAACTAAAATCCACATGTTTTAGCACCTAATTACTCACCTAAACCCCCTTAAACTAAGCTCCAAGTGCACTCACAACTCTGGTTAATTTCACTTAAAATTCACTTACACTTTCATAACTAGTTTCCTTGTTTTCCCTTAACTCTTGTAACAGATTTGGTAACTTCTTTTACCATTCAAATAGTGCCATTCCCAGCACTTCAATTGACATTATTTCTACTCCTCGTACACACTTCTCCTTATTTTGGTTTCCAAATCATTAACCACTCACTTAACAACTCTTAAACACCTAGTTTCATCCTTATAATAAACACCCAAATCCTTAATCTCATTCCTTTCCCTAAAGCTCCTAAGGCATTTACACAACTTCTTGCTACAGATTTTAGCATCAATCTCCTCTCTTTAAACTAGCATTCCCAAGGTGATTTTCTAAGCCAAATCAATCTCCACCAACACCTAATTTCTCTAGGTCTTCCCTTACTCACAACCATTCTCAATCCACTTAAATTTCTACACAAATTTCGCCATAACTTGGCTACTTCTCTTGCATTTGCCCAAAACTCTTTTCTTCATTTAATTCATCCTACAACTAGCCAAACCACAAGGGTTCTACCAGCACTCAATATTTCCTCATTAATCAAGCAAAACTCATTAAACACCATAAAGCATAATTCATCAAATACATAGCTCCCAAAACAAGCATTAACTCACAAATTTTCTCACTTGCATTATTTCTAAGCAAGCACATTATCACCACAACTCAAGTGGGGTTCATTCATTTTATTAACCCTTCCCAAATCTAATACATATAGGATACCTCTAAGATAAGTTTCTTACCTTAAATTTTCTTAAGTTTCCTTTTAACTTCTCTTCTTCTCTTCTCTTCATTCCAAATCGGCCAAGGCAATTCAATTGCCCATTTCTCTAGCCACATTCAAATTAGAAAGTAAGCACTAAGGAACTCTCTTAGGCTCATCAAATAAACTAGAATTCACAAAGATGCTTAAAGCACCAAATTAGGTTTTACCTTTGGAAATCCTTGAATGGTTTTTAACTCTTGAATCTTAAGAGGGACTCCCACCACCATTTAAAGCTTGGAGAATATCTCAAACAAGGAAGAAAAGCTAGTCATTACAAGGACTAAAATCGGCCAAGGTGGGAAAATGGAAAAAACATGACTTTTTCATGGATATTTTTACCTTGCTAGAAAGGGGAAGCTTCAAGCTTCAAGATTATGTGCTTTTCTCCTCAAATGGGCAACACCCACGAAATGAACTCATCCTTTTCCTTTTTGAAAAGAGGGAAGTGTAGGGTTTGATGAGAGGAGTTCAAATATGCAATTATTTTCAATTCGGAGCAAGGATGAAGCTTGGGCAAGGAGAAGAAGGTGGAGAAGTCTACTTGGCTCCAATGGCGTTCAACACACAGAGAGAGAGAGAGGAGAAATCGAAGAAAGTGGAAAGAGAAGGAAGAAAAGAGAATGAGAGGAAGAGAGAGAGAGAGGAATCATTTTTATGCTTTTTGCTTTTCTCTCTCCTCCTTTTCTATTTACTTTATTACTAGCCTAGCATGTGTGTGAGTGGGTTGACTCACTAAATAAAACCGGCCCCACTATATTAGAAAGCTGGAGCGTTTTTCGTTTTCTTACAGAAAACGCTCGTTATTTTACCGGTTGGCACTATTCACTAACCGGGCCCGTTTTTTTGGATTTTTCTCGTTTCTTTATTTTAATGGTTATTAAGCTTCCATTAATACTTAATTATAGTATTTAATCAATTATAATTTTTACGGGTCCGCTGACCACTTAAAGTCACGTTTCGGGTTTTCTCGAAAAACGTGCTTTAAAACTCTATTAGCGTTTTTAATCCATTATTTGGATCCGTTTTCTTCGGGAATCATTCCCGTATACGAATTAGGCCTAAATAAGCCTTAGGAATCCATCTCGGACCCTAACGAGATCATATATCTCTTATACTCATTTAACGCGCATTTTTAGCGTTTTCCGCTTTTCAAGCGTTTTCTCTTACTTTTGGTTTATTTCTTTACCAATACTCTTTAGGCACCATTAGGCCTTTAATAATCGTATTAGAGTAATTTAATCACCATTTTTAGATCCGGGGTATTAAATAATGTCCTATGGATCCGAAGATCCCACAACAGAAGCCGTAGAGACAGCTAACAGACCCGTCGGTCACATAATGCCCTAAGGGAGACCCTAAGGAGCGTAATCAGAAGGAATTCCAGCGCAGCATGCTACGGGACAGCCCGACCCGACTATCCAAGGCTCAGAAGCAACGTAACTAGGTCCGCTTAAAGTCACGTTTTCCCGGTTTCCTTGAAAAACACGCTTTAAGGTTTGTTTGTGCTTTTAATCCTTTTTATGGATCCGTTTTCTTTGGGAATTGTCCCACATGTTTGTTTAGGCACTTCTAAAATTCTTATTAGCCTAATTAATCACTGTTTTTAAGTTCGGGGTATTTCACACACAGAGACAAAGTCAATCTAGAACATAACCAGAGTGACCCGTTCGTAGAGAGACGGGATTCGCTACTTCCCCCTTTTTGCTGTCATCAGTAAGGGAATTTTGTAACAGAGTCTAAGTCAATCCGTACATTAAAAAACAAATAGACTGTATCCATAACGCAAACATACTCATGGACGACAAGGGGCAAGAAGTATTGTCATATTCCATAATACCTTTCATTGCCACATACTCATAGCTTGTAATGATCCTTGTTGCATTGTATTGTAGTTTTGAAGACTTTATAGCTCTATATTTGCAATTCATAGATATTTAACAAGTTAAGCACACAAGGACTGTCTCCATCCCCCAGACTTTTCTCTCCACCCATGTAACAGCTTTGGGCCAGCTTTCCCAAGTTTCGCACCCTTAGGAAGTTAGGTGATGAAGCATCCTTAAAGGCTTAATAACCGAGTGGATGAGGTCCGTTTTGGTTCAGGAGAAACAAGTTAGCAGAGTACCTTGCCTTTATCAATATGAGAACACAGATTGACTCAAACAGTATGCAAACAACACCTACTAATTATTGCAGCCAAGGGAGGAGAGAGACTACTGTCTCACGTTGATTGAGTCATTCCAATTGCTGAACGGAGTGCCTCGAATCTCGTGGTAGGAAGAGGCTTGGCAAAGATATCTGCTAGCTGATCCTCTATTGGAACAAAGTCAAGTTGAATTAGCTTTTTCTCAACACAGTCCTTCAAGAAATGGAAACGTATTTCAATGTGTCTGGTTCTTGAATGTTGAACTGGGTTTCCAGAGATTTTATATGCGCAATTGTTATCACAGAAAATACAAATTTGATCTCAGCAAAATTTTGTTTTGTAGAGGACCAAGAGACTAAGCATAGACAAAGGAATTGTGCATTGCTAGATGTACTCTTTCGACCATGGAGGGAATCTATCCAGTCAGAATCACTAAAACCAGATAAAGTAATATAGGGGAACGAAGGTACCATAGATGAAGTTGACTGGTTCCTTTTAAGTATCGTAAGATTCGCCTGACTTCCTTGAGATGGGACTGTTTGGGTGCTGCTTGAAAGCGAGCACATAGACAGACTTGGTCATCAGAATTGATGGCATTTAGACACTTCTTGTACATATTTCCTTCTTTACGTCCTGTGGCTTCTAGAGATCCTTTACGTTCATCAAAAACTTTGCAATCGACAGATGAGAAAAGTACTAAATAGAATCTTTTACAAATTTGAAAAATGCTTAATAGACTGTGTCGAAGTCCAGTGACCAGATGGACTTCATCTACCTTAAATTTGGAGGGGTTACCTACGGAGCCAACTCCCACGATTTCACCTTGGTTGTTGTTTCCAAAGGTGACCTTACCTCCTTTGTAGGATGAAAGCGAGCTGAATTTGTTGGGATCTCCAGTCATGTGTCTGGAGCACCCACTGTCCAAGTACAAATATTTCATCTCCACGCTCGCTTCCACCTACAAAAAAGATCACTTGGTAATTTTGGGAACCCAAATATACATGGGTCCCCTTTTTGAACCAGATTTTTTTAGTTTTTCGCGTGCCTCAAGGATAAGATTGAGTCGCTTGATATTAAATGACATATCCTTGTGAAGCTTTTCACAGGCACTATCTCAATGTCCAAGACATCCACAATAACCATAAATCTTGGCGGGGGGAAGGTTAACATACTTTTGTTGTCCTTTCCACCAAGAATCAAAATGTTCTTTTTGTTGTTGGCGCTTGGGTTTATTGTTGGATTTAGAATTGTTTTTCGGAATATCGAATTTACCTTTATGCCACTTGGGCTTGGATTGAGTGGATCCAACTCCATATCGTATATTGACTATCTCTTGGGAGAGTTTTTCAACTTCTTTTGGTAGATTATCACGATCTTGACTAACTTCCTTGATCTTGGAGTTGGCCCACTCAGACAACTCGGATGGAGTGACCTGTTTGATGAAATTGACTGGTTTGAGAGAGAGTGCATGTTCCTTTTCTTTCATTTTTCGAGTGAGTTGCTCAACAGAAGAGGTTAGAGAGATAACTTGAGATTCTAAACTATTTAACTCATTCTGCAAAGAACAACACTTGTCAGCGAAAACAGTGAGGTCATGTTTGAGAGAGTCAATCTGAGTGAGTGACTCTTCCTTTTCCCTTTGGTTAGATTCTGTAAGACTATTGACTCTGTTTCCTTTTTAAGAGAGTCAACATGACGCCGAGAGTCTTACAAATCCAATCTAATTGAGCAGGAAATAGTCTTATGCTCCTCAGCTTCATCTCTTAGAGCATACATAAGACTTTTTGAGATCTCAAGTTCCTCAGTTAACTCGAAGATTTTTCTGTTGAGATCAGCCTTAAGAGAGTTAGTCTCAGAGACCATTTTAGCAATCAAAGTCATAAAACCCATAGGAGATATACGGTAAAGATCTATTTCAAGATGAGAGTGTGTTACCTCGTTGTCAGGGATCATGGACTCAGTTGTATCATGTGCCATGAGACAAATTAGACCGCTTGATTCCGCATCTTGGTCATCAGAGTCTGAGTCTCCCCAGCCAACGGATGCCATCAATGATCTCCCTTGAGGTTTTCCGAACTGATTCTTGAGGAGGGGACAGTCTTTCTTGAAATGGTCGGGTTTGTTGCAGTTAAAGCAGGTGACAGAGTTGAAGACCTGTTTGGAGGTATTCGAGAACAACCAACTCTGTCGATTTGGCTGATTGCGCATAAATTTCTGAAAATTCTTTACTATAAAGACAAAGTCTTCCATAGTCTCAGCCTCACTTTCTTCGACTATAATATCCACCAACCCGGCCTTAGCTTGTCTGATTTGAGTATCAGCGACATAGGCACCTTTTTGACTGTACTGAGTCGATTTAACCGGCAAGGCTTGGTCATTAAAAGTAGTAATTTTACTAGATGAAGAAGAAGACATATTACCACACTTCTTTCGAACGTTCTTCTTGTACTTATCTATAGATTGTAGAGAAGAACCTAAGTCTTGGCAGCTCCATTTGGTTAAGTCTTTGCATGCTTTGGTGGAGATTACCGTCTCTGCCCATTCTTCCCTAAGACTATCAAGCACCTTGTGCATGACACTCTCTCTATCCGGTAAGATGTTAACTTCCTACATAGTAGTTGTTAGTAAATAGAAATGATCAAGCACTTCTTCCATAGACTCACCGGGCTTTTGCAGAAAATTCTCATAGTCCATTCAAAGTTCTTGAGCTTTGCATTTCTTGAGTTCAGTGACTCCTTCGTGGATAGCTTGAAGGAGAGCCCATATCTCGTTTACAGACTTACAGTGACTGACTCTTCTTTGTTCTGGAATGGACAGGCATGTGTAGATTGCACGGGATACTTGTCGATTTAGCTCATACCTTTTGCGATCTACAGCAGTCCATGTGGATAGATCTGGATTGACTGCGAGATCTCCTCCAGTGACTATCTCCCAAAGTTCAGAGTTGACTGACTCAATGTGTTGCTCGATCTCATTCTTCCAATGATCATAGTTTGTGGAGGTGAGTCTAGGATGCTCGAAGAATATTTTGTTGTTTTGATTGGCGAAGAGGTCTGCCATTGCTAGTTGATTGGCTGTCGGCCTAAACAAGGCTCTAAAACCACGTGTAGGATCAGACGGCTGACTCAAACCAACTCAAGGTGTTAGTCTGTGAGATGGTTTGACTCAATCGAACTTCGTATGTGAAAACACTTGAGACGTAGAAACACTTAGTCGAACTAAGTGCGCGGAAGCAGTTGCTCAAGGTAGTAAAGTAAGAGAGACTTAGAGGAGCTAAATGGATTAACACTCGAAAGGTAGAGGGACTCTGTGAAACTCAGCAAGATACACAATATAAGTTATTTTATTTCCTGGTAAAAAAACAACTTATAATGCCCACTCAGTAGATAAGATCTACTTCGTGGTTTTTACTCACTCACCCAATACAATCTCTGATCAGCTCAATGATAAGTGTAGTGAAAACTAGGTCCTACCTATAATGACTATGTCGATATGCACAAACGAATCTAGTACTTCTCTCCCTCTCTTTCTTTCTCTCTCTCTCTAAAATAGGCAAAGCTTTCTCTAAACAAATGCTCTGAATAATTCTCTCTGGAAAGCTGCAATAAGAAACAAAATGACAAGTCTCTTATATAGTTGTTTGGATCTGAACGTTGGAGAGAGTTTGTTTCTGAAATTTCAGGGACCAACGACTCTTTCCTTGAATTTCAGAAGCTGGAGCCAAATTTTAGAAGCTGGAGCCAAGTCTTCTGATTAGTGCCATGTTGAGAGAATTTTTGGTCCAAGTCTGAACGTTGATGACCGTTGTAAGTCAATGTAGTTGCTGTACTTGCTCCTTAATTTTTGCAACTGACCGACAGACTCTCTCGAATTAGCAGAAAGTCAAGGCTTTGGATTTTGCTCACATTTTGCATGAATTTTGGCCCAAGGATGATAGTTGATGACTGTTATGGTTTAGTGGACGTTGCTCCTTGAATTTCATAACTGATTGATGAATTCACATGAATGGACTCTCTCGCTCTTTCGGTAAGGACAAAGAGACTCATTCAATCTAAGAGCTCACTCGATCTTTCAAGGTTGACTGACTCTGTCTTGTTTTGAGAAGTGTGATTTACTCGTTTGATCGGGTTGACTATCTCAGCAACACCTTCATACTCCAACAGTGATTTACTAGCTCATTCTCGACCTAATTTAGAGCAATATGATGAGAGTTAATTCTCTTGTAAAGATATAGATAAAGAGTTGATTAAGGTACATAGAAACCTCGAATTTGACTCACCCTTAAAGTCTCCTTCATGAGATGAATTCTTGATGTCTTCAGCCAACTCAAAGGGAGCTAGGAAGAGCTCAAGCTAGAGCATGGGAAAGGAACAAAAATGAGTGTAAATGCTCATGGGTTTTTGCCATATATAGAATCAAAGGAATGGTAAAAGTTTAAAGCACATTTTTACCTTTTTATTAGCTTAGTTCTTCCCTTGCTCCAAGCTTGAATTCTGAAAATTTTCTCCTTTTTGCTGCTTGATTTCTGAAAATTTTCTCCTCTTTGCTGCTTGATTTCAGCCTTATTTGAGAATAAAATGAGTTGGTAGTGTTCTCTTTGTTTGATTAATGAAAAGGAGAAGAAGATTCAAGGTAGAAGAAGATATGAGTTTAACTTGTATTCTTGATGTTCTTCCTTGCTCAAGAAAAAGGAAAATGAACAAGATGAAGAGTGGAGAAGGAGATGGTCTCGGCTTGAATGGGGAGGATGAGAGAGAGTTCCCAACTTTGTCTTCTTATGTCTTAATGAGTAAAGTATGGCTTATCACTATTATATATATGACTATGCTTGTTTAAGAAGGTATTTTGGCACAAATTTAGCAAGGTGGCATGGAATGGCATGAGTTTGTCAGCCTCCTTTTCCATCCAAGGGAAAGTTTGTCTTTTTGCTTCATTTGTAACATTATGACTTATATGTTGTACACTTGGACTTATATCATGTGTTAGTTTGTGACCAACATGATTTCTTTGTCCTAAAGTGTGTATTTTGTTTAATTGAGTGTTGGTAATTACTATCATTGGATAGTAAAGGATTAGTGATTCACTTTTGATATTGGTGTTCTCTTTGTACATGTTATACATTTTGGACTTGTTTGATGTGTTATATGTGTAACACATGTAGTTAGTTGTCCTAAGTTGAAATACCCCAAACCTTAGTATGTTAATTAATTATCTAGTTATGATATTTTGAGGCTAATTAAGTCCTTAAAGTCATTAGTAAAGAAATAAAAACCTAAAAAGAAAAAGAAAATGCGCAAAAGCCACAAAACGCAAAAACGTGTGTTAAATGATTATAGTAAGTATGTAACCTTAACTAGGGTCCTAAAAGGATTCCTATGACTTATTTAGTCAGTAAGAACATGTGGGAAAAATTCCCGAAGGAAACGGATCCAGATAGTGGATTAAAAATGCAAAACGGGCTTTAAAGCACGTTTTTCGAGAAACCCGGGAAATGTAATTTTAAACGGGTTTAATGGAATAATAAAAATTTATAGTCAATAATATGGCTATAATTAAATATTAGTCAAGGTCCAGGACCATAAAAATAAATAAAACAAAAATCCGGAAACCGGACCCGGACTGCTAAATACTGACAGTTCGGGAATCACGGGTGTTATGTGCTAAATGACCATGTGCCACCTCCTCTCTACTTTTACAAAAAAAATTGACTTTTCCCCCTTGTGTGAGGTAGCTCACGTTTTGGGCTCCTCCTCCTCTTGTTATTTTACTCCACTCTATTAGCTAAAGGACAAAAATAATAAAGTACAATTACTTTATTCCCTCTCTCACACCATACTCTCTCTCACACTCTCTCTCCCCCTCATTTCTCTTGTCTCACGATTTGGCTCCCCCTATCTCAGCTTTTCTTCTCCATTTTGCTCCTCTAATGGCGATTTTACAAGCCAAAGAACAACCCCATCTTCACCTCCTTGTTACTTCATCATCCTAGCTCCAAATCAAGAAATTTTTACACCAAAATACTCCTCTCATCTTGGGGATCATTTTCCACCTTTTATAATCTCAAAACTCCATACTTCATTTCCATGGGTATACCACATTTTGAAGAGTAAACTTCATATTCTTGAAGCCAATCATCTTCTTGTTGTTCTAAGGTAAGAAAGGAAATAAAACTTCACTTATTCCTCCATTTTCTTCTTGTAGTTGATTTTTCCCACCTTGAACACTATGATTGTTCTCCATTTTAGCTTGTTCAATCTTCTAGAAGTGTTGGAGCTAGCCCTAATTTCATTGCCAAACACTTCACTTTAAAGTAGGAGGTAATTCCCTCTTATGGTATTTTAAATAATCACTAAGTTCTAGGGTTAATGGAATAGTGTACATGAACCCTCCATACTTATTGTGATTATCTTGGCATGGTCATTAGTGTAGCAATTAATTCCGTTGGATACCGATTGTGGAGCAAGAAGCTAAGAGAAAGAGTTTTTGAAAAGAAAACCCAAGGTAATTAACTTACCTTAAACTAAGGTGTGATCTATGAATGTGTTTATGTTTGTGCAAATATAAATGCTCAGTGAAATGCAGGTGTTGCGGATAATATGAGGAAATTCAGTGTTTAAGTTAATGTTTTTTTTAAGGGCCTAAGAGCCAAGCTTTTAAGGTTTATGCATATTGGGTGCTATTGTTGTGTTAATGATGGAATTGGTGTGTAAATTGGTGCCTTGGTTGAGTTTGATGGTTGGAGAGTGTTTTAGTAGGTTAAATAATGTGTGGGAACATGTTAAAATTATGGAGAGATCATGTCAAAATTCGTGTAGAAATCTAATGGTTTAATTGCATTCTAGGTGGGAGCAAACTAGAGAACTACAAGTGTTTTGAGAGGAAAAACTTAGTATGAAAATCGGTTGGTAATTAGGTAGATGGAGATAGGGAGATGAGTGAACCTCAAGATAGAAATGATGCTTTTAGAGTGGTTAAAGTGGTGGGAGGAAACACTTGGGTTAGCTGCTATGCTAGGCATGAAACACCACTTAGAAGACCTATGGAAAAACATTACAAGTGTTAAGGATTTTGTAAGGAATTGAGAGAGTATTTGAGGAACTTAGAAATAAACTTATAAATGCATTTGGAAGAGGATATACGAAGGTTTTAGTGTGCCAAATGATGTTAGAAAACATTAGGAGGCTTGAGGAAAAGTTTGGAGAAGTTTTGACAATGTTTGGGCACGTTCTGGTGTCGTCCAACCCAGGGGGCCGACCCAAGGTTGGGTCGGACGGCCTCTGTTGGTCACCCGTAAATGTTTCTGGAATGGTCCGACCCAGAGGACTTGGGTCGGACATGGGTCGGACGGGCAAGTTTTGAAAGACGGTAAGTTTCTGGAATGGTCCGACCCAGAGGACTTGGGTCGGACGAAGTGGAAAATTCAAATCCGAAGATTACTGGAAAGGACCGACCCAGTTGGTTGGGTCAGACGGTGGGTCGGACGGACCCAAAACTGATAAAAAAAAACAACAACAAATGTGGCTTAAGAATTAAACCCTAGGGGGTATAGTGGAGGTAATCAAGAGTGTGTTTAGGCATAAAACTTGTCACATAATCATGTAAAGCGCTTAGCAATTCGGAAGTCAAATAAGTTAATTAACCGACGATGTCAATCATGTTTAGGAACAATGTACGGTGGAACACTAGAGCGGCAAGGACCAAGGTATGGTTTTCTTGCAGTCTGTTGCCTACCGGTTTACACCGGCTTGTGTGTTGTTTGTTTTTCTGTGTGTTTATGACCTTGTAAGATTAAAACCATGAAATGAGTTTACGGTTATTGTTATTATTGTGGCATATGTGTACCGGTACCGTTAACCTTGAATACGTACTAACCCATTAGTTGGCTAAGCTAGGACACGTATGAGAGCGGTACCCGGTTTAACGTTTCAACTTAAGGAACGTTCTAACCTTTGTTATGTATGAACTAGTTGTGATGTGCGTTGTTAATGTGTATCCCATTTCCTTGGGTGCCTAACTGGACTTACCAACGTATGTGTGATTTGACGGTGTTAAGTTCCAACAATGGGACTTCTAACAAGTGCTAACCAGGGAGTGAGGAATCCGGTCGATCCGGTCATGCGTGTATGTACGGGGGTCGACATCTGAATCAGATTCGGCTCTCTCCTTATGTTAAGGTTGTTTTCCGTTTGGATTCCGACCGCCCATTAGCTTAGCCAAAGCTTACCTACCTGACCTCCAATCGGGCTAGGGGGAAAATTATGTGTTCGGTGTGGTCGGATCACTATATTCGTCACGCCTATGTGTTAAGTTACTTGTTCGACTAACAAAACGGTAGCGAGTTATGTAACAAGCTTAACATGAGAATGAAATCATTCTCTAGGCTTACTATGTTGACTAACTATGTTGGTTGTTTTCTAAAGTGAAATGTTCTCACTATGTATGTGTTGTTATTGTCATGCAATATTCTTTGCTATGTAATATGCATGTTGTATGTTAAAATCAATGCCATGTTATCATGACAAATAGTTGTGTGTATCCCGGTAGTCAGCGGGCTGCACGTTAACCATGCCAGCCAAGGGTTGCTGACCCCCTTTGGGGGCACATATTATTTTTACAGGAGAGTGATCGATGAAGCGGAATGACTATAGCATGGCGCGAGTAGGAATACTTTTGTTATTTTGGATAGTGGACCCGAGTAGTATTTGTATACTCGAGGCTATTCATTTTGGTGGATGTAAAGTTGGTTGAGTGATTTTTGTACATTAACACTCGGTATATTGTGATTCCTTTTGGATAGTAAATTTGAAGGTTGTAATTATGCTCGGCATTCTCGTAATCAGACCGATACATTGTACGTAACAGCCTTGTTAGCCACGTGGGTGGCTAATGGCGTGTAACACCGCCTCTTTTGGTTAATGATTAAGTTGTGTTTTTCGCTGCAATTATTGGTTAAGTGTGGTGATTATGGTTGGGGTGTTACAAAAAGTGGTATCAGAGCGAAGTATCGCTCTGATTACCAATTACCGAGCCTAGGAATATACCGAGTTAGGAAACTTAAACCTTGTCATCCAAAGGACGTTATAAACATGTGACACGATAAGTTTGTAAGCACAATACTGATGTCCGTTCATGTAAAATTCAGATGGCAGGGCGACCACCAGGAAGAGGCCGCGGGCGCGGTTCAGGAGACCCAGGGGAGAACCCCACCGCTCAGATGATGGCCGAAGCAATGGCGGCCGCCCTAGCTCAGGTGGTACCGCAGATTATAACTGCAATGCAACAGGGGCAGCAACAGCCCGGTGGTCAGGATCATCCGGAACCACCACCACCACCACAGCCACGCGAAACTAATTGGGTAAAAGCGTTGGCCGACTTGTGACCCCCGTCATTCAAAGGGGAGACCGACCCTTCCAAACTAGAGGCGTATATCTCGGAGCTTGAGACCGCCTATGAGACATTGGTCGTTCCTGCTGATGCCAAGGTCCGTCTTGCTGCGTTTTACTTGAAGGGTTCGGCTAGGAATTGGTGGAAGCTTGTGCGGGCCGAGAAAGTTGCCGACCCGAATTTTGGATGGGAGCAGTACACGGCATTGCTACGAGCCAAGTACTACCCAGTGCATGTGCAAGAGGCAAAGCGCCTGGAGCTTGACAGTTTGAAGCAAGGAGACAAGATGTCGGTGGACCACTACTACACCGCCTTCACCGATCTGGTTCATCTTCTACCTGACCTTGGTTACTCAAACGGGTCTTAGTGAATCAATTCTACAGTGGGCTCAGCCACCGCCTACGCTATGGCATGGGGCCAGCCGAGTACAATACCTTGCAGGTATCTTAAAATAATGTCTAAGTGTGAACGAGTATGTTATATGTGAGTGTGTGAATGTATTGTGGGGCATGACTAATACCTTGAACCTCAGGAGTGCTATCATGCCGCTGCTAAGGTGGAGATCACCGTCCGTCTGAGGGACGATGAGAATGCGCATAAGCGCAAGGTCTCGAGCGAGGGCCAAAGCACACAGGGGTACGGGGGAGGAAAGAAGAAGAAACCTTACCCTCAGCCCCAGAAAGGCCAGCAACAGGGTGGCAAAGGCCAAGCCCAGTCCACCACCGCTGAGGAGCCGTTGAAGCTCACCTATGCCTATGCGGCTAAGCCCTTACGCTCTCAGCCACTCAAGGGTAACCACCTGACCCTGAAATTGAATCTAAACGTGTGTTGTTAAGTTGTGAAGTGTGTACTGAATGTGTAATGTGTTAGCAGCCAGCACGGGCTCTGGACCGGAGCGCCATTACTACTGTAAGTGGTGCAATGGTGACCACCCCGGCAAGGACTGCAAAGGGAATGATGTGCAGTGTCGCTACTGCAAGAAGATGGGGCACCGTGACTTTGAGTGCTACCAGAACCCCGATGGCAGAAACTATAGGCCTAGGGGGCAGTGGAAGGGTAAAGCTGCCGCGACCACGGAAGGCCCGAAAGCTACCTATCAGCCATCCTCAGGGCAGGGGAATACTGAATCCCAGAAGGGGAAGGGGCCAGGAGCAGGCAAGGCTGCCCTGAATGTGGTGGACCGGCCAGAGGCACCAGGATCCTCTTCTAGACCAGGTACCACTCAAACCATTAAGTGAAATAAGTGATTGCTTATCGCATTTCATGCATGTGTATTAGTGAGTCTAAACGTACAACCATGTGAGTAATGAGTTAAAGTATAATGTGAAAACCACCGAAGTTAGGAAATTCTAAACCTTAGGAACCTTCAATATTTGTTATCCAATCCCACCCTCACCAACCCTTGGAGAGACCACCATTGACATCACCGACTATCCGACAGAACAGTGTCAGGTTATCCAGCCAGGTATGATATTATTAAGAGGATACCTGACACTCGAAGCACAAATCCACATCATTCAGCGATGCAACGAGCTTGGAGCAGCACCTGGAGGTTTCTACACACCCGAATACCCAAGTGGAGCGAAGATGAATTTAAAGATGATGTGCATGGGTAAGGATTGGAACCCCTACACCAAGTCATATCAGGACTCAAGAGCTGAAGATGGAGCGACCATGCCGAGTATACCTGAGGAGTTCCTTGCGGTTGTTAACCACACTATGGGAATTGCTCAGCAAGTTGAATCGGAACCACTTCCGAGTATCAAGGCAGATTTATGTATTGTCAATTTCTACCAAAAGGGTGGAAAACTGGGTTTACACCAAGACAAGGACGAAACACCCGAGTCTCTTAGCAAGGGGGTACCCGTGGTGTCTTGGTCCATAGGTGATACCGCCGAATTTATTTATGGCGAGCAGAAGCGTGCGGACCTCGCAAGGAAGTTAGTATTGAAGTCAGGAGATGTGTTAATCATGGGTGGGCAGTCGAGGATGCTGTATCATGGTATCAAGAAAATCAAATTGAATACGGCGCCTCCGACAATAATCAATGCCACACACATGAAACCTGGACGTTTGAACTTAACCTTTAGGCAGTTCTGAAGTTATGTGTAATCATGTGAAGTGTGAAGTCAGTTGTATGTTAAGTATGTGATGCATTAAGTATGCTAGGCAGTAGGCGATGTAGCCATATGTAATACCATCATGGTGTAAGAATGAGTTTTATGAATAAAACAGAGTTGATTCCTTAAGTATTCCACCCGTGTTGTTACCAATATACTTATCAAGTTCATGAAATAAATTAGGCGCTGCACTCGGAACGGAAGGTACACTGAGTGTGTGTACAGAGGCAGAGGCCGGTAGAAGCGGCACTATCCTCACCGGTACCTTCCCAGTGAATGGCGTGGATGCGTCGATCCTGTTCGACTCTAGAGCCTCACACACATTTGTCTCACTCTCGTTTGTGAGGAGACTGGGGTTAGACAGTGAGGAGATGCTTGACTTCCTAGTCACTCTCCCGTTAAAGGAGCGGATCAGATGCACCCGTTATTACCGAGATGCCACTATTCAAATTAAGAATGAAGAGTTCCCGATCGACTTGATAGAGTTCGAGGGGCTCGGATTTGATGTGATTGTGGGGATGAGTTGGTTGGAGCGGTACAAGGGCCGAATCATGTGTGCCGAGCACCGTCTGCTTCTTCGGAGTCCGTCTGGGGTTACCATTTCATACCGCCAGAGGCCCTGGGAGCCTTCAACACAGATCATCTCCGCCATGGCCATGTATCACGAAATCAGAAGAAAGAATGATGTATACCTCTGCTATGTCCAGGACATAGAGAGAGACCCTGAGTTTAGCCCAGATGTGCCGGTTGTGTCGGAGTTTCCTGATGTCTTTCCTAAGGAACTCCCAGGCATGCCGCCTCCACGGGCAGTTGAGTTCGAGATTGATTTGGTGCCGGGCACCGGACCGATAGCGAAGGCGCCCTACCGTATGGCTCCAGCTGAGATGACAGAGCTCAAAGAGCAGCTGAGAGACCTACTCGACAAGGGATTTATTCGCCCGAGCGTTTCACCATGGGGAGCACCAGTCCTTTTCGTGAAGAAAAAGGATGGTAGTCTCCGCCTCTACATCGACTACAGAGAGCTGAATGCAGTTACGGTAAAGAACCGTTACCCATTGCCGCATATCGATGATTTGTTTGACCAGCTGAAAGGTGCATCTGTGTTCTCTAAGATCGGTCTGCGATCGGGTTACCATCAGATTGCTATCAGGGACAGTGACATTAAGAAGACCGCATTCCGAACCAGATATGGACACTATGAATTCACGGTCATGCCGTTTGGTTTATCTAATGCACCGGCGAAGTTTATGGATTTGATGAATCGTTTGTTTCGAGATCAATTGGATAAGTCAGTGGTTGTCTTCATCGATGATATTCTTATTTATTCTAAGTCTAAGGTTGAGCATGAAGATCACTTGAGGAGTGTATTGCAGACATTGAGAGAGAACCAGTTATATGCGAAGTTCTCGAAGTGTGAATTTTGGCTAGACCAAGTCTCTTTTCTTGGTCATGTTATTTCTGAGGCCGGGATCGCTGTGGATCTGGCCAAGATTGATGCTGTGCGCACCTGCCTAGACCGAAGACGGTTACCGATATCCGGAGCTTCCTCGGTCTAGCAGGGTATTATAGGAGGTTTGTAAAGAATTTTTCCAGTGTTTCGAAACCAATGACATCTTTAATGAAGAAAGATGCACCGTTTGAGTGGACAGTTGACTGTGAGAGTTCATTTCAGAGTCTCAAAGATGCTTTGACTTCTGCACCAGTTCTGACCATACTAGATGGTACTGATGGGTTTGAGGTGTACTGTGACACGTCAGGTAAAGGTATGGGCTGTGTTTTGATGCAACACGGGAAGGTCGTGGCTTACGCCTCCCGACAGTTGAAACGACATGAAGAAAACTACCCTACACATGATCTAGAATTAGGTGCCATTGTCTTCGCCTTGAAGATATGGCGACACCATTTGTATGGAGTGAATGTGACGATTTTGAAATACCCCAAAACCTTAATATATTGTTTAAACACTTAAATATGGTGTATTAAGACTAAAAAGAGTCTTAAAAACATTAGTAAACAAATTTAAACAAAAGGAAACACAAAATGTGCTTTAAAGTCAATAAGAGCCAAAATGTGCTCTAACCTTGGGATAAACTTGGTTAAGACCTAAAGAACTTACCAAGACCTCATTTATATACTAATGAACATATTAAATCAATTACCAAAGAAAACCAAGCTTGAAAACAAGTTTAAATACAAAATGTGCTTTAAGGAGTCTTAAAGCACATTTTTGAAAAATTGTCTTGTAAATGAGTTTTGAATGGCTAAATGTCCATCATTACTCTTAAATATATATGTGTACTATATAGTATCACATTTGGGTGTCTATATTAGTGGGAAATCAAAAATTTCACTTCTATGTGCCTTGTTTTATGAATAGTAACTTTTATAAGCTATTTTGTAACATATGTTTGTATAAGTAATTTAATTGACAAACAAAGACTATATTGCCCTCCTACTACTATTTGGGGCCGGTTTTTAAGGTTGGTGACACACCACCCTTGTTAGCTTGTTAAGAAAATAAGTAAACTACTTAAGTACCCTTTTTACTTTACAAAGTATAAATATCTTCATAAAGCAAATTCTATCCCATTCTCTCATTTCTTTCCTTGCTCACACGGTTTCCCACCTCTCTTCTTCCTTCTTCTTGCTGTTCTCTCACGGTAATACACACACCTCCATTGAAACTCCCACTTTGATCTCTTGTAAAACCTTGCTCACTTGTCCAAATCAAAAACAAACACCACCAATCTCTTCCTCTCATCAAGCTCTTCATTCCTATCTTTTCAAAAGTCCAAGACAACCATTTCGGTGCCATGGAGTTTCTCCATTGAAGGAGCTTGAGCTTGTATTTTTACATATTGTCACTCTCCTTGACTTCTAGGTAAGGAATCTCAAACAAAAATCAAGTTTCCTCCTTGTTTTTGTCATGTCCGAAAATACATATTGAAGGAGCTTTTTATGTGACTTTGTTCTAGCTTCATTCCAACTCTTCATGGACTAGGTGGAGTCCTCTCTTGCTAGATATTCAAACTCTCTTCAAAGAGCAAGGTAAAACAACTACATTAATGTTTTTGAAACAATGTAAAACTAGGGTTTACAATGAGATGGAGCTTATAGCTTGAATACTCATTATAATGTTTGTATATTGTTTAGAACTTGTCAAAGAATCAAGTACTCTATCGGTTTTCTAAAGGAAACAAGAAAGAAGTTATTTTGCAAAAGAGGTAAATCTACTAACCTAATGTTGTTTAAATGCCTTAGGAGAAATGAGCTTATAAATGCTTATTAAACTACCTAAAGAGCAAATGGTGAATGACTTAGTAAAGTGTTCTCAAGAGCTTAGTAAAAGGCATATGTGTTGTTGAGTGTATTTGCAGGTTAAAGGCAAATATATTGTGGAAATTCAGTGTTTATGATTTATGCATCTTAAGGGCCTAAGAGCCATGTCATTTAAGGGCCTAAGTGCCATGCAATTTAAATTATGCACTATATTGTGATGTAGTGCTTTGTGAGTGAAGTTTGTGTATAATAAGTACTTGATGGATTTTTAGTGTTCTTGGTTGTTTGTTGGTAAAAACAATGTGTTTTGGTTTAGTAATGTTCTAGGAGAACCTATGTCGAAATTTAGGTAACAAATGTGAAGTTCTAAGTGTTAAAATGAGTTTGACAAGTCAAGGAGTATTTAAAATGGTTAAGTGTTGTTCTTGTGTAGGAAACATTCATTAAGGTGATTTAGGATGTAACAAGGACTTAGGCATGAGCTTGAGATTGTGGTATGTACCAAAGTCATTTTGGGACTTAGGTAAAGACTTAGGCAAACTTTGGTAAATTTAAGGAGAAGGTATGAACTTGAAAAAGGATTTGAAGTAAGGATATAAGGAGTTAGTTGTGAGAGATGATGTTAAGATGAGGAGAAAACATTTTGGGATAGTAGTTATCATAGGTGAGAAACACCATTTAGAAACCTAGTGTAAAATGTTGTAAGTGTTAGGAATTTTGTGAAGAAATAAGTAAAGGTTTAAGGAATTAGAAAAAGAGTTTGTGAGTGTTTAAAGGATGGTTTAAGTTGTGTTTGAAGTGCCCAAATGAGGTTAGGGGGTACTAGGTTATATGGGGTAAAGTTTGGAGTTGAATGTAAAAAGGAAAATAAGGATTTGGGGCAGACCGGACTTGCGACCGGACTTGCAAGCCCGGTCGGGCCCTGTTACACTACCGGAAAATGTTTCTGGAATCGACCGGACTTGAGGGACCGGACCTACAAGTCCGGTCGGACTGTGTTTTGTGAGGGGAAAATGTTTCTGGAATGGACCGGACATGGGACCGGACTTGTCAAGTCCGGTCGGCATGAATTTTGTACGGGTTATAAGTCTCTGGAATCGACCGGACATAGGACCGGACATGTAAGTCCGGTCGGAGTGAATTTTCCAACGGTAAAAAGGTTACTGGAATGGACCGGACTTAGGCAAGTCCGGTCGGCAAGTCCGGTCGGACCAAAATTTGTAAAAAAAAAAAAACAGAAAAGAATGTGACTTATGTAGTTAACCCTAGGGTGTATAATGAAGGTAACCTAGGGTAAGATAGACATTAAAACATGTCATACAATTATGTAAAACACTTAGTAAATTTGGAGGTTAAGTAAGTTAATTAACCGACGTTCTTGAATTATGTATAGGAGTGACCTACGGAGGAAACCAAACGAGGCAAGGACCAAGGTATGGTTTTCTTGCAGTCTGTTGTCTAGCGGTTTACACCGGTTTGTGTGTTGTATGTTTTTCTGTGTGTTTACAACGTTATAAGATTTAAACATGTAATGAGTTTACAGTTGTTCATATTATCGTGATGTGTTGTTGTGACTCTTTTTCCCTTGTGTGTGTCTAACATGACTTACCACCTATTGTGTGATGGTTGTTAAGTTCCACTATGAACTTCTAACAAGTGTTAACTGGGAAGTGAGGAATCCGGTTGTCCGGTCATGCATGTAAGTTAAGAGTAGATATCTGAATCAGATTCGACTCTTATGTTGTTAAGATTGTTCACCTTAATTTGGCGTTCGATCTCCCGCTAGCTTCTTCCAAAGCTTACCTATTCTGACTTATGATCGGTTTAGTGGGAACCTGTGTTTGTGTGGTGTGTTCGGGTCACTAAATCCGAACCATCTGTGACTTAAGTTACTCGTTCGTCTAACAGAACGGTAATGAGTGTGTTTAACGAGCTTGACATGAGAGTGAATCACTCTCTAGGCTCTTATGTTATTTGACCCTTGTGGTTTGTTATCGTGGAGTGAAAATCCACTGTGTATGTGTTGTTGTGCTATGCGCCATTGATGCTAAGCCATATGTTATGTTATGTATATAAATGAATGCCATGTTATAATGACAAGTAGCTGCGCGTATCCCGGTAGCCGATGGGCTGCGCGTTAGCCATACCAGCCAAGGGTTGCTGACCCCCTCGGGGGATCCATATTTCTTATACTGCAGGATGAGGATCGAAGAAGCGGAGTGGCTTTAGATCCTAGGATGTAATCCCTTTTGTATACTTTTGGATGTTGGCCCGGGATGCGCCTGTGCTCCTGTGGCATTATGTATTATCGGGTTGTTGCAGTTACAGTGATGTTATTCAGTGAAGGATGTATGTAGTACTCGGTATTGTATATAATGTATTATGGTTTAGTTTTATGCTCGGGAGTCTGATCATCAGACCGGTACAATTGTATTTATTCTGCCTTGTCAACCACGTGGGTGGTTGACGGCGTTGTAGCACCGAAGCGTTAGTTACTGTTTAGTTGTTTATTTCCGCTGCGATTTCATTTGGTATCATGTGCGTATTAGGGGTGTTACAAAAAGTGGTATCAGAGCGAAGTATCGCTCTGATGACTAGAATACCGAGCTTAGGAATATACCGAGTTAGAAAACCTAACTACAGTTACCTAAGTGATCAGTTATGGAAAGGTTAACCACTAACTAAGTGTGGAGATACCTTATTGTCGGGAAGCGTTACAACCGTTGGACCGATAAGTGTGCAAGCATATTGCTAATGAATATTCATGTAAATACAGATGGCAGGCAGACCGCGCGGTAGAGGCCGCGGAAGTGGTACTAGTACTGGGGGTGACCAGGGCGAGAACACTACGGCTCAGGTTATGGCTGAGGCTGTAGCAGCCGCTGTGGCCCAGATGGTACCCCAGCTTGTAGCTGCGATCCAGCAGGGGCAGATGCCCGGAGTTCAGCCACCACCGCCACCGCCACGAGAGACCAACTGGGTCAAGGCATTGGCAGATCTGAGACCCCCTTCATTTCATGGGGAGACCGACCCACGTAAGCTGGAGGCGTACATCTCCGAGTTGGAGACCGCCTACGAGACCTTGGCTGTGCCCGCAGAGGCTAAGGTCCGTCTTGCCGCTTACTATCTGAAGGGTTCGGCACAGAATTGGTGGAAGCTTGTGAGAGAGGACCGGATGGCGGATCCTCAGTTTGGCTGGAGGGAGTACACGGCTCTGCTGCGAGCCAAGTACTACCCGGTGCACGTGCAAGAGGCCAAGCGCCTAGAGCTGGATAGCCTGAGGCAGGGGGACAAGGTGTCGGTTGATGAGTATTACACCGCCTTCACCGGCCTTGTCCACCTGTTACCGGACCTGGGATACTCGAACCGGGTGCTGGTAAACCGTTTCTACAACGGTCTCAGCCACCGTCTTCGCTATGGGATGGGGCCAGCTGAGTATACTACCTTGCAGGTAATTTAAGTAAAGAGTGATGTGAATACGTATAGTCTACAAGTGAGTATTAATGTGAGTTTGTGAGTATGTATTGCGGGGCATGACTGATCATCCTAAATACAGGAGTGCTATCATGCCGCTGCTAAGGTGGAGATCACCGTCCGTCTGAGGGACGAGGAGAATGCGCACAAGCGCAAGGCCACGAGCGAGGGCCAGAGTTCGCAGGGGTACGGGGGAGGAAAGAAGAAGAAACCTTATCCCCAGCCCCAGAAGAGTCAGCACCAGGGTGACAAGGGCCAAGCCCAAACCACCACAGCTGAGGAGCCACTGAAGCTCACATATGCTTATGCGGCGAAGCCCCTACGCTCATACCCACCAAAGGGTAATTGTTTAATCATGTGTGATAAGTTGATGTGTATGTTGATAAGTTGTGAGATAAGTACTGAGTGTGTATTGTGTTAGCAGCTAGCACGGGCTCTGGACCGGAGCGCCACTATTACTGTAAGTGGTGCAATGGAGACCATCCCGGCAAGGACTGCAAGGGAAATGAGGTGCAGTGTCGATACTGCGAGAAGTGGGGCCACCGTGACCATGAGTGTTACCGGAACCCCAACAGCAGAGTCAACAAGCCCAAGGGGCAGTGGAAGGGTAAGGCCACAGCAGCTATTGATGGCCCGAAGACGGCTAACCAGCCACCCACTGATCAGAGGCACACCGATTCCCAGAAAGGGAAGGGTCGGGACCTAGCAAGGCCACCCTGAATGTGGTGGACCGGTCTGAGGCGCCAGGGCCCTCTTCTAGACCAGGTACCGCCTAAACTGTCGAATGTAATAAGTGATTGCATACCGCATTTCATGCTTATGTGTGTTAGTGAGTTCAAGTGTATTATCATGTGAGTAAGGAGTCAAAGTATAGTGTGAAAGACACCTAATTAGATAATTCTAAACTGAAAGGAACCTTCAATATATGTTATCCAATCCCACCCACACCAAACCCTGAAGAGACCACCATCAACATCACCGACTTCCCAATGGAGCAATGTCAGGTTATCCAGCCAGGTATGATACTCTTAAGTGGATACCTGACACCGGAAGCACAAGTCCATATCATCAGACGATGCGACGAACTTGGAGCTAGACCTGGAGGTTTCTACACACCTGAATATCCGAACGGATCAAGAATGCAATTGAAGATGATGTGCATGGGTAAGGACTGGAACCCTTACACCAAGTCATATCAAGAAGTGCGAGCTGAAGATGGAGCAACGGTACCAAGTATACCTGAGGAGTTCCGTGCGGTCGTTAATCACGCCGTGGGAATTGCTCAACAAGTTGAAACGGAATCAATTCCAAATGTGGAAGCAGATTTGTGTATTGTGAACTTCTACCAGAAAGGTGGACGGTTAGGTTTACACCAAGATAAGGACGAGTCACCCGAGTCTCTAAGTAAGGGAGTACCCGTGGTGTCTTGGTCCATTGGTGATACCGCAGTATTTGTGTATGGCGAGCAGAAGCGTGCTGATCCCGCAAGGAAGTTAATGTTAAAGTCAGGAGATGTACTAATCATGGGTGGGCAGTCAAGGATGCTATATCACGGCATCAGAAAGATCAAACTGAATACCGCACCGTCGGCAGTGATCAATGCCACACACATGAAACCCGGACGTTTGAATTTGACCTTCAGACAATTCTAAGCCTTGTATACTTTTGTAATGTGTTAAGCCAGTATATGATAAGGAAGTTATGTATGTGTTAAGTTATATCAACCATGTAAACCAACAATGTTGTAAAGAGGAAGTGTTAATGAATAAAGTGGAGTTATTGAAGTATATCAATCGTGTTGTTACCCAGTACTTATTAGTTTGCCAATGAATTAGGCTGTGCACTCGGAACGGGAGGTACACTGAGTGTCTGCAATGAGGCAGAAGCCGGTAAGAGCGGCACAATCCTCACCGGTACCTTTCCAGTGAATGGCGTGGATGCATCGATCTTGTTCGACTCTGGAGCCTCACACACATTTGTTTCGCTATCTTTTGCGAAGAGGCTGGGGTTAGATGGAGAGGAGATGCCAGACTTCTTGGTCACTCTCCCATCGAAAGCGGATCAGATGTACCCGCTACCACCGAGATGTCATTGTACGAATCAGAGGTGAAGAGTTCCCGATCGACCTGATAGAGTTCGACGGACTTGGATTTGATGTGATTGTCGGGATGAACTGGTTGGAGCGGTACAAGGGCAGAATCCTGTGTGCCGAGCATCGACTGCTTCTTCGGAGTCCATCTGGGGTTACCATATCATACCGCCAGAGGCCCAGGGAGCCTTCGACTCAGATCATCACCGCCATGGCCATGTATCGTGAGTTACGACGAGGGAGTGATGTGTACCTCTGCTATGTCCAGGACATAGAGAGAGACCCTGAGTTTAGCCCAGATGTGCCGGTAGTGTCGGAGTTTCCTGATGTATTTCCTAAGGAACTGCCGGGCATGCCGCCAGCACGAGAGGTTGAGTTTGAGATCGACTTAGTTCCGGGTACTGGACCCATTGCGAAAGCACCTTATCGTATGGCTCCAGCGGAGATGACAGAGCTCAAGGAGCAGCTGAGAGACCTACTCGACAAGGGCTTCATCCGCCCTAGTGTTCACCATGGGGAGCGCCGGTCCTCTTCGTGAAGAAGAAGGACGGTAGCCTCCGCCTGTGTATTGATTATCGGGAGCTGAATGCTGTTACGGTGAAGAACCGTTACCCTTTACCACGCATCGACGATCTATTTGATCAGCTTAAGGGAGCATCAGTATTCTCCAAGATAGACTTACGTTCCGGATACCATCAGATTGCCATCCGTGACAGTGATATTGAAAAGACCGCTTTCAGAACGAGGTATGGGCATTATGAGTTCACAGTTATGCCGTTTGGCTTATCGAATGCACCAGCAAAGTTCATGGACTTAATGAACCGCTTGTTCCAAGATCAGTTGGACAAGTCAGTGGTAGTCTTCATCGATGACATTCTTGTGTATTCTAAATCGAAAGGTGAGCACGAAAGCCACCTGAGAGATGTGTTACAAACTCTGAGGAGAAACCAGTTGTATGCAAAGTTTTCGAAATGTGAATTTTGGTTGAACCAAGTATCTTTCCTTGGACATGTGATTTCTTGCCGGGATCGCTGTTGATCCGGCAAAGATAGATGCAGTGCGCACCTGGCCTAGGCCGAAGACAGTCACTGATATCAGGAGCTTCCTCGGTCTGGCAGGATATTATAGGAGGTTTGTGAAGGACTTCTCCAGTATCTCGAAGCCGATGACTTCCTTAATGAAGAAGGATGCACCATTCGAGTGGACAGTTGACTGTGAGAGTTCTTTCACAAGTCTCAAGGATGCTCTGACATCTGCACCAGTCCTGACAATACCAGACGGTCCAGATGGTTTTGAGGTCTACTGCGACGCATCAGGCAGGGGTATGGGTTGTGTGTTGATGCAACACGGGAAGGTCGTAGCATACGCCTCCCGTCAGCTGAAGAAGCATGAGGAGAACTACCCTACCCACGACTTAGAATTGGGTGCCATTGTCTTCGCATTGAAGATATGGCGACATTATTTGTATGGGGTAAGTGTGACAATCTATTCTGACCATAAAAGCTTAAAGTACTTGTTCACTCAGAAAGAGTTGAACATGAGGCAAAGAAGGTGGGTTGAGTTTCTGAATGATTATGACATCAATTTGCAATATAAAGAGGGTAAGGCAAATGTGGTAGCTGACGCACTGAGTCGCCGAGCACACTCTCTCCATTCGCTAGTCTCTCATACTGGCTTGGTTGAAGAGGTGCGGAGTGCTCAGATGACGGATCAGTACATGCTGGAGATCCGGCAGAAGCTTATTGAGGCACATTCGAGGGTCAGAAGTACGACTTCAGACTCCACGATGATGACCTGATTAGGCTGAATGGCCGATTGTGTATACCTAGAGTAGCGCTGAGTTGAAGGAGCGCATATTGAGTGAATCCCATTGTTCTACTACTTCGATTCACCCCCGGAGCTTCAAAGATGTATAAGAGTATGAAAAGGTATTTTTGGTGGACTGGAATGAAGAAAGATGTTAGTGATTATGTGTTGAGGTGTCTCACTTGCCAGAAGGTCAAGTTTGAGCACCGACGGCTGGTGGTATGTGGTACAAATCAACATGTACAGCCAATGCCAGTGCCTGAGTTGGAAGTTCCATGATATCTCCATGGACTTTGTAGTAGGGCTTCCGCCTACAAGGGGAGGTCTGAATATGATATGGGTGATAGTTGACCGACTGACCAAGGTGGCCCGATTCATTCCGATGAAGGACACTTGGAAAGTGGCAAGATTGGCAGAACTGTTTGATAAAGAGATTGTAAGACATCATGGTATACCGAAAACGATTGTATCTGACAGAGATACCAGATTCTTATCCAGATATTGGAAGTCCACACGAGAGGCATTGGGTACTGAATTGAAATTGAGTACAGCGTTTCATCCACAGACCGATGGTCAGAGTGAGCGCACCATTCAGACACTTGAGGATATGCTACGTGCTTGTGCACTTGACTTTCAGACCAGCTGGATTGATAAGTTACATCTGATCGAGTTTAGTTACAATAACAGTTATCATGCTTCGATCAAGATGTCTCCCTTCCAGGCCTTATACGGTAGACCATGCCGCACGCCATTATGCTGGGATGAGTCGAGTGAGACGGTCATTATAGGACCAGAGTATCTTGAACAAGTTCAGGCAGAAGTTCGCCAGATCCGGGCTAACATAAAGCAGCTCAGGATAGACAGAAGTCGTACGCAGATGTGCGCAGACGTGACCTGGAGTTCGCCGTGGGCGATCAGGTATTTTTGAGAGTATCCCCCATGAAGGGAGTATTTCGTTTTGGCCAGAAGGGCAAGTTGAGCCCAAAGTATGTGGGGCCTTATGTTGTGACGGAGCGGATCGGCCCGGTAGCCTATAGACTAGACCTACCCGCCGAGCTGGGCAAGGTACATGATGTATTTCATGTGTCCCAGTTGAAGAAGTATATGTCTCATCCGTCTCATGTGCTTCAGCCTGAAAGGCTAACCTTAGAGCCGACCATGCGATCAGTGGAGACTCCGGTACGGATTCTGGATGCTAAGACTCGAGACACTCGCCATAAGTCCGTGAGACTGGTGAAAGTTCTTTGGTCTAACCAGGACGTTGAGGAGGCCACTTGGGAGCTGGAAGACAAGATGAAGGCGAAGTACCCGTCATTGTTTACTTCTTAGTACTTATGTGTATAGGGTACGGGGCGTACCCCTTTTAAGGGGGTAGAGCCGTTTCGGTTGTGTGTATGACGTGTATTTGATACATCGTCGTGTATGTTTGAATACATCGTCTATGTTATGTTTATGTTACAGACCGTTGTGTCTGAATGATGTGGATAATGTTGTATGGACCTTGTGTCCAATGTTATGTTATGTTGTATGGACCTTGTGTCCAATGTTATGTTATGTTGTATGGACCTTGTGTCCAATGTTATGTTATGTTGTATGGACCTGGAGTCCAATGTTATGTAAGCGTGTTGTTAATGATGTATGGAAGTATTGTTTATAAGTATTCCCGTGTGCTAATATTTAGGATATGTGGAAGTATGAACTTTGAGGACAAAGTTCTTTTAAGGGGGGTAGATTGAAATACCCCAAAACCTTAATATATTGTTTAAACACTTAAATATGGTGTATTAAGACTAAAAAGAGTCTTAAAAACATTAGTAAACAAATTTAAACAAAAGGAAACACAAAATGTGCTTTAAAGTCAATAAGAGCCAAAATGTGCTCTAACCTTGGGATAAACTTGGTTAAGACCTAAAGAACTTACCAAGACCTCATTTATATACTAATGAACATATTAAATCAATTACCAAAGAAAACCAAGCTTGAAAACAAGTTTAAATACAAAATGTGCTTTAAGGAGTCTTAAAGCACATTTTTGAAAAATTGTCTTGTAAATGAGTTTTGAATGGCTAAATGTCCATCATTACTCTTAAATATATATGTGTACTATATAGTATCACATTTGGGTGTCTATATTAGTGGGAAATCAAAAATTTCACTTCTATGTGCCTTGTTTTATGAATAGTAACTTTTATAAGCTATTTTGTAACATATGTTTGTATAAGTAATTTAATTGACAAACAAGACTATATTGCCCTCCTACTACTATTTGGGCCGGTTTTTAAGGTTGGTGACACACCACCCTTGTTAGCTTGTTAAGAAAATAAGTAAACTACTTAAGTACCCTTTTTACTTTACAAAGTATAAATATCTTCATAAAGCAAATTCTATCCCATTCTCATTTCTTTCCTTGCTCACACGGTTTCCCACCTCTCTTCTTCCTTCTTCTTGCTGTTCTCTCACGGTAATACACCACCTCCATTGAAACTCCCACTTTGATCTCTTGTAAAACCTTGCTCACTTGTCCAAATCAAAAACAAACACCACCAATCTCTTCCTCTCATCAAGCTCTTCATTCCTATCTTTTCAAAAGTCCAAGACAACCATTTCGGTGCCATGGAGTTTCTCCATTGAAGGAGCTTGAGCTTGTATTTTTACATATTGTCATCTCCTTGACTTCTAGGTAAGGAATCTCAAACAAAAATCAAGTTTCCTCCTTGTTTTTGTCATGTCCGAAAATACATATTGAAGGAGCTTTTTATGTGACTTTGTTCTAGCTTCATTCCAACTCTTCATGGACTAGGTGGAGTCCTCTCTTGCTAGATATTCAAACTCTCTTCAAAGAGCAAGGTAAAACAACTACATTAATGTTTTTGAAACAATGTAAACTAGGGTTTACAGATGGAGCTTATAGCTTGAATACTCATTATAATGTTGTATATTGTTTAGAACTTGTCAAAGAATCAAGTACTCTATCGGTTTTCTAAAGGAAACAAAAGAAGTTATTTTGCAAAAGAGGTAATCTACTAACCTAATGTTGTTTAAATGCCTTAGGAGAAATGAGCTTATAAATGCTTATTAAACTACTAAAGAGCAATGTGAATGACTTAGTAAAGTGTTCTCAAGAGCTTAGTAAAAGGCATATGTGTTGTTGAGTGATTTGCAGGTTAAAGGCAAATATATTGTGGAATTCAGTGTTATGATTTATGCATCTTAAGGGCCTAAGAGCCATGTCATTTAAGGGCCTAAGTGCCATGCAATTTAATTGTGCACTATATTGTGATGTAGTGCTTGTGAGTGAAGTTTGTGTATAATAGTACTTGATGGATTTTTAGTGTTCTTGGTTGTTTGTTGGTAAAAACAATGTGTTTTTGGTTAGTAATGTTTCTAGGAGAAACCTATGTCGAAATTTGGGTAACAAATGTGAAGTTCTAAGTGTTAAAATGAGTTTGAAGTTAAGGAGTATTAAAATGGTTAAGTGTTGTTCTTGTGTAGGAAACATTCATTAAGGTGATTTAGGATGTAACAAGGACTTAGGCATGAGCTTGAGATTGTTGTATGTACCAAAGTCATTTTGGGACTTAGGTAAAGACTTAGGCAAACTTTGGTAAATTAAGGAGAAGTATGAACTTGAAAAAGGATTTGAATAAGGATATAAGGAGTTAGTTGTGAGAGATGATGTTAAGATGAGGAGAAAACATTTTGGGATAGTAGTTATCATAGGTGAGAAACACCATTTAGAAACCTAGTGTAAAATGTTGTAAGTGTTAGGAATTTTGTGAAGAAATAAGTAAAGGTTTAAGGAATTAGAAAAAGAGTTTGTGAGTGTTTAAGGATGGTTTAAGTTGTGTTTGAAGTGCCCAAATGAGGTTAGGGGGTACTAGGTTATATGGGGTAAAGTTTGGAGTTGAATGTAAAAGGAAAATAAGGATTTGGGGCAGACCGGACTTGCGACCGGACTTGCAAGCCCGGTCGGGCCCTGTTACACTACCGGAAAATGTTTCTGGAATCGACCGGACTTGAGGGACCGGACCTACAAGTCCGGTCGGACTGTGTTTTGTGAGGGGAAAATGTTTCTGGAATGGACCGGACATGGGACCGGACTTGTCAAGTCCGGTCGGCATGAATTTTGTACGGGTTATAAGTCTCTGGAATCGACCGGACATAGGACCGGACATGTAAGTCCGGTCGGAGTGAATTTTCCAACGGTAAAAAGGTACTGGAATGGACCGGACTTAGGCAAGTCCGGTCGGCAAGTCCGGTCGGACCAAAATTGTAAAAAAAAAAAACAGAAAAGAATGTGACTTATGTAGTTAACCCTAGGGTGTATAATGAAGGTAACCTAGGGTAAGATAGACATTAAAACATGTCATACAATTATGTAAACACTTAGTAAATTTGGAGGTTAAGTAAGTTAATTAACCGACGTTCTTGAATTATGTATAGGAGTGACCTACGGAGGAAACCAAACGAGGCAAGGACCAAGGTATGGTTTTCTTGCAGTCTGTTGTCTAGCGGTTTACACCGGTTTGTGTGTTGTATGTTTTTCTGTGTGTTTACAACGTTATAAGATTTAAACATGTAATGAGTTTACAGTTGTTCATATTATGTGATGTGTTGTTGTGACTCTTTTCCCTTGTGTGTCTAACATGACTTACCACCTATTGTGTGATGGTTGTTAAGTTCCACTATGAACTTCTAACAAGTGTTAACTGGGAAGTGAGGAATCCGGTTGTCCGGTCATGCATGTAAGTTAAGAGTAGATATCTGAATCAGATTCGACTCTTATGTTGTTAAGATTGTTCACCTTAATCTGGCGTTCGATCTCCCGCTAGCTTCTTCCAAAGCTTACCTATTCTGACTTATGATCGGTTTAGTGGGAACCTGTGTCTGTGTGGTGTGTTCGGGTCACTAAATCCGAACCATCTGTGACTTAAGTTACTCGTTCGTCTAACAGAACGGTAATGAGTGTGTTTAACGAGCTTGACATGAGAGTGAATCACTCTCTAGGCTCTTATGTTATTTGACCCTTGTGGTTTGTTATCGTGGAGTGAAAATCCACTGTGTATGTGTTGTTGTGCTATGCGCCATTGATGCTAAGCCATATGTTATGTTATGTATAAAATGAATGCCATGTTATAATGACAAGTAGCTGCGCGTATCCCGGTAGCCGATGGGCTGCGCGTTAGCCATACCAGCCAAGGGTTGCTGACCCCCTCGGGGGATCCATATTTCTTATACTGCAGGATGAGGATCGAAGAAGCGGAGTGGCTTTAGATCCTAGGATGTAATCCCTTTTGTATACTTTTGGATGTTGGCCCGGGATGCGCCTGTGCTCCTGTGGCATTATGTATATCGGGTTGTTGCAGTTACAGTGATGTTACAGTGAAGGATGTATGTAGTACTCGGTATTGTATAATGTATTATGGTTTAGTTTTATGCTCGGGAGTCTGATCATCAGACCGGTACAATTGTATTTATTCTGCCTTGTCAACCACGTGGGTGGTTGACGGCGTTGTAGCACCGAAGCGTTAGTTACTGTTTAGTTGTTTATTTCCGCTGCGATTTCATTTGGTATCATGTGCGTATTAGGGGTGTTACAGATTTATTCAGATCACAAGAGTTTGAAATACCGGTTCACTTAGAAGGAGTTGAACATGAGGCAAAGAAGATGGGTTGAATTCCTTACTGATTACGATATTAACCTCCAGTACAAGGAAGGTAAAGCAAACGTTGTAGCTGATGCATTGAGTCGCCGAGCACACTCTCTCCATTCGCTAATCTCTCACTCTAGCTTGGTTGATGAGGTGCGGAGTGCTCAGATGTCCGATCAGTACATGCAAGAGATCAGACAGAAGCTTACTGACGGCACATTCGAGAGCCAGAAGTATGATTTTCGACTTCATGATGATGACTTAATCAGACTGAATGGCCGACTTTGTATTCCACGAAGTAGCGCTGAGCTGAAGGAGCGCATACTGAGTGAATCACATTGTTCTACCACTTCGATTCACCCCGGAGCTTCAAAGATGTATAAGGATATGAAACGGTACTTTTGGTGGACTGGAATGAAAAAGGATGTGAATGACTATGTTGTGAGGTGTCTCACTTGCCAGAAGGTCAAGTTTGAACACCGACGGCCTAGTGGTATGGTACAGCCAATGCCAGTGCCTGAGTGGAAGTTCCATGATATTTCCATGGACTTCGTTGTTAGGCTTCCGCCTACTCGGGGAGGCTTGAATATGATATGGGTCATTGTTGACCGACTGACCAAGGTGGCCCGATTCATTCCGATGAAGGACACTTGGAAGGTGGCGAAGCTAGCAGAGCTCTTCGACCGTGAGATTATACGGCATCATGGGGTACCGAAGACTATTGTGTCTGATAGGGATACCAGATTCCTCTCGAGGTATTGGAGATCTACACGGGAAGCGCTTGGTACCGAGCTGAAGCTGAGTACAGCGTTCCATCCTCAGACAGATGGTCAGAGTGAGCGCACCATACAGATGCTTGAGGATATGTTACGGGCATGTGCACTTGACTTTCAGACCAGCTGGATTGATAAGTTACATCTGATCGAGTTTAGCTACAACAACAGTTACCATGCTTCGATCAAGATGTCTCCCTTCCAAGCTTTGTACGGTAGACCATGCCGCACGCCATTATGCTGGGATGAGTCGAGTGAGACGGTCATTATAAGACCTGAGTATTTAGAGCAAGTACAAGCAGAAGTACGCCAGATCAGGGCTAACATGAAGGCAGCTCAGGATAGGCAGAAAGCGTACGCCGATGTGCGCAGACGTGACCTGGAGTTCGCCGTGGGCGATCAGGTATTTCTTAGAGTATCCCCTATGAAGGGTGTGTTTCGTTTTGGCCAGAAAGGCAAGTTGAGCCTGAAATATGTGGGGCCTTATGTTGTGATGGAGCGGATAGGCCCGGTGGCCTACAGGCTTGATTTACCTGCCGAGCTGGGCAAGGTACATGATGTATTTCATGTGTCCCAGTTGAAGAAATATATGTCTCATCCGTCTCATGTACTTCAGCCCGAGAGGCTAACACTAGAGCCGACCATGCGATCAGTGGAGACTCCCGTACGGATCCTGGATACTAAGACTCGAGACACTCGCCACAAGTCAGTTCGACTGGTGAAGGTTCTCTGGTCTAACCAGGAGGTCGAGGAGGCCACCTGGGAGCTGGAAGATGATATGAGGGCGAAGTACCCGTCGTTGTTTACTTCTTAGTATTTGTATGTATAGGGTACGGGGCGTACCCCTATTTTAAGGGGGTAGAGCCGTTTCGGCTACGTATGTACGACATGTATTGAAATACATGTCTATGTTGTTATGTTATAGACATTTAAGTCTAAGTGACGTTATGTTACCGGGACCTTGAGTCCGACGTTATGTAAAGTATGTTTGTTATGGAAGTGTTGTTTTAGAAGTAATCCCCGTGTTCTAATAATAAGATGCGTGGGAAGTGTGAACTTTGGGGACAAAGTTCTTTTAAGGGGGGTAGATTGAAATACCCCAAACCTTAGTATGTTAATTAATTATCTAGTTATGATATTTTAAGGCTAATTAAGTCCTTAAGATCATTAGTAAAGAAATAAAAACCTAAAAAGAAAAAGAAAATGCGTAAAAGCCACAAAACGCAAAAACGTGTGTTAAATGATTATAGTAAGTATGTAACCTTAACTAGGGTCCTAAAAGGATTCCTATGACTTATTTAGTCAGTAAGAACATGTGGGAAAAATTCCCGAAGGAAACGGATCCAGATAGTGGATTAAAAATGCAAAACGGGCTTTAAAGCACGTTTTTCGAGAAACCCGGGAAATGTAATTTTAAACGGGTTTAATGGAATAATAAAAATTTATAGTCAATAATATGGCTATAATTAAATATTAGTCAAGGTCCAGGACCATAAAAATAAATAAAACAAAAATCCGGAAACCGGACCCGGACTGCTAAATACTGACAGTTCGGGAATCACGGGTGTTATCTGCTAAATGACCATGTGCCACCTCCTCTCTACTTTTACAAAAAAAATTGACTTTTCCCCCTTGTGTGAGGTAGCTCACGTTTTGGGCTCCTCCTCCTCTTGTTATTTTACTCTACTCTATTAGCTAAAGGACAAAAATAATAAAGTACAATTACTTTATTCCCTCTCTCCCACCATACTCTCTCTCACACTCTCTCTCCCCCTCATTTCTCTTGTCTCACTATTTGGATCCCCCTTACTCAGCTTTTCTTCTCCATTTTGCTCCTCTAATGGCGATTTTACAAGCCAAAGAACAACCCCATCTTCACCTCCTTGTTACTTCATCATCCTAGCTCCAAATCAAGAAATTTTTACACCAAAATACTCCTCTCATCTTGGGGATCATTTTCCACATTTTATAATCTCAAAACTCCATACTTCATTTCCATGGGTATACCACATTTTGAAGAGGAAACTTCATATTCTTGAAGCCAATCATCTTCTTGTTGTTCTAAAGTAAGAAAGGAAATCAAACTTCACTTATTCCTCCATTTTCTTCTTGTAGTCGATTTTTCCCACCTTGAACACTATGCTTGTTCTCCATTTTAGCTTGTTCAATCTTCTAGAAGTGTTGGAGCTAGCCCTAATTTCATTGCCAAACACTTCACTTTGAAGTAGAAGGTAATTCCCTCTTATGGTATTTCAAATAATCACTAAGTTCTAGGGTTAATGGAATAGTGTACATGAACCCTCCATACTTATTGTGATTATCTTGGCATGGTCATTGGTGTAGCAATTAATTCCGTTGGATACCGATTGTGGAGCAAGAAGCTAAAAGAAAGAGTTTTTGAAAAGAAAATCCAAGGTAATTAACTTACCTTAAACTAAGGTGTGATCTATGAATGTGTTTATGTTTGTGCAAATATAAATGCTCAGTGAAATGCAGGTGTTGCGAATAATATGAGGAAATTCAGTGTTTAAGTTAATGTTTTTTTAAGGGCCTAAGAGCCAAGCTTTTAAGGTTTATGCATATTGGGTGCTATTGTTGTGTTAATGATGGAATTGGTGTGTAAATTGGTGCCTTAGTTGAGTTTGATGGTTGGAGAGTGTTTTAGTAGGTTAAATAATGTGTGGGAACATGTTAAAATTATGGAGAGATCATGTCAAAATTTGTGTAGAAATCTAATGGTTTAATTGCATTCTAGGTGGGAGCAAACTAGAGAACTATAAGTGGTTTTGAGAGGAAAAACTTAGTATGAAAATCGTTGGTAATTAGGTAGATGGAGATAGGGAGATGAGTGAACCTCAAGATAGAAATGATGCTTTTAGAGTGGTTAAGTGGTGGGAGGAAACACTTGGGTTAGCTGCTATGCTAGGCATGAAACACCACTTAGAGACCTATGGGAAAAACATTACAAGTGTTAAGGATTTTGTAAGGAATTGAGAGAGTATTTGAGGACTTAGAAATAACTTATAAATGCATTTGGAAGAGGATATACGAAGGTTTTAGTGTGCCAAATGATGTTAGAAAACATTAGGAGGCTTATGGAAAAGTTTGGAGAAGTTTTGACAATGTTTGGGCACGTTCTAGTGTCGTCCGACCCAGGGGCCGACCCAAGGTTGGGTCGGACGGCCTCTGTTGGTCACCCGTAAATGTTTTTGGAATGGTCCGACCTAGAGGACTTGGGTCGGACATGGGTCGGACGGGCGAGTTTTGAAAGACGGTAAGTTTCTGGAATGGTCCGACCCAGAGGACTTGGGTCGGACGTGGGTCGGACGAAGTGGAAAATTCAAATCCGAAGATTACTGGAAGGGACCGACCCAGTTGGTTGGGTCGGACGGTGGGTCGGACGGACCCAAAACTGATAAAAAAAACAACAAATGTGGCTTAAGAATTAAACCCTAGGGGGTATAGTGGAGGTAATCAAGAGTGTGTTTAGGCATAAAACATGTCACATAATCATGTAAAGTGCTTAGCAATTCGGAAGTCAAATAAGTTAATTAACCGACGATGTCAATCATGTTTAGGAACAACGTACGGTGGAGCATTAGAGCGGCAAGGACCAAGGTATGGTTTTCTTGCAGTCTGTTGCCTACCGGTTTACACCGGCTTGTGTGTTGTTTGTTTTTCTGTGTGTTTATGACCTTGTAAGATTAAAACCATGAAATGAGTTTATGGTTATTGTTATTATTGTGGAATATGTGTACCGGTACCGTTAACCTCGAATACGTACTAATCCGTTAGTTGGCTAAGCTAGGACACGTAAGATAGCGGTACCCGGTTTAACGTTTCAACTTAAGGAACGTTCTAACCTTTGTTATGTATGAACTAGTTGTGATGTGTGTTGTTAATGTGTATCCCATTTCATTGGGTGCCTAACTGGACTTACCAACGTATGTGTGATTTGATGGTGTTAAGTTCCAACAATGGGACTTCTAACAAGTGCTAACCGGGGAGTGAGGAATCCGGTCGTTCCGGTCACGTGTGTATGTACGGGGGTCGACATCTAAATCAGATTCGGCTCTCTCCTTATGTTAAGGTTGTTTTCCGTTTGGATTCCGACCGCCCATTAGCTTAGCCAAAGCTTACCTACCTGACCTCCAATCGGGCTAGGGGGGAAATTATGTGTTCGGTGTGGTCAGATCACTATATCCGTCACGCCTATGTGTTAAGTTACTTGTTCGACTAACAGAACGGTAGCGAGTTATGTAACAAGCTTAACATGAGAATGAAATCATTCTCTAGGCTTACTATGTTGACTAACTATTGGTTGTTTTCTAAAGTGAAATGTTCTCACTATGTATGTGTTGTTATTGTCATGCAATATTCTTTACTATGTAATATGCATGTTGTATGTTAAAATCAATGACATGTTATCATGACAAATAGTTGTGTGTATCCCGGTAGTCAGCGGGCTGCACGTTAACCATGCCAGCCAAGGGTTGCTGACCCCCTTTGGGGGCACATATTATTTTTACAGGAGAGTGATCGATGAAGCGGAATGGCTATAGCATGGCGCGAGTAGGAATACTTTTGTTATTTTGGATAGTGGACCCGAGTAGTATTTGTATACTCGAGGCTATTCATTTTGGTGGATGTAAAGTTGGTTGAGTGATATTTGTACATTAACACTCGGTATATTGTGATTCTTTTTGGATAGTAAATTTGAAGGTTGTAATTATGCTCGGCATTCTCGTAATCAGACCGATACATTGTATGTAACAGCCTTGTTAGCCACGTGGGTGGCTAACGGCGTGTAACACCGCCTCTTTTGGTTAATGATTAAGTTGTGTTTTCCGCTGTGATTATTGGTTAAGTGTGGAGATTATGGTTGGGGTGTTACATAAGTTGCATGCACTTGTGTTTCAAGAGATTATTTTACCTACAAGTCATTAAGACTTCTTAAGGTATATTTTTACCTTAGGTGTTTGTGCTCTTTGTTCATGTAATAATGTATAACATGATAAATCAACTTGTATGTTGATTTCCTCCTTTATAATTCTTCACTTACATCTATGTTTAATATAAGGTTTAATAACCTTCCTGGACATTGTATATTTATTTATATAAGTGTGCTAGGAGTTTTCATGGTTCATAAATTCATTAAGGCTCATTAGCCTTCTTAATACCATGATTTGTCTTTTAATTAGGTTTATTAACCTTATGGGGTATTTTATGCACACCCAAATGAATTTCTAAATTCAAGGGGAACATGCAACCCTTTTACCAATGCATGGTTTAAGGGGGAATCACAATGGTTTCGCCATCATCGACAAATAGGGAGAAATTGTTCAAACTTTTGAGTTTTTCCGGTGATGACTCAATCTATGCATAAATGGAGTCCATCAAGAAATGCTGAAACTAGAAGTTTTGCTATAGATGGAGTCCATCAGTACAGACAAAGTGCATCAATTCAAACATGATTTCGAGTAATAGAGTCTGTCGCTCAAAGAAAGGAGTCTATCGTTCAGAGAAGAAGTTGATCATTAAGGAAGGAGTCTGCTGTCTAAGGAAGGAGTCTGTTTGTCCAAGGAAGGAGTCCATTGTTCATGTTGTTATAAACACCAGCGGAATTAAGGATCAAGACGTGTCTAGCTGTTCCCAACAGTCTATTATCATCAATCAACTTCATTGAGCCCCAAAAATTGGAGTCACAACCTCAATTACCTGAGAATTGAGTCAAGTCTGAAATTTATGCTAGAAAATGGTTAGGACCTAAGATTTCAGAAACGGACTCCCTCAACGGCTCCACAGGCTGTGTATAAAGAGCTAGAGTTTTCAGTAGCAAGTGTGCTTTTCCGCCCCAATACTTCCTATATTAGGGAAAAATCACCAAGAAAAAGAGACATGTCTCCTATTATAAGTTACAATTCATATATCTAACTTTTTAGAGATCGTGTGAGATACTTTCTTGTAACCCTAAAAAGTCTATCAATAAAGTTTCTCATTCTTGTATTAGTATTGATATTTTGGTGATAGACTCCATCCATTCACTGAAAGTGTCAATGTGTTTCAACGACTTACATCTTGCAACACTTTGAAGTTAGACCATCAATTGACTGCTTCCGCTTCTCGAGCTAGTCTGTCTGGGTCTAACAACCTAGAAAGACTACATCAGCCCCATCTATCCCATAAGATTGACTCTGTCTGTCACATTTCGATCGAGAGAGTCTGTCCGAGACTAATAACCCAGACAGACTCCGTCAGCCCCATCAATCCTAGAAGTTATATGTTTGATATGCCAGAAAATTAAATTTGAACGCAAGAGAATGGAGAAGCACAACTGTTAAATATTTCCAAAGGAAATGAGATTCAATTTCAGTGGCAACAACTCTTGGCTACACCCACACGTAGCTATCTTTACTACATTAACTGTACATATGGGTATATAAAATTGTACATTCCGTGTACAATAGAAATGTACAGGAAAATTATACTTTCAGTAGATAGTTCATTGTACAGTGTTTTCTTATGTAATGTACAAGTTTGCATTGTTAGGTGTACAGTAAATGTATCATCTCTAGCTACATATGGGTGTAGGAAATAATTTGTATTTCAGTGGACTTCGTAATTGGTTTACCACCAACGAAAAAATGGGATGCGGCATAAAAAGGTTATTGTGAACCAATTGATGATAACTTCAAGCTGTATCCCCATGAGGGATACCCATGTATGGATAGATGGTGGAAGCTTGCATGCTGAATGTGGTGTGATACCATGGAGTTCTATCCTCTATTGTGTCAGTAGAGATTGTTGATTCGTCTCTACGTTTTGGAATTAGTTCTAGGAAGTTATGGGCAACAAGTTGAACCGCAGTACCACTTTCCATCTTGATAGGTATGGGTAGATCGAAAGAACTATCAAAACGTTGGAAATATGCTAAAATGTTGTGTGATGGACTTTCAAGGATCTTGAATTGATAGGTTGCATCTTAATGAATTATCTTACTACAACAGGCATCAAACAATCATCAAAAAAACATCTTTTGAGGCTTTGTATGGCCGGAAGAGTGGGACTCCCCAGTGTTTGAATGGCATCCATGAGACCATCATTTTGAGACTTCGGATGATGAATTGAGTCATATCATACTGATCCATGAGAGAATCAAGGATTATCAAGACAAATAGAAATCCCATGCAGATTTGAATAAGAGACTGACTTAATTTGAAGCAGGTGGGAAGGCACATGATAGTTTTTCCCACTAATGGTATAATAAGATTTGGAAGAAAATGGAAGTTAAGCACAAAGTCCATTGGACCCTACGAGGTGTTGGATAGAGTTGGGGAAGTCACTTATAGACAGTGCACAATTTTTTCCATGTAGAAGAATTGAAAAAAAAAACGTTCATGACCCATTGATTGTCATTTAGCCACAGGTTGTAGAATTGGACCCTTAAGCTACGAGAAGTATTCCTTAAGGATCTTGGATGAGAATATCATAGATACTAGATCTAAAGTGACCTAGATGGTCAAAGTATTGTGGTCCAACCATGGTATAGAAGAGGCTACCTCAGAGGTGGAAAATGATATGAGAACAATTTTCCTAAGTTGTTTCAAGGCATTTTTGAGTTACAAGGAGTGTGAAAAAATCCACAACTCCGCATTAAGTTTAACCTTGAATAGATGCATACTTTGGTATAATAGTTAGAGTAGCATTATAAGTGCTTATTAGATTGTCAATGCATAGGTATATGTTGCATTACACATGATTTATTTGTTGCATTATGCTGAATGGGAAATGAGTTTCAAGGATTATAGTTATAATACCCTTGAGGTTATGATCCCTAGTGATTGAAAGTGAATTTGCAATTGATTTTTATCCTACATTGGAGCAAATGAGCTAATTTGATAAGAAAAGGAATGCTCTTTTGTGAGTTCCAAACTTTAAACTTTAGACTAAGTTTCGGGGTCGAAGCTTTGGTTTTAAGGGAGTGATAATGAAATACCTCAAATTAAAAAAAACATCATTGTGTTTAGTTAAGTTTAAATTCTATTTTAATATATGATTTATGAGAAAATAAAAACAAATTTTACTAAAAATTGTTAATTTGATCAGTGTTAAGCTCTACCTTAATGGGTCCCACTTGTTTTAAAATTTGGAAAGCAAAAGTATGTAATGTGCTTAGTGGCAAGTGACAAAGACTTTAAAAAAAGAAAGCAAAAGCAAAAGCAATTTTAAAAGTTTATTGTTTTTCTTTTCTCTTATCCACTATACATTTTTCCCTCATTTCCATTCTTCCCCAAGTGACTCCTCTCATGGCCCCAAATTGCCGATTTGGCTGGTCTAAAAAAGTGTTTTTCTTGAATGTTGTGTTAGTTTCCTTTCTTTAGAGCATGAGTTTCAAGACCTTGATACTTCGTTCCCACAATTTTCACTATTCAGATTTAAAAACTTACAATACATCTAATAAAATTTTAGTATTTCTTCGATGAGGAAGTTCTTACCTGTTAGTGTTACTGAATATTATTTTTAGAAAACAAATATCGCAGCATTATTTATTTATAATGTTTCAGATAATTCTATGAATTTATAAAATGGTAAAATTAGTACATAAGCATTTCAGCTTTTTATTCCACAAATCAACAACTAAAATATTCCCTCATGTTCTAAGACGATGTTCTAGCTATGTACAGAAGAATTTAAAAGAAAAAACTGGGTTGGTATTCGTAGTATAAAATTACTAATCACCGCAGTATAAAATTTTTTTAATTCATACTGACGTTGTACACATGTAATGATGTCGTGGTGTAACTTTTGTTTTTTTAAATAATTGCTTGAGCGTAAACAGTAAAAAACACTCTGAATGTTACAAAACATTATAAAATAGTAAAAACACTCTGAATGTTATAAAACATTATAAATCCGTATTAATTGCGTCAATATGATTTTAATTGTGAATCCATGTAATTTGGATGACATTTTACGTTACGTTTGACTAAATTATAAACATTGGTACATATTCAGAATGTCGTACTGAATTCATAGTTAAAAATGCCAATTTCGGGTGAAAATGCCCTAATTGTAATAAAAGACGTTAAACCCTTTTTAATCTCATTTAAACGTTATAATTGTGACTCCACGTAAGTTAAAGACATTTTATGATGTGTTTGACTAAATTACAAACATTGTTACACTTTCAGAACGTCGAACTGAAATCGCAGTTGAAAACGTCAATTTCGGGTAAAAAACGCTTGTACTATATATAGCCTTACCT
Organism: Limonium bicolor; assembly: GCA_023374045.1. NCBI lineage: Eukaryota > Viridiplantae > Streptophyta > Magnoliopsida > Caryophyllales > Plumbaginaceae > Limonium > Limonium bicolor. The sequence goes on from CM041781.1 coordinate 184,086,642, forward strand.
TCCTTGGTTTATTAATTTCTCTCTTACTTACTCTCTCTCCTCTCTCTCTCTCTCTCTCTCTCTCTCTCTCTCTCTCTTCCTTAAGAAGCTCTCTTCCGACTGCCGGAGCCACCGCCGGAGCCGCCACCCGCCGCCGCCAACCACCGCGGGACCACCGTCGAAAAAATTTTCCGGTGAGTTTTTCGAATTTTTTTTTTTGCAACTTATAGATTTGGGTGTCTTGAGTATGAATTTTGTGTTAGTTTTTTGAAATTCAACATCATTTGAGCTAGATCTAGCATGAAAGATTCGCAATTATTCAAAAAAAAAAGTTCAGGCGAGGAGCACCGCTGCTCTACTCACGCTAGGGCGAGCAGCGCCGCGGCTCTACCCTGCGCCCAGCGAGTACCGCCGCTGCTCGAGTGGAAGACAGGCGAGGAGCATCGCCGCTCGATTCGAAGACAGACGAGGAGGCCCGTGACTCACCCCGCTGTGCGCGCGCCCGACGCAGGAGACGAGGACCACCGCTGCTCGATTCGGCTGGATGCGAGGAGTGCCGCTTCTCGCCCATGATGGAGACGAGTACCAGCGCTACTCGATTTCGGCGGTATAGAGGAGCTGCGCGGCTCGCCCTGGGAGCAGGAACCCTTTTTTTTTAATTCTAATATTGTGAATGAATTTGAAATGTTTGAATTTGTTTTTTTTAATTCTAATATTGTGCATGATTTTTAAATGTTTTAATTTGTTTGTTTTTGAATTCTAATAAATATTGTGAATGATTTATAAATGTTTAAATTTTTTTTTTTGAATTGTAATATTGTGAATGATATGATTATAAATGTTTGAATTTGTATGTTATGAATGAGGAATATAACTGTGTGATATTCATATGCAGTGATGGATCGTCTGAAAAAAGCAGTGCAACATGTATACACGAAGAGGAAGAATAAAGACCGGGGTACGGATCAGCCTATGACGGCCTTGTACCGTCGTGGTGTACGTGCTCCTAGTGAAGGGCCCAGTAATCCTACCCCCCACATGGAAGCAGCACGCCATTCATCGTTCCATCCGGGTCAATCTTTCAACGACCCGGCGTTTCAAGTACCTGCACCACCAATGGTAGCGGAGGATGACTCGGCGATGTACGATATACCGAGGAGACGCATGCCAGTGGCATCATCATCCAGTAGTGCTTGGTCTGACAGATCACTGCACAGCGCTAGCTACAACATCTCGGGCGAAGCAAGCCACCAGACTACTCCGTTAGAAGCTCAGACGTCAGGCGGTGGTAGTTCATCACGTCCACCACGCCCATCACCCGCCCGTGCTGATGAGGACCATGTGATAACTGAGTGTTCGCCACATGATGATGACGGTGGTCGTGGTGCTGATGATGAGGACTCACCCGACGTAGATGAGGAGCAGGATAATGAAGATGATGATGTCAAGGATAAGGTGGATGACACTGACGAGGAAGCAGCGCTAGCGATGGTTCCAGTCATTCCTACCTCTTGGAAGTTGACAGAGGTGCCAGTTCCTGGCGGTCCACTACTCACTAGTGTTATCACTAGCTTCGGGGGTCATGTAGCGCTTGACTTATGGACCTCGACTAAGGTATCTTCTCTATCTTCTCCTGTATTTGATCATTTAAATCATACAACGTTTTGTAAGTGTTGAATATTGGTCATTATGTAGGATCGTGGGGTTTTGAGTTTCAAATCCCGTAGGGTGATGCTTACATGCTGGCCAAAAGATCAAGTTACCTGCAAAAGAGCAAGGAACATGCTTCAGTATTCTGGTATAGAGCACCTATAGGATATTACGATGCCATACAACAATATGTCCCTCATCAGTGCTTTTGTGGAGAGATGGCAGCCTGATACAAACTCATTCCATATGTCGTTCGGTGAGATGACGATTACCCTGCATGATGTGTGGATGATACTGAAAATCCCCACCGTTGGTCGTCCATTGATAGGGGATTCATCCACCCCTGGGTTGAAGGAGGTAATGGCTGATTGTCTTGATTTTGGGGGAAAGGTTCAGAGTATTACAGAGACACTGTAGAATACCGGTGTTGTATTGATTGCGAGCTTGTTGCAGCACTGTAGGGATGAACCTGAAGACCCAATGAAGCAGGCATGTGGTTGGTTGTATCATCTGATTGGTACCACCATATTAGCTGGAAAATCAAATGGTCGTCTGAGTCCACAGCTGTTCTCGTTAGTAGCTCCCATGAAGAAAGCTACCAAGCTTCGTAAATATGCATAGGGAGCTGGTACTCTTGCATGGTTATATCGTCAGCTAGGGATAGCATCTCGTGCCGACTCCAGTGGGATAGCTGGTTCTATGACGTTACTTGAGGTATGTGTCCTAATGTGCATCTAGTATATGATAACTCACTGAGTATTAATAATTGGTACTGCTTAATCATTCTAGTGTTTTATATGCACAGTGCTGGATTTATGCGTACTTTCCTACATTAAGACCAGCGATTAGCCCAGACTGGCGCGCTAATGATGACAGACCTTGGGCTCTAAGATGGGTGAGATCTACCTCTCAAGTGCAGGATCATCGTTCACTGTAAGGCTATCGTGAGCATCTAGATGCTTTGACTGCTCTAAATGTAAGTGTTTGTAGTTGCTAACACATTGAACCATTATTATTTTTGTCTTTCGTTGTTGGTTACATCTTACTATTAATGTTCATTGTAGATTGATTGGTTGCCCTACGGTCGGGATAATGTTAATGTTCATGGAGGGCGTACATGGTATAGAGGTAACATACAGATTATGGGGTTGAATGAGCCGTACTTGCCTGGGCGTTGTCTGCGCCAGTTTGGATACATTCAGGGTATCCTTGAACCTCCTATTAGACCCAACCCAAGGTTTGAAAAAAGAGGAAAACCCCCACCCTACACCTGTGTATACCCCCCATGTATAGTTTGTGGGAAAACACTCCTAAATTGTTGGTTCCAGGGTATACGCGCACAAATGCGCGGTTGCATGCTTGCGACCCACTCTACCTAGATTGGTACACCAAGCACACACACCCGAAGATCCTAAACCCTGAGAGTTATCAGACCACCCTGGTTCATCGTCCAGATCCCTGTCTAGTAAGTCATATTTTCATAGTACTTCATGACATATCACTTTTATTTTTAATGTGTACTTACCTGGCCAAGTGTGTTACAGCTACTGTTTGAGGCAAGTGAGCTTGCACGCCCGTACTACCAAGAGAACAATGCATGGGACTGGTCATACTATCGTCAGGGGATGCCAGAAGAAGAACAAAGGGCTGCAACTCATGGTCTTGAGGATGTGTTCAGCTCTTTATACATATGGGATAGTTACCAGCGCCAGCATGGTGCACCCTAGTGGTTGTCATCTTGGATTTGGATGTAATAAACTTTAGTATCATCTTGGAACTATTTGTTGTCTTTCATTTTTACTTGGTGTATTAGACGCTAGTACAATTTGTGTGGTTGTAGTTTTTTTCTGGTGGACTTGGTGATGGTGGAATTATTGCTGACAATCCTAGTGACCTTGTTGATGATCTTTTGGTTGATTTTGTGGAGGTTCTTAGAACCGGTGGAGATAAGAAAAACAGGGGAGACTATGGCAAAAATTTTCTAGAAATGCATCGTTTCTGTAGTGCTTTTAAATCAGCAAGATTGTAGCTTGATGATTGGAGAGCAAGCACGTATATGTCACGAGAAATGAAATATATCAAAATGTAGAAATTCCTAAGAAAGAAAAGTCCCCGAATTCAAATCCTATGAATCACATGATTGAAAGTGAATAACTATCTAACATGTACCAAAGATTGTATATGTCACGAGAAATGAAATATATCAAAATGTAGAAATTCCTAAGAAAGAAAAGATGTGTGACCAGCTTCAATCTAATTGTGATATCTATGGGCCTTGGCAGAAGAAGACTTTGGTAGAATTTGGTGTCATCACATAATGCACGGCTCCTTTCAAAGTTAATGATCAGTATTTGACAAATGTGCTTCTTAAGATCAATGCCAATCTGGGAGGTCTAAATTCTTTGTTCGCCGTTGAGTGTTCTCCAGCAATGATAGTGTCGAAATGAAATATCTAACATGTACCAAAGATTGTATATGTCACGAGAAATGAAATATATCAAAATGTATAAATTCCTAAGAAAGAAAAGGGAATTAAGGTATGAAGAGTTCAAGCAAGATGTAATTAGACAGATTCTGAGAGCACAGGGTAAGGAATTAGTATGTTGGGACACTAATACCCTCTTTTATAATATTTGAGTAACGGTCACTGACATGTCCAACGGCTAGTTCAACGGCTACTGAAAGAAAACAAGGTTATATAGTGAATTTTCCCTAAAAAGAATTCACCCCCACTATTCAAATTAGATTCTAGCCGAAGGAAGCGTACCAAACACACCATGGAGAAGTTGATGATCCGGTACAAAGTGAATTCAAAGTTACCATAGGTAATTACCTTTGTCAGAGAAAGGTACACGTACCAGGTCACTGTGCACGTACCAGGTTACCGTTTCCAGTACAAAGTGAATTCAAAGTTACCATAGGTAATTACTTTTGTCAGGGAAAGGTACACGTACCAGGTCACTATGCACGTACCAGGTTACCGTTTCCAGTACAAAGTGAATTCAAAGTTACCATAGGTAATTACTTTTGTCAGGGAAAGGTACACGTACCAGGTCACTGTGCACGTACCAGGTTACCGTTTCCAGTACAAAGTGAATTCAAAGTTACCATAGGTAATTACTTTTGTCAGGGAAAGGTACACGTACCAGGTCACTGTGCACATACCAGGTTACCGTTTCCAGTACAAAGTGAATTCAAAGTTACCATAGGTAATTACTTTTGTCAGGGAAAGGTACACGTACCAGGTCACTGTGCACGTACCAGGTTACCGTTTCCAGTACAAAGTGAATTCAAAGTTACCATAAGTAATTACTTTGTCAGGGAAAGGTACACGTACCAGGTCACTGTCCACGTACCAGGTTACCGTTTCCAGTACAAAGTGAATTCAAAGTTACCATAGATAATTACTTTTGTCAGGGAAAGGTACACGTACCAGGTCACTGTGCACGTACCAGGTTACCGTTTCCAGTACAAAGTGAATTCAAAGTTACCATAGGTAATTACTTTTGTCAGGGAAAGGTACACGTACCAGGTCACTGTGCACGTACCAGGTTACCGTTTTTGAACTTGTAACCTTGTGGCTAGTTCATGACCAACCTATATATAAGGGATGCCTCCTCCATTTCATCTTCACACACTCACTCTCCATATTCTCGAAGCTCTCTATCTCCTCACTCTCTTCCAAAAATAATTTCATAAAAGTGTGCAAGCTCTCTAAACATGAGTCAATCTTCAGATTCCGATCATGAGTATGTTCCAGTATCAAGCCCAGTAAGTATTTAGTTCATTGTCTTTGTAAATCATATTCACACTAATATTTCATATTTCAATATTCGTCTAACATTCTCTCGACCCTTATTGCAGGAAAGTGACTCAACCACTGATTCAGATTGGGATGAATTTGATGAAGGTGTTCCAGATCATAATGCAGAGATGGATGACTACATGCAACAGATGTATAATCGACCTCCGGTGGTGGATACAGGTTACTTATTTCAAACAAACCAGGCCTTTAGGAGTAAATAAGAAGCGAAATCTTGGGTAGATAGTGTTGGCCATCCCAACCATATCTACACCATAATACAAAGTTCTCGGTCGGGCCAAGATTTCCACATAACATGCGAGAGGTATTGGAAACCACGAAGGACATCACGACCTGGTGTCATCAACCGGCGCAGATCATCTGGTTCAAAGAAATGTGGTTGTCCTTTCCGAATTAAGGGGTATTACACAAGCTACGAGTGTTTCTTGAAAGTGGGTAACGGATGGCATAACCGTGATCTCGCTGAGTGGTCAGAGGGTCATTTTATGGGAAAACGCCTAACTGGGGAGGAGGAGATTATGATCGATCAGAGAAGCAGAGTCGGTGTGCCACCTTGTGCAATTTGTTTAGAGCTCACAACAATCAACCCACAAACGTCAGCAACAAGGAAAGACATATACAACCGGATACAAAAAACAAAACTTGAAAAGAGAGATGGTCGATCTATGGTGCAGACTCTGCTGAGTGAGCTAGACAAAAACAACTACTACTATGATTACACTACAGAACCAAGTAAGTCAACTCAGTATGTCTCAAATAACTGCAATCCTTTAGGTTTCATATTAATTTGATAGATAACATGATTATATTTCACAATTTAGGGGATCAAACACGACTTGGGTCCATCTTCTTTGCACACCCTACCTCTAGATTACTGCTCCATGCTTTCCCGTACGTCATAGGCATTGATGATACCTATAAAACGAACATCGCAAAAATGCCTTTGGTTCAGTTCATCAGGATGACGAGTATAGGCAAAAACTTCAGCATTGTCTTCACCTTTCTTGTATCAGAATCAACAGACATGTATGTGTGGGCACTTTAACAATTAAGGGAACTCCTCGGTCGGACTACAACCTCAACATTTATCACCGACAGATGTCTGGCCCTGATGAATGCCTTAGAACAGGTATTTTCTGAATCTCATCATCTTCTATGTCGGTGGCACATAAGTAGGAACATTCAGGGGAAAGCCGAGACTTATATGGGTGATAGAGGAAGGGCGGCAGCTGCAGTCCGAATGTGGACTTCGGTTGTCTACTCGAGCACAGAGCAGGACTACAACGAGAGTTACAAAAATTTTCAAGTATACATACCGAAGCTATCCACGTTTCATTATGTATGTTGCATCAGTCTGGGAGAAACACAAGGAAAAATTTGTGGAGGCTTGGGTCAAGAATGTGTTGCACTTCGGCAACACAATGACAAATAGGTAAAATTGCTAATCCTGTAATTTTTAAGATAATACAGTCATTGTTATAGATCTATAAAACTTACTTAAACATTTGATAGGGTGGAGAGCGCACATTCTTCTCTAAAGGCGAGATTAAGGAGTGCTAGACACACTTTGGATGTAATCTTTCCAAAGATTAACGATCATGTGAATACAAGCATCCGGGAGCTAAAAAAGGATTTCGAGGCAGCCAGGACAAAACATAGAAGAGAGCACATGAGGGTTCCAATTGCTGACCTGATCGGGAAGGTTAGTATCCTTTGCTTAGATGAGCTAGTAAAGGAGCTTGGAAGGGCAAATTATGTGCAAATGGACAGCTCACTCTGTGGATGACAAGGTAACCTCTCATGGATTACCTTGCACTTGTAAATTAAACTACATGCTGGATAGTGGTATACTATGCTCCAAGAGGGATATACATTGTTTCTGGTATACCCTAAGCTAGGAGAAACATGAATCGACAATTGATATGTTATCCTACAAGGAGGCAGAACAGAATAGATGGCGAGATATAGCTTCTAAGGTACAATTAGATGATCCTACTCTGATGGCGAAATGTTACAGTCAAATCCAAAACTTCCTTCACCCAGATATGGTGTGCCAATTAGGAGAGCCATTGGAACAGTTTGGGATTGGTAGACCTACCGGGACCTCAAGACCAAACCGACGGGAACCTTCGTCTTGGGAGCGTAACCGACCAAGGGCAGACCAGTCAGAACGAGCGCCATCAAATAGAAGATCACGTAATAGAGGATCACCAAATCCGAGTCGATTCCTACCCTAGACAACTTCCCATACTACCAGAATTTCAACCCCAACCTATATCAATATATCATTGGGTATATTGATGTTCGTGGAAATGGGAATTGTGGTTTCAGGGTCATTGCTGATTACCTATATTCAAACGAAGAGAGGTGGAAAGATGTCCGTAGAGCATTGCACTATCACATGAAGAATACAGAACCGTCGAATCAACTATACAAGGCCATTTTTAACGAAGGAACGTACAACGACATGTTAAGAGTGCTTCATTGGAATTTAGAACAGCCAGCACCTCCAGAGAAATGGATGACCACGGAAATGGGGTTGGCGATCGCGACAAAGTACACTTCGGTAGTAGTTTTCTACTCTACTGTCTTTGGGGGTATGGCAAGTGCCACATACCTTCCGCTCGATAATTATACCGATCGTGATGGCCCAAGAGGAGAGATCCCCATAGGAATTTGCCCCCAGGGTCCTTTCGTAAGGTTCTGCATGGTTGATGATTCCCCACTCACCCCTGTCTATCCGCAGTGGTTCTTTTATAGAGATCCAAACACTGTCGGACCTTGGATTCATCAAATACAATCTAGGTTAGATAGTTGGATCAACGTTGTAACTTAGTTTTTCTTTAACTTAGTTGTTGTAACTTAGTCATTCTTTAACTTAGTTGTTGTAACTTAGTTTTTCTTTAACTTAGTTGTTGTAACTTAGTTTTTCTATAAATTAGTTGTTGTAACTTAGTTTCTCTTTAACTTAGTTGTTGTTTTAATCATATTGACTGAAATTTGGTCATTCTATTCTCTATTATTTCAAAAAAAATTATCCCCGCAACATTCAAACTTATTCAACTAAGTTTGGTGAAAAAAAAATTGTACTGCAAATAGTAAAGTATTTTGCTATTCGCAGTACAAATTAATTTTAAGTCAAATTAATAATATAAACACATAAAAATGTAATCCAACACTTTTTTTTTACAAAAAAAGGTTCCTGTATTGATTCCAACAAAAAACTAACTAGTAAAATTCGCTACTAATCAACTGCAAACTACTTCGGTAAATTTACTTTCAGACATCATTTTTTGAAAAAAAAAATACAGCGACACATCATTACATGTGTACAACGTCAATATGAATTAAAAAAAATTTATACTGCGAATAGCAACCCCCAAGAAAAAGTAGTAGATAATTTTACATTTTACTTTTTACATAAAAGATGAGTCGTGAGGGAAAAAAATAGAGGTAGAATTAGAAAATAAAAATAAGAATGTTAAAACATTTTATATTTTAAAAATAATGTAAAGAGCAAAAAAATCAAAGGGGAGTAAAATATTATAAATTAAGCTATAAATTTGATAATTTTATTAAAACATGAAAATAGGACATCTCATAAATTGTCATGGATTTTAGCAAAAATTGAGTCACATTACCTAATTCTCCATTTATTAGGAAAATTGTCACCTGAGTAATACTTCGGATTGCTACACCCCTAATGGCAATGGTTGATAAATGAAGTATTGACCAAATCTTCATGATTGCCAAACGACACGATATTAAAACTTACGACAGTGATTACGCCATAGCTCATACACAAAACGAGCCCAGATTAGAGCTTGTCGGGCAAATAGGTATTTTCTATAATCAAATCGCAAGTTTTTTTGACCGTCTAGCGAGACAAACATATAACTGTACATACAGATACATTCTACTCACTCAAATCAACAGCAAGCCGGTTGACATGTAAGCAACTATTGTGTACCACACATATCCTAGGTTTTGTCCCAAGTAAATACCACCTTCAGTTCCTGTATCGTCATTGACAGCAAACCTAGAAACAGTTCCATGCTCTGAAATGGGATTTAAGCTCGTTAACTTATGGTTGGTGCAAAGAGCCAGACCCAGGGCAGACATTTTGTTCGCTGACAGGTGAGGTGACCACAGGAATGTCCAGGCTGCTCCTTTCACCATCGGGTGCAACTTCTCTGACGTCTGAGATTGTTGCCTCTGTGGCCTGGATATCGTTCCACTGATCATTACTAGTTGGTACGATACTAGTTGAACTGTTACTACTCCCTTGATCTACTTCAGAGACGCTAAGACACGCTTTATCAATATTCTCTTCTGCCGAATCAACATGCTTTGTCTGCAATCGGTTGTCGTTGTTGATGTCTGAGCAAGATGATTCCTTCTTCTCCTCACAAACTGGGTTTTCCTTCATCTGGCATCTGTTGAATCAAGCAAATATATATCAGTAATATCCCCGGGAGTTAAAGTGAGATATTTTGCAAAGTTAGATCATACTACACTGAAGCATAGAACAAGAAGAATCCAATCACAAAACTAAACATACTGCATTGCAGAGATTCAATTTAGTTTCCTTCAAAGTCGGGATTTTCTTCATTCGGGCAAACTTCAAACGATCACCGAATCAATGTGAAATGAGTACTTCCAGACAGTTTCTTAAGCTTGACATATTCATGTCTGATCTTACGAAAAGCAAGGATCTGCATCAGCACCGAATGGCGAATTTAAGAAGCAAGGTATGGAGTCACAGACCTTTTAAGTTCCGCTTGCAACGAACTAACGTAAGCTAGGAGCTCCTGTTTCTCTTTCAGGGCCTCAGATTCTCTCTGGGGTGCTTCCTTTACTTTGGTCTCAGCATCTGCCTCTGCAACTCTGGCCTTCTCTTCAGCTCTCACAACTGTTGCTTCCAAAATCACCACACGGTCCCTGGCCTTAGCAAGCTCAGATCTCCACATATGTGCCTCCTGGAGAGCTGATTCTCTATCCTTAGACAATAGACCCATTTCCTTGCTTAGGACCATAAACTTCTCCTCGTACTCTTTAAGCTGGATGATGACGTTGGCCAAATTCAAACCATATCAGTAATCCAGAAACACGTCCAGATCCATATATAAACATGTCCATATTATTCTCATGTTCCACAAGAAACAAAAGTTCAAAGTTGGAAAAATGGTTTCAACATCTTCGTGTGAGGCTCAATTGGAGGCAGCAGGACAATGGTAGACCCCAAGGATTTGCGCAAAAAGCTCCACCATTTTGTGCTTCAGACTGTGTACACTTCGTATAAAACAAAAGTGAATATTCAAGGAGAGTACCTTAGCTATAGCAGCCTCCTTTTGCTTCTCAGAGGCTTCTTTCACCCGCTCCATTTCAGCAAATATACTTCTCCTCTGCTCATCCATTGTATGAGCAGCAGAAGCTGCCGCCTCAGCTGCGTCAGCGGTTTCAGTTAGTTTATCAGCTATCTCCTTTATAGTTGAATCACGAGATCGGAGCTCCCTAGCCAGGTTCTGCAGTTCTTCATCCTTCACTCGCATAGTCTCCTACACGAAAAACAGAATAGTAACTATTAAATATGAAACCAGACACAAAGGATAAGACAAATGAAACCCACCTCCACAATCAATGTTAACAAAATTTTATAAATTTCTTCTTTTCCATTTCAGATGACACTTCTTTACTTAAAAAACCACAGCTCCCAGACCATCCCTTTCGAACACAATGAGAAACATTGGATGTGAACACATGACAGCTCTTAGAGCATGCCAATCAGACAATATTCAAAGTAATTATATCAGGAACAGAATAGGTTACTTCGTTGGATATTTGTATCAAATTAATTTATGTCAACTGTCTGCCAAAAGATTTACCTCTAAACCAATCTTACTAGGTGGATATATGGCAATCACCTAAGTATCTAACGCAGTTTTTGCCAAATGAGACTGTTCATAATCATCCACAACAATGAGTTACACATAAGATAATAGTACCCCGAGTTTCAAAATGAAATGTATATCGAGATTAATACCTTCATGATTGTCATGTCATCCATTTGGCCATCTGGGAGTTTGTTCAACATCGTCCCAAGAGCATTTCTCAAGGAAATTTTCATAGCTGCCTCAATCTCCTTAGAAGCTTCTAACGCAGTAGAGTTGGCCGCAGCAACTACAGTAGCAACCGTTCCTAGTTTTGAAGATCCACTACCCAATGAATCCACAGCCTCTCTATGGGCCTTTAAGACCAACTGACTTGCTCTGTTTTTTACAACAAAAGAAAAAAGAAGAATCATAAAAAGTGGTGGACAGTGATAAGAATACATTTCTGCACCACCTTGCAACGAAATCTAGCCAAGTACCCCTTTGTAGAGCTGTCAAAATTTGTCCCGAACCCGCCCGTTTTACCCAAACCCAAAACCCGGAAATATTAAAATATATTAAACCTGACACCCAGTTGACCCGAACCCGAATGAGCCTAAATACTAATGACCCGAATCTAACCAGAACCCGAATGACCTAAAATAATAGTAACTAAAATTAGCCAAACTCGAATAACATGAAATAATAGTGATCCAAAATTGTCATGAGTTGAATAACTATGACAAAAAAGCTTGATTTAACCTTATTATACTCAAATGAAATTTAGAATAGGCATTTGATAGGACTACAACAGGAGACTAAGGCTAGTTTGGGAAATGGCTTGGGCTTACCCTTGCCCAAGACAACTCTTCCTAGTAATTGGCTATTTAAGGAAGTAGATGTGGTAGCTTAGGACATGAAGAAGAATATTCACATTTTGGCCTCTTAGAGGAATAGGCAGGGTTTCCCTGATTAGGCGGGTTTAATTCCTGATTTTATCTTTCCTTTTCCATCTTGTTATCTTATCGGTTCGATTCCAGATTTTGTTCTTGTGTTTCGTTGAATCAATTATACACACTTTCATCAGCATTGTATTAACTTTTTGTAATCTAGATGTAGTATATCCTAATACTCGAATGTAATAACCAAAACCTGATTCTACTTAACACTGTTACAACCCGAATCCGATTTGACCTGAACCCGAAACGATCTAAAAATTTTAATGACCCGTGGATATTTACCCGAACAAATATGACCCAGAACCCGAGGGGGCCAAAAGGCTGACACGTCTTATAAAATTTGAAAATAAATGAAAAGACTAAAACATCTTATAGTTTGAATGCACGCCGAGGAAGTACTATTCAACTCTTCCTTTGAACATTTACGGTATCTAGTCAAGATATTTGGATCTCAAAAATTGTTCCACTTTAGAATAGGTAAAGTCCACACTCACACAGGAATAGTACATATCAATACCTGGAACTACCCTATTAATACAGTTACCCCACTTGTTCCGAAACAAAGCAATGACAACAAACTAGAGCTAACTGTACTGAATCAGCTTGACAGAATTGGGATAAATTAAGTTCCTTATACAATACTATATCCTATATTCAACTAGACATGATGAGTGCTGATGAAATCATTTTTGTCATCCAGCATAATCTTCCTATTCATCAGTCTATCATGTTCTAAACAATCAAAACTGAAAACTAGTCACACAGTCCGCACAAACTTGAGAAAAAAAAGTGCAGGAATAGTGAGAAGGAATACTCACTGCAAAGTGGAGACCCAGGCTCTTGCCGCACCAGGAGTTTCGGCACATAGAAAATAATCTTTTTTTTGTGGGGTTCCCACATCTGAAAGGCCTTGTCAAGGAGCAGGCAAGTAATTTACTATTACAGATAAGTCTACATAAACAGAAAATTTAAATCATTGAGGATACAGAAACAACATCCATCATACTTAGGCTGCCCCCTGAAGCAAGAAAATTAGGTAATTAATTTAATCTTATAATTCCAAAGGCTACGACAGGGAATGTGAAAAGTGTAGCTTTTAGGCAGTATTTTTCTTACTGGAAGTTCACAGGAGACAATGCAATCACACTATTTGCATCGAATAAAATAGTCCCTTTGACAGCAGGCTCATTTCTTCTCATTCTAAAAATAAGAAAAGTCAATTCTTTTCAGTAAACAAGGAGAAGTTAGTGCATGACTAGACATCAATACAACGAAAACTGAGAAAGTCAGCATGATTGTGTATGCATCATGCATGACCAGGCATCAATAAGACATACTTGTATTCCATTTTCCCTGTGGTGGGATCCAAGATCACCCATCGCTCGTTCCATTTCCTTAGCTGTTGAGACAAATAAAATGTCAACAGGTTATTATTTGCAGGCCAAAGGTAAAAATAACAATTTGTCTTGCTTGTCAGTCCTCCTATGATCCCTAGGCGTGTTTGGTACCACTGTTTAAAATGATGAAACAAAACACACAAAGATAAAATGAGCTAAGTTAAAACAGAAAGCCTAAACACCCAATTAGGAACGTTGTTTAGTAACTTATTCACTATACACGGATGTCGCTCAACACAACCTCCACAGCGACACCACCATATTAACTTTGACTGCATTCACCAGAACTCTTTGTGGACAAGTTCAAAAAGGATGATACAAGAACAAATTGTTGTTTTTCCTAAACCAAGAAGCTACTCACTTGGTTCTTCTTCACTCAGTAGTCATGATGCTCAACTTCATCCTCCCACTAACTTGAAAGAGAAGTAGCAGCAAAATAGCTAGACAAACAATCTCAAGGCTGGAACATGAAGAGCAGTTGTAAAGGAAAGTGGCTTATGAATAAAGCCTCACTTCCTAGGAATTACAGAAGTACTATCAGATCAAATATTTGGACGACCGACACAGAAATGCAAACAAGTAGCTTTGGAGAAAAGAAATATGTGAAAATATCTTGACAGCAAAATGATTTTAAGCAAAAAATGGTAACATGTTCAACTTCGGTTGAAAGAGGACAATTAGGCACCGTTTGGATACAATAAGGAAACGGGAAAGAGAATGGGAATGGGAAAACAAGGAGAATGGGAAAGGGAATGGGAAAATATGCATGCTGTTTGGTTATATATGAGAATAAATATGGGAATGATTGTTTAGTTTTAAAACAAAAATAATACATTTGTTTTATTCAATTATTTAGTTATCGGTTTTATTGTAGACCTATAATTGGGGATCTCATTTTTTAATTATAAGTTAATTATAATTATTTTTATCTTAAAAAATTATATAATGACTTTATTTTTTGAAATCAAATAAAAAATTATATAATGTCGATGAAAGCACATTACTTCCAAGTGTTGAATACCAACACAAACATACACATAGAAAACGACAACACCATGTCACTATTAAAATTCTATTTCATATATAGTGGGAATTTGTCTTCCCGGACGAATTGGACGGGAAAGAAAAACTAATGAGGCGGGGGAATCACTAGGAATGAATTCCCTTTCCCATACTACATTCTAGTGCGGACAAACAAAGGGATGGGAGGCGGGTCCCAATTTCTCTTCCCTTCCCTTCGTTTTCCCGGTGAAACAAACACTGCCTTAGAGCTTTGCAGATTGCTGAGAGTAAGTTATGACATAAGGGATAAAAAGTGAGTAGAAATATAGGATTAGGTACACAAGATGGTGATGGTATATGATCAGAAGGTGTAACAAGGGGTTGCAAAAACGGAAAACTAGTTTTGTGTTCAAAGCAAGTAAAACAAGAAAGGGAGAAGCACCTTTCAAAAATTCCTCTAGACAATAACCACCCATGGAAGTATAGATTATGGGGAACTTTATTCTTGTAGTTACTCAAGTGAAGCGTGATTATTTAATTTGAGAATTTTCATCCTTAATTCACTTCCATTATAATTCCTATACCAGTTGACGAACAGACAAAAGCAATAGCATAGGAGACCGTACAATATCTGTTAGAATTAATGCTAAATCCGTTGAGTTGCTCTTGTGAAGTTAATTGGTTTCGTTTTCTAATTAATGTCTTATTCACAAAAAATTTCATGAAAGTTGAAGATGCATTAATGGGAGCATTTATGCGGTGCAAATTAATGGCGTCTGAAGTATTTGGTTTTCTAACATTATGAGGAGAGTTACGAGGTTATGAGGAAGTTAAAATCCTAGAAAGAAGAAGTTAAGACTTCTAGCTTTCTAGATACCTGAGTGTTAGTTGTTAGGTGTGAATGGATGATGTTAATGAGTGTTAGAATTAATGCTAAATCCGTTGAGTTGCTCTTGTGGAGTTAATTGGTTTCATCTTCCAATTAATATATTATTTACGAAGAGTTTCACGGAAGTTGAAGATGTATTAATGGGAACATTTATACGGTGCAAATTAATGGCGTATGAAGCATGCAGTTTTCTATCATTATGAGGAGAGTTATGAGGAAGTTAAATACTTGAAAAAAGATGTTTAGACTTCTAGCTTTCTAGATACCCGAGTGGTAGTTGTTCCTAGGTGTTAATGGACTGTCTAAATAAGGTTGTAACCATTGAAACTTGTGAGCCATTATGCGGTTGTTGTTACAGGGTTAATGTGGGGATAAGTGAAGGGGTTAGATCTTGCACTATAAATAGATCTAGTAACCCGTAACTTAGGATCATCCCAACTTGTGGGGATCACATCCAAGGGAATCAAGGGTGGTTCTATGGGTATTCAAAGGGACTCGTATAACAACACCAAGGGAAACACAGGTTGATGGGTTGGTTGGGTAATCCTCATGTAAACTTGTTATCCCTATCCTTTTACTGAAAGTTGTTCTATCTCCTCCCGTGGACGTAGGTCATGTTTGGACCGAACCACGCACATCTTTGTGTCACTATTATTATTACATTATCTTCTTGTTTTTTTCATCTTTGGTAACCATGTCGAACTCACCACGATCCAGGGGAAATGGGCCCGAAATCCTAACAAGTGATATCAGAGCTCATGGTTTTTTCGGATGTCTGTGTTAGTGGAGATGTCATCGGAAAGAAAGAATGGTAATTCAAGATGATGTGGGTTTTGATAAAAGTGAAGAGTGAATGAAGCTGTTGGAGAGAGAGTTGTCATGCCTTGAAGCTCATGCATTGCCTTTCCTTGATCGGAACACTGTGTTCGTGATATTTTTGAAGTCTTGACACTCAATTCTTGCTAATGGGGATGAAAATCCACTAAAGAGCAAAGGTGGTTTTATTCTTTATCGAGCAATGATGAGAGTTTGGTGACTCATGTTGTATCAACTACGGTGATGGTGAGGTGTTTTCATGAGAGAAGTGGCATGATCTTAAAAGAATATTTGGATTGAAAACAAGTTCGGTAGAGATTGTAAAAAATAAAATTCGTCAACTATATGTGTTTTTGGTGCGGGGATGTACTTGGAGATGATGATGTGTTGTTGGAAGAAGATCAAGTTGGAAATCTTGGATCTTAAAAAATCCGGTGCATCATTCACAAATTGAAGTAAAATCTAGTTCTTTATTTACAAACCCTTTGTGGGGGAGTAAGAATAATAAAGAATGGTAAAGCTTGAATGATGGTGGATTGGTGTAGAAAATGGGAAAATATTTTCTCATGTCACATGACGGATCGTGGATTTCCATGGAGCACTGAAGATCATCTAGCAAGTGGTGGACTTAGGGTTGTGTTAACGCGCATATGTTCACAAACGGAGCTTCACGCGGTGATCAATTGTGAAACTGCTTTTAGATTATGTTATGAGACTTTGCGGGAATCGGATAAAACGAAAGAGATCACTATTGTTTTTGGTTGGGTAGTTGTTTCCTAAGTTGCTACTTACTTCGTGTTTGTGGCGGGTCCATGGAGATTTGGACCAGATGAGTCTTTGAAGGCTAGAGGAGGAGTGGTCAATTTACCAAAGTTGGAATGTAAACAGTCAAGATGAAGTTATCCGGTTTAGTCCTTGTGTGGGTTGTTTTTGAGATATTCTTCAAGAGGAAGTTTGGCATCAATGGTGGTATGTGATTGACCGGATTGAACATTAAGAGGAAGAATTGTCAGAATTCATGCTAAATCCGTTGAGTTGCTCTTGCGGAGTTAATTAGTTTCATCTTCCAATTAATATATTATTTATGAAGAGTTTCACGGAAGTTGAAAATGCATTAATGAGAACATTTATACGGTGATAATTAATGGCATTTGAAGCATGTGGTTTTCTAACATTATGAGGAACTTAAATCCTTGAAAAAAAAAAAAGTTTAGATTTCTAGCTTTCTAGATACCCGAGTGTTAGTTGTTCCTAGATGTTAATGAATTGTGTTAATGAGATTGTAACCGTTGTAACTTGTGAGTCATTATGCGGTTGTTGTTACAGGGTTAATGAGGGGATAAGTGAAGGGTTTAGATCTAGCACTATAGATAGACCTAGTAACCTGTAGCTTAAGATCACCTCAACTTGTGGGGATCACATCCAAGGGAATAAAGGGTGGTTCCATGGGAACTCAAAGGGACTCGAATAAAAACACCAAGGGAAACAAGGGTTGATGGGTTAGGTGGATAATCCTCATGTAAACTTGTTATCCTCATCCTCTTAAAAAGTTGTTCTATCTCCTCCCCCGGACATAGGTCATGTTTGGATCGAACCACATATATCCTTGTGTCACTATTTTATCATTACATTATCTTGTTTTTTTTTCATCTTTGGAAACCATGTCGATCTCACCACGATCCTAGGGAAATGGGCCTGAAATCCTAACAATAAGATTGTAACAGTTGTAACTTGTGAGTCATGTGGCGGTTGTATCAGGCTAACGTTGGGATAAGTGAAAGGTTTAGATCTATAGCTATAAATAGATATAGTAACCCGTAGCTTAGGATCATCCCAACTTGTGGGGATCACATCCAAGAGAGTCAAGGATGGTTCTATGCGAACCCAAAGGGACTCGGGTAAAAACACTAAGGGAAACACGGGAAACACGGATTGATGGATTGGTTGGATAATCCTCATGTAAGCTTATAATCCTCATCTCCTTAATGAAAGTTGTTCTATCTCCTCCCGTGGACGTAGATCATGTTTGGACCGAACCACGTATATCCTTATGTCACTATTTTTATCATTACATTATCTTTGTGGTTTTTTTTCTTCGGTAACCATGTCGATCTCACCACAATCCTAGGGAAATGGGCCCGAAATCCAAACAATATCATCCATGCTTAGCCTACCAATTAAGTGTATTTTCTATGTGCCATATTACCTTGAAGTGCTAGAAAGATGACAAGGTCTACTGTATACCTAGGCACACAAAATCAATATGAGAAAAAAACAACACACACAAAGCATAAGACATGATGAAGCTTCTGTATCGTCCCAAGTCACAGAATAAAGATACAGATTCTTATTATATTGGTTTTCAGCTATATGCTTGGGATTTGTTTACAACTGTTAAGGTAGTATTTTGCTAGGCACTTGAAGCCTTTGGACATTTTCAATTGCTAAACCAGAAAATTAAATTCTAAACACCCCTTTCATTCGAAGTCCTAAACAGCTAAGGGTTTCTGGCAGTAGAAGTTGAGTAAGTTCATACATGACAAGAGAACCCAACTCCAAAGTGAAAATAAAGAATTCACTTCAGGTTCAAAATGGTAGGGCATATCAACGAAACTGGTGCGACCCAGCCCGTTCTCAAACTTAACACAATTCACACAACTATGAATGGATGGTCATAACTGATCAAATAAATAAAAACCATCTTGAGACATATAACAGAAATATCACAATCTTCGAAAATCAACACTTGAACAGTCCCTTGTCACTGCAAATCAGATAGCAGGGAAGGGCGGACCGGGGAAGAGAGAGAGAGAGACCGTTTCAGATCGTTTAAGAAGAGGGCCCTGCAGCAAGTTCCTGCCGGAGCCAGATGTTAATTGTCGTTTAATCTTCTCGAGACTGGCTTCTGTGGTATCCTCCCTCTGGAAACAAAACAGTAACAACCAAGACGAGGTTGTAACAGATCTTCAGCACTGAATAACGTTTGTCAGCTGAGAATTTGGGGAAGATAGGTGCGGGATGAGAGGAAAGAAGGGAAATACAAACCACTGTAGCTGCTGCACTGGACGCCATCAATGAGTTGCTGTTCGACAGAGAGAAAACAGGGATGTGCTCAGCTCAGGAATGGGGAAGAGTTTGTCCTGGGGTTTCAGTTGGGAATATAGAATTTCATGGATCGATCGTCGACCAGCCGGTTGCCCATGGAGCTGTTAGGTTTGACGGCATATACGGCCTCCGCCCTTCTTCTCACGTGAGTGACACGCGCGGCATATATTTGTTTTCCATGTTCACCCATTCCCCCTTCTCCCACCTCTTTTTAGACCCGGTAAAATGGGTTCAACCCGTCAATCCGTACATAAATCAACCTGTTTATAATGGGTTTGGATTGAGTTTTTTGACCGATTTGATAAATGGGTTGGGTTAGGATTTACTTAAATATAAATGAGTTGGGTTAGAGTTGTATCTTTTCGATCTGTGAACCTGTGAATCCGTTTAATTTTGTATATTCATAAATATATATTATTTATCTTGCTTCAAGATTTGTTTTACCATTTAAGGTTTATTGTGTAATTATTATTATTCTTTGCTAGATGAAAGAATTTTTTAGTTTTGGTAGATAAGTGTGCATCGATATTGAAGTTTTGTTGTACTAAGACAAGTCACTTTTGTTGTCTACGTATCTAGTATGCTAATTACTTCCTTTTCAAGATGCTTGATTTACTATTAAATACTTATTGTTATATATATATTATGATAGTACTTTTCACTTAATTGGGTTAATCAACGGGTTGATGGATTAGGTTAGGATTGAGAATTCTAATCCGATTAATTCATCGGTTGGGTTTGAATTCATAATTTTTAAATGGGTTCGGTTAGGATTGACTGTAACCCGACCCACCAATCCGATTTGTCAGGTCTACTCGTAGTATATGTTGAGGGAACGACCTTTTGACCTTCAGTCGCTACTTGCCAGAAATGACAATTGGTTAGAGTAATGATAGGCTCCATCCCGGAGGAGGAGATTATTTCTTACCTGGTCCCACTTCTTTTTATTCCCTCCTAATTCAATGCATCAGATTGTTTTATCTGCATATGGAAGAAATGTCTCACTTTCCACAGCTTCATCTAGCTTGAGAAGCTAGGAATGAACGGGGCCTTAGTATCTATGGCCTGTATTTTCTAAGAGCGCCCACAAAATTCACTCTAAAATGTGAAATTAGAAAACAAAAGATGATGATAGAAAGGAGAGAAAATGTGAAGAAATTATTAGCTATGGAACTCACTTTATGTTGAATGAGAAAAAAATACATGAGTGGAGGAATATTTGTATAAGTGGGTGAATCCGTGTGTTTGCAAACATTAGTGTTTACCTGTGTTTTACCTCGTTTTCAGTATCGATCCCACAGTTTCTTCCCTGCTTTATTCTGACAGTTGTAACTAACAGTTGACCAAACAATTGACTACAAAGAGGTCTATTGTGAATGCTAAATGTCTTATACTAACATATCCAGCCCTAAGTGTTCTTTAGGCCCAAATATGGCACAACATTTGAGAAGAAAAGTAGACCAATATACTTTATAAAGTGGTTTAAATTAGAATTGTGGTTCTATTCTTCTCCTGCCCATTACACAGAATAGAAAAATGATAAATAATATAGATAAATCTGAGTTTGGTTTTCATTAATCTCTCAAACCAACAACCCCTTTGGCTTTTCATTCTTCACCATTACAATGACCATAGTTTGAATTTTCAAAACCAAGGGAAGTCAATATATATAAATGAAGAATTTTGATGTCACATCAGGGTTATGGTGGGGGTGGTTCTCATACGTCACTAGATAGTGAATAATGATGTGATTGTTATTATTTTTGATGTCTCTTATGTTTCTATGAATGAATGTATTACATTTTTTTATAATTAGGGGCACAAGGCCAACAATCCACAAAGGTGGATAATACAGCGCAAGCAGCTTTCCTCAAAACTTCCCCTTACTACTTCTACATGACTTGTAACATTTAAACTCCCCTTAAGTACTTTTTCTAATTTTTTGCTTTCCTTTACAAGCAATTTTGCTTACATGGGAGTAGTTACTTAATCTAAAGAGACTTTCATAAACCGATGCACCTTTCTAAAACTAGGCTTGAATGTACTACATTTATGCTAGATGGTTAGTTGGGTATAGGGCTCGTTCGTCGCCGAGATTCTACTTGATCAAGCTAGCTTTATCGAAGATTGTGGGCAGATTCATTTTCCTAGCTTGTGAGTATTGTCTTTCGTTTCTTAGCTGTAATTTTATTCTCTACTTTTATGTTCTTTTACAAAAGTACCCCTTATTTTCACCGACACCCTATATCTAATTGAGTTTTTTTAATGTTGTTTCTTCTCTACAAACTACTCTTTTCTTCCTCGTTCGTTCTAGGGTTTGCACCAGTAGTTTTACTTTAGACCATTAGCTACAGGTAACATGCGTGGTTCTTATTCCAGTCTCTAAATCAGTTTCACTCCTCAGTTCTCTACTACTATTCAAGACCATATATTGTTTTATTCTCCATTTTTCTAATCTATTTTTGTTGTTTTATGTGGCAGATAACGCCTGCTGGAGAATCCAACAAAAACATGCCTTCCGCTTGTGGTGTAAGTTCCACAAATTAATTAAATTATTTTCAAAACTTTGTTTAGCATCTACTTTCCATACTTTTGAAACTATAAATGTACATCTACGATGGCTGCAAACTTGAAAGAATTCACCTATTTACTATACTTCGTATTAACATTGTTGTTAGTATAATTTAGATCATGCGCATACCCTAATCTTCTTCATTTGTGATTTCATAGTCTTTCTCTAGTGGAAGAAGTATCAATGAACCTAACACCGTGTACATCGATTATGATTGCCAGTTGAAGAGCTAGTTTCTTATTTCGTATACAAACGAGATTTTTGGGAGACTTTTTTACAAGTGCAACGCGTGTGGTTTCTTTGAATGGTGGGACGCTGTCAACAGGCCCAACGATCCCAACAACAAGGTTGTTAATACTCAAGCTGGAAGGTCTACAAGTGCAGCGAACCAAGTGAGGACACTTATGAACATGGTGAGAAGCAACACCCATTCTCTAGATGCAATAAAACATACTCTTAGGTCCATCAACGACAACCTGGATGGTAGCGAAACATCTGAGAATGTAGGTGTATAAAGTGTTGAAGACATAAAAACAATGTTATCTCGTATGTTATTGGAATGTATCTATTGTTGTTGTTGGTTGTTATTTCTCTACTGAAGTGATAAGTTTCCTGCGTAGGAGGTAGGGATGGCAATGGGTGACGGATACTCGTTTCACCCGACTTACAAAAACGGGTGAAAAACCCGAAATAAACGGGTGAAAAACGGGTGACGGGTGAAATAGGGGTGGGTGACAGGTCGGGTCGGGTGAAGATTTTTCACCCGGTCACCCGACCCGTTCACCCGATCCATCACCCGTATGTACTTATATTAAATAAAAAAATATACTTATCTCATATTTGTTGAGATAATTTAGAAATATTTTGGCTAATACTCCATGTTTTGATTATGTTATTAATATTAGATCATGTGGTACATAATATTGAACAAATATGAATGATTTTTTAAAACAATTAAGCTTATATAAAGTGATAAAAGCAAAAAAGAAATTGCTAAAAAAATATATAAACGGGTGACAGGTTCACCCGTTTCACCCGTGGGTGACGGGTTCACCCATTTCACCCGTGGGTGACGGGTTCACCCATTTCACCCGTGGGCGACGAGTCGGGTGGAGCATCACCCGACCCGAACCTGACCCGTTGCCATCCCTAGTAGAAGGGTTGAGAATAGGGCTGTAACTTATGTTAATATTGACTAATTTTACTGATGGAAAAAAGATTTTATGTGACGCATTTTAAACCACGGTTACAAAGGAAATCATTGTTTAAAGTCCATATACGACGGTTAATTCGGAGAACCGTCACATACATGCATGACCGAGACATTTTATACCACGGCTATTTTTGAACCGTCACTTATATGCATGACGGCGGCGTTTTATACCATGGTTTATGGAAGAACCGTCGTTTATAGTCTCGCGGGTAAATTTATAAACCACGGTTTCTTTTGAACCGTCATTTATATGCGTCACCGACACATTTTAAACGATGGTTACTTAGAGAACCGTCGTTTAAAACCTTTTTAATAGTACCCGTCAACCTTTCTTTTTGAAATATCCCAAATATTAGTTATATTAATTACATTAATTAAATAAAAGTAATTAATGAGAGGTTGAGGAATTGAATAGCCTTAAAAAAAAGTAAAGGGAATAATATAATATTTAAATAAACCCTAAGAAGTCGTTAGGAAACATTAACGAACCCTAAAATGACCTTGAAGAGGTTTTAGGAAAGAAATATAAATGAAAATAAAATTTAGCATTTCACATTGAAGAACATGTCACAAATACTTAAGAGGTGAAAAAGAGGTATTAAACACCTCATAAGTTTATTTGGGTAATTTTAGAAGCATTGAAAAAAAATTGGTTAAACAATCGGAATAAAAGACGTCGCGTTTTCGCCTAAGATAACGAAACGTAAACCAATTAGAAATTAAATATAAATTAATAGAATTTATAAATAACAATAATAATTATTGTTTGAAATTATAAATTTGGAGTCATAAAAACGTTCATCTCATCAGACTAGACATCGTGCCGTGAACGTCATGAAAAATGGGTATAAAACGAGCCAGCAATGACATTATATATGTAACATCTTAAAAAAACACACAAAAACAAATGGGCCGACCCGCCCAACATGACTGGGCCGGCCCAATCTATTCTCTTCACTAACGGTCTAAGCCAGCCCAACCCCACACTCTCTTACCTTCATTTACGGTAATTTTAACCTAAAGCCCAATTCCCTTATTCCTCTGTTACGGTAATATGGCAACCCTAAACTGGCAACAAGTAACATTCTGCGCCTCCCTTCTATCACGAACGGCGCCTCTTTAATTCTCTCCCAACTGTGTGCCTCACCCACTCTCTCTCGATAATTTTCGAACCCTCACTGGAGAACATGCTCGAGACTATTTCCTCTTCTCTATCCTCCTTCTTCACTCACGAATTGTAGCCCTAACTGGTGATATTCCTTCTTCACTTCAACCCTAACTGGCGAACAAGAACAACCATCCTCCCTCTGGTGATTCTCGCCAACAACAAGGTACTACATCTTCTTCCTCCTTTGTCTTCTTGTGTTCATGCCGAATTTAAGGTAAGGTGGTTGTTTATCTTTGTAATTTCCTTCTACATCTAAGTCTGGAGTTAAACCCATCTTTCATTCTACTCATTTTCTCCTTTCAAGTGCTTGAAACCAGAATCTGGGAGGAAATCGTTGTGGTATTCGCATCTGGGTTCAAACCGAGATTTGGAGGTAAAACCGTCTTTTGTGCTTCTCATTTGTCCTCTTTTGAAGGTTGCGAATTTTGTTTTCTAAATCTCGAATGAACCCTAACTTTCTTCTGTTCATCCTTCTCCTCACTCAAACATGGAGTTTGACAGAGGCCTTGTTTGTCTCGGCCATACCTGGAAAAAAAAAGAAGAAACTGAAGGGAAGAACCACGGGCAAGACCGCAAGGGAAATGCGTAAAAGCTTCGACCGAATATAAGAGTGCGAGAGGGGTGTCGAAACAAACATCTGGTGTAACACCCCCAAAACTAGCCGGTATATTATTAAGGTCGAAGTTAAATTAACGTCAAATTTTTTTTTCATATCATCTACTCAGCAGCGGAAGACAAAAACCTATTGGGGTGTTACTGCCACACTCACCAACCTAGTGAGTGCTAAGGCTAAATACAAAAACTTCAACCTTAACCGGAAAATAAATGAAGATAAAAAGTAATTACATCTCAACTAAATTTCAAACCTTCAAACGCAAAGCTATAACCATCTAAATAATCTCAATCACCAATCAACAATATAACAAATCAATTCTGGAATGATGGGAGTCACCAAAGTTTCACAGTTCACAAATTCCAATAATTGGTACCACAACAGAGTTGGGACCGATCCAGTTCACAAATTCCAATAATTGGTACCACAACAGAGTTGGGACCGATCCAGTTCACCCTCACTCTAAGTCCTTAAGTGTGCACACCCCCCAAAAGTTTTTCTAACTAATGGAGTAGATCATAGAGCTTAGCTGCGGTCTGAGACTCAACAGCGCCAATAAATATATAAATGAGCCAAAGGCCTTTTCAATTCCAAAGTCTCCCATCAATTACATAATAAAATAGCCATTTATGAAATATTAATGTTCTCAAACCATTCCAAATATTCCATACCATCAATATCGTATAAGCATAATTTACAATCACAACCAACATAACCAATGTCAAAATACCACACACAATCACAAAGTAAAATAGGTGAACACAAGGTTTACCTGGAATTCACGCTTAAGCAGACATTCACAACAATCCACGCAATCAATCGCTAGCACGATAGTAGACAAAATCCTTCCAAACTAGTCACCCAGTGATACGTCAAAGTATCTCAACATCCTATGATTAAAATACAAATAATCATATCACCACCGACCGCTATAATTAATCGTCTTGCTAGTCTAATAATAAACACAGTTATGCTATATCTGTCTTATTTATCAAAAGTTTGGAACACTTATACCAAATTAACAAATCACCAAAACTAATATTGCTTGCCAAAATAGACATTATACCAAATTACTATGCAAAACCCTTAAAAGCGATCTATTAGCTTATTTATACAATTGTAACACTTAGAAGTTATAACACCCACATTTTTTTCTCTATCAGGGAACCTTAAAACAACATATCATATTTTAGACATAAAATAATTTGTCTAAGTCTAGAGACCCAAAATTACAAACAAACTATTGAAAATAATTTATCCATGTACTAATTATCATTAATATGCTAATACATACTAATACCTTACGTACCAAAACATAACCCAAGCAACTAATGTATATGTATGTGTTCAATATGTACGCACACCGTTTTAATACCAACACACGGCTACACACACTTACTCGAATTTAATACATTCCACTAAAATCATCATCATATAAAAATAAACAACACCCACGACACATTTATTGAAATCAAGCAACACAACTATGGATCTTACCACGATTATCATCAGGTTAACGATTGCAATAATTAATAGCCTGGTCAGAGTTGTGGTAGGCGGTTGATAGGACAAATCTACTGCTGAAATACCCCAAACCTAGTTATGTTGTTTAAACACCTAAGTAGGGTGTAATAAGACTAAAAAGAGTCTTAGAAACCTTAGTAAACAAATTTAAACAAAAGGAAACACAAATGTGCTTTAAAATCAATAAGAGCCAAAATGTGCTCTAAGCTTGGGATAAACTTGGGTAAGACCTAATGAGCTTACCAAGACCTCATTTATATACTAATGAACATACTAAACCAATTACCAAAGAAAACCAGGCTTGAAAACAAGTTAAAACACAAAATGTGCTTTAAGAAGTCTTAAAGCACATTTTTGAAAAATTGTCTTGTAAATGAGTTTTGAGTGGCTAAATGTCCATCATTACTCTTAAATATATATGTGTACTATATAGTATCACATTTGGGTGGCCATATTAATGGGAAATCAAAAATTTCACTTCTAAGTGCCTTGTTTAGGTGAATAGTAACTTTTACAAGCTAGTTTATAACATATGTTGTATTAAGTAATTAAATTGACAAACAAAGACTAAAACACCCTCACACTAATAAAGGGGGCCGGTTTTCTAAGTGTGTGACTCACCACTCTTTAGTTGATAATATAAGTAAGTAAAGAAAAGTAATTAAACTTACTTTTTACTTTATAAGCATAAATATCTCCTTAAAGCAAATTCTATCTTCATTCTCTCATTTCTTTCCTTCATTCACACGGTTTCCCACCTCTCTTCTTCCTTCTTCCTTGTTCTCTCTCGGTAATACCACTACCACCATTAGAACTCCCACTTTGACCTCTTGTAAAATCTTGTTCACTTGTCCAAATCAAATTCTAAGACCACCAATCTCTTCCTCTCATCAAGCTCTTCATTCCTATCTTCTCAAAACTCCAAGAGCCCCATTTCGGTGCCAAGGTGTTCCACCATTGAAGGAGCTTGAGCTTGTATTTTGACATATTGTTGATCTCCTTTGCTTCTAGGTAAGGAATCTCAAAGAAAAATCATGTTTCCTCCATGTTCTTACCTTGACCGAAAATACACATTGATATAGCTCTTTGTGTGACTTTGTTCTAGCTTCATTTCAACTCTTCATGGACTAGGTGGAGTCCTCTCTTGTTATATATTCAAACTCTCTTCAAAGAGCAAGGTAAAACAATTACATTAATGTTTTTGAAACAATGTAAAATTAGGGTTTACAATGAGATGAAGCTTATAGCTTGAATACTCATTGTAATGTTTGTATATTGTCTAGAACTTGACAAGGAATCAAAATACCATACGGTTTTGTAAGGAATCAAGAAGGAAGTGTTTTGGAAAAAGAGGTAAATCTACTAACTTAATGTTGTTTAATGCCTTAGGAGAAATGAGCCTATAATTGCTTATTAAACTACCTAAGGAGCAAATGGTAAATGACCTAGTAAATGTTCTCAAGGAGACTAGTAAAATACCTTATGCTTTGTTGTATGTAATTGCAGGTTAAAGGCATTTATATTGTGGAAATTCAGTGTTTATGATTTAAGCACTTTAAGGGCCTAAGAGCCATGCATTTTAAGGGCCTAAGTGCCATGCAATTTAAGTTATGCACTATATTGTGATGTAGTGTGAATTTGGTGTAGTTGTGTAAGAAAGTGTTCTAGATGTTTTTGTGTGTTTAATGGAGAAAACAAGTGTTTAGGCTTAGTAATGTTCTAGGGGAAATCCATGTCAAAATTTAGGTAAAAAGCAAGAAGTTTTAAGTGTTACATAAGATTTGGGGAGTTAGAAAATGTAGGAAATGAATAAGGAGTTCAAGATGTTGTAAAGGAATTTTGATGAACTAGGAAGTGTTCTAGAGTGTAATAAGGACTTAGACATGATCTTGAGGTTCTAGCAAGTACCAAAGCCACTTAGGGACTTAGGTAAATACTTAGGCAAACTTTGGTAATAAGGAGAAAGTGTAAACTTGGAAAAGAATTGTTAAGATGAATATAAGGAGTTGGTTGTGAGAGATGATGCTTGGGAGATGATGTTAAAATAAGGAGAAAGCATTTTGGGATAGTGGCTATCTTAGGTATGAAACACCACTTGCAAAAACTAGGAGAAAATATTGTAAGTGTCAGGAATTTTGTGAAGGAATAAGTGAAAGCTTAAGGAAATAGAAAATGAGTTTTATGAGTGTTTAAAGATGTCTTAAGGTGTGTTTAAAGTGCCCAAATGAGGTTAGGGAGTACTAGGTTATATGGGGTGAAGTTTGGAGTTGAATGTAAAAAGGAAAACAAAGATTTGGGGCCGACCGGACTTGCGACCGGACTTGCAAGCTCGGTCGGGACCTGTTTACCCTGCGAAAATTGGCTTCTGGAACGGACCGACCTTGGGACCGGACTTGCAAGGTCGGTCGGGCTTGTAAATTGTGTACGGATTGAGTTACTGGAATCGACCGGACATAGGACCGGACTTGGCAAGTCCGGTCGGGCTGAATTTCCGAAGGGGAGAAACTCTCTGGAATCGACCGGACATGGACAAGTCCGGTCGGCAAGTCCGGTCAGACCAAAACTTGTAAAAAAAAAAAACAGAAAAGAATGTGACTTATGTAGTTAACCCTAGGGTGTATAATGAAGGTAACCTAGGGTAAGATAGACATTAAAACATGTCATTTAATCATGTTAAATACTTAGTAAGTTTGAAGTTAAATAAATAATTAACCGACATTACTAATGTGCTTAGGATTCTCTCAAGGTGGAAATCAGTCGAGGCAAGGACCAAGGTATGGTTTTCTTGCAGTCTGTTGCCTACCGGTTTACACCGGCTTGTGTGTTGTTTGTTTTTCTGTGTGTTTATGACTTTATAAGATTAAAACCATGTAAAGAGTTTACCGTTGTTAAATATCATTATGTTGTTGAGTATGACTCTTTCCTCCCTTGTGTGTGTCTAACAAGACCTGACCTGTGATTGTGAATTGTTTGTTGTGTTCTATGATGAACTACTAACAAGGGCTAACGGGGGAAGTGAGGAGTCCGGTCTGTTCCGGCCACGCGTGTGGGTATGGGAGTCGATGTCATAACCGGTTCGATTCTCTCTGTATGTTATGGTTAAGTTTCCAATTTGGTTTCTAACCTTCCCTTTAGCTTAACCAAGGCTATTTTACTGACTCACGTCGGGCCACAGGGGCATACTATGTGTTATTTCGGTGTGCTTGGATCACTATATCCGAGGCACCTTGTGTTAAGTTAACTGTCCAATCTAACCGGACGGTAACGAGTTATGTAACGAGCTACGTATGAGCGTGGCAACATTCTCTAAGCTCTCAATGGGGACTAATTGTGTGGGTTCTCTTCCTAAAAGGAATTGTATGTTTGTGAAGTGTGTTATGATGTGTACAATACCCGTGTTATGTTATATATGTATGTGTTGTGTGTTTTAAAATAAATACCATGTCATCATGACAAATAGTTGCGCGCATTCCGGTAGTCGATGGACTGCGCGTTAACCATGCCAGCCAAGGGTTGCTGACCCCCTCGGGGGATCCATATTTCTTTTACTGCAGGATGAGGATCGAAGAAGCAGAGTGGCTCTAGATCCTAGAGAGTAGTTTACTTTTGGAGTACTTTTGGATGTTGCCCGGGTTGCGCCTGTGCTCCCGTGGCGTATTATATACTTGCTTATGATGGTTACAGTGACGGTATACGGTGAAAGGATTTTGTAAACACTCGGTATTATGTTGATGTATATATATGGTTGTTAGTTCTATGCTCGGGAGTCTGGTCATCAGACCGGTACAATTGTATTTATTTAGCCTTGTTAGCCACGTGGGTGGTTGACGGCATTGTAGCACCAATCGTTTAGTTACCGTTTAGTTGTTTATTTTCCGCTGCGATTCCAAGTATAGTTATGTGCGTAGTAGGGGTGTTACAACTGCTTCTTTTACTCACTTGTTGACCTTGGTAAACTGTCGTAAAAAAATCATGGAAGACCTTTGTGGTGTTTGTGTTGATTGAGATGAGGACAAGGGTAAGCAAGTAGATGGGATTTTACCGCATCTAAATTGATGAAGCGGCACCAAGTATTGTTTGCCCAAGACTTTTCCGACCAGAGAAGAATTAGAGAGGAGAGCTGGATCGGGAGGGGATGAGTGCACGAAGAGGAAGAGAATACGTAGTCGGATGAAGGAACGAGGGGAGGAAGAGCCGAACGACATAACAAAATGAAGGCGGCCGTGAATATATAGAAAGGTAAAGAAGAAGGGAAAGCAAAATAAATTAGGTTAATCTTTATTGGTTTTTAAGTACTTCGCTAACCCTTAATTACTAATATATCTCCCATTATTAAAATAAAATCTATATTTATCACTATTCTCAATGTCCACTAATAAAATACAAAATTATAATAGTGTCAACAATGTATTTAATTTAACAATAAGAATCC
The DNA here is from genome assembly GCA_023374045.1 of Limonium bicolor. Lineage (NCBI taxonomy): Eukaryota > Viridiplantae > Streptophyta > Magnoliopsida > Caryophyllales > Plumbaginaceae > Limonium > Limonium bicolor. The sequence goes on from CM041781.1 coordinate 184,117,654, forward strand.
ATTATAATAATTCAAATATACCGATTTAAGTAGTAATAAAAAAACATATATTTCCAAATAATAGTATACTAAAATAAAAAGGTGTTTATTTTGTAACACCAAAAATTCTATCAAAATATAACATAAGAAGGTTTAGAGAAATACCAAAATATATAGTACAAAGGTTTAGGAAAGTAATGCCGCAAACGGGGAGAAGAACGAAAGTCTTATAGAAAATGTCCAACAATTGAATCAATTTGTCATATGATTACAGCGAAATAATAAAACCAACGCAGTATTAAAACAAGGCAATGGAACACGAATCAATATTTTTAAATAGACATTTTATTTTTCCGAAAATATATATATACACATTCCTATTTTATCAAATATACATGAATATAAAAAAAATCTTTCGAAAGTCCATATAGTGATAAAATGGCTACTATGACAAAGTATGTATGATTAGCACCATATTAAAGTTATCAAACCATAACAAACAAAATAATAATAATCAATAACACTGCAAGGCATTAAATATAAATATTGAGTGAACAACCAAAGAGACAGTCACTTAATGATTTACAACATATACAAATAATGTATATATATGTATTATATTTTTACGGGTATTTCATTGTCACCCCCTTAAAAGAAAGCTTCGTCCCCGAAGCTGGATGTAATATAAGAACACTCCACTAACTGTAACGATGAATATTTAACTCAAAGCTCTAATGGAAGTCCTTGCTCAAACGAATTTCTTTACGACCAATTTCTAACTCATCTCTTAGCTACTTATAATGTCACCAAATGATCTACCTCATTCTAAACACTTCTATCAACCTTCTTTAAATGAAATAATCAATGTCAAGACTAAACTTCAAACTAACTTGCTGATTTTTCAAAATTCGGTTGTTGCAGTATACCCCTTTAAAAGAATAAGTTACGACCTCGTAACTAAATTTTATCTCCACCTGTTCGCTAACACTTAGCTTCAGTTCCTATAACCAATGTATAGCCTCAAAATTTCTCAAAATGTTTCAAATCATACTCCAAAACTATATCCTTCATTCCATGAGATCTACTTCCAAAGTTTAAATGTGAACTTTTATATGCATCCCAGACTCATAATCAATCCATCAGATTTCCTATACATCCTAAACATTTAACTAAATCCACATTCTTCGACAATCTCTTATAAAGCAAAGCTTCATAACAACCATGAAATCAATATGCCTCTATTACCCAATCTTCACCAACAAAGTCATATATATGTTATTATCCAAATTCATACCTCTCAACTTATATTTCTAAAAGTTTAATATTCTACCTCCAATATTCACATAACATTCATATAAGAAACATTCACCCCGTGGGTTACAATTTACCAGTTAATCTACTTTCCAATACAAAGGTCAATAGCTAAAGACTCAAACACAAACTATCGCTTACCAACATAACCAAGATCTGTATATAAGCTCCCAATTATAATCTTAAAACCTAAATGAAACACAACCATCCTTAAAATCACAAAGATATTACACATACTCGTCTAGGCATAATTATATTTAATCCACAAACATAACACTAACCATGTGATCCAGAACAATTCTCTCTCAAATCATCATTTTAATTAATTTTTTTAAGGCAGTTGATTACCTCTCAAATCAAAGTATCAAAACTACAATTACTCATTGATCACCAATGGCTCAAATAAACAGTATAATCGGTACTATTACAAAACAAGACATAGTTAACCATTTAACAACCAACAATGAGAACTCATCATAAATCCCAATCTATCACACTTCTCCAAATAATTTCCAGTCTACTTGGACACCAGTGTCTCTACCACACTTAGCACAAGGATTAACCAAACCATCATCTCAATATAGATATCCATCACATGATATCTTAACTAATCTCAACATAAGCAATAATCGTAATATACGCATCCAAAACACAAGAGAAACAAATACACCCAATTAGTGGACTACCTAGTCCAACTAAATAACAAAACATAGATTTACAATTCCAAGCAATCAAAAGATTTATTATTATCACATTTCACCTCTTACAAGTTAGTATACAACTCATACAAGGACATAACAGAAGTCACAACAAAACGTCCTCACCACTCGTACCCTTAAACCTTTTCATTTTTAATCCTAATTTCCAATTTAGACACTTCAATTAGCTCAATTACAGAGTAGATTGCTCTGATACCACTTTGTAACACCCCCAAAACTAGCCGGTATATTATTAAGGTCGAAGTTAAATTAACGTCAAATTTTTTTTTCATATCATCTACTCAGCAGCGGAAGACAAAAACCTATTGGGGTGTTACTGCCACACTCACCAACCTAGTGAGTGCTAAGGCTAAATACAAAAACTTCAACCTTAACCGGAAAATAAATGAAGATAAAAAGTAATTACATCTCAACTAAATTTCAAACCTTCAAACGCAAAGCTATAACCATCTAAATAATCTCAATCACCAATCAACAATATAACAAATCAATTCTGGAATGATGAGAGTCACCAAAGTTTCACAGTTCACAAATTCCAATAATTGGTACCACAACAGAGTTGGGACCGATCCAGTTCACCCTCACTCTAAGTCCTTAAGTGTGCACACCCCCCAAAAGTTTTTCTAACTAATGGAGTAGATCATAGAGCTTAGCTGCGGTCTGAGACTCAACAACGCCAATAAATATATAAATGAGCCAAAGGCCTTTTCAATTCCAAAGTCTCCCATCAATTCCATAATAAAATAGCCATTTATGAAATATCAATGTTCTCAAACCATTCCAAATATTCCATACCATCAATATCGTATAAGCATAATTTACAATCACAACCAACATAACCAATGTCAAAATACCACACACAATCACAAAGTAAAATAGGTGAACACAAGGTTTACCTGGAATTCACGCTTAAGCAGACATTCACAACAATCCACCGCAATCAATCGCTAGCACGACAGTAGACAAAATCCTTCCAAACTAGTCACCCAGTGATACGTCAAAGTATCTCAACATCCTATGATTAAAATACAAATAATCATATCACCACCGACCGCTATAATTAATCGTCTTGCTAGTCTAATAATAATCACAGTTATGCTATATCTGTCTTATTTATCGAAAGTTTGGAACACTTATACCAAATTAACAAATCACCAAAACTAATATTGCTTGCCAAAATAGACATTATACCAAATTACTATGCAAAACCCTTAAAAGCGATCTATTAGCTTATTTATACAATTGTAACACTTAGAAGTTATAACACCCACGTTTTTTTCTCTATCAGGGAACCTTAAAACAACATATCATATTTTAGACATAAAATAATTTGTCTAAGTCTAGAGACCCAAAATTACAAATAAACTATTAAAAATAATTTGTCCATGTACTAATTATCATTAATATGCTAATACATACTAATACCTTACGTACCAAAACATAACCCAAGCAACTAATGTATATGTATGTGTTCAATATGTACGCACACCGTTTTAATACCAACACACGGCTACACACACTTACTCGAATTTAATACATTCCACTAAAATCATCATCATATAAAAATAAACAACACCCACGACACATTTATTGAAATCAAGCAACACAACTATGGATCTTACCACGATTATCATCAGGTTAACGATTGCAATAATTAATAGCCTGGTCAGAGTTGTGGTAGGCGGTTGATAGGACAAATCTACTGCTTCTTTTACTCACTTGTTGACCTTGGTAAACTGTCGTAAAAAAAAATCATGGAAGACCTTTGTGGTGTTTGTGTTGATTGAGATGAGGACAAGGGTAAGCAAGTAGATGGGATTTTACCGCATCTAAATTGATGAAGCGGCACCAAGTATTGTTTGCCCAAGACTTTTCCGACCAGAGAAGAATTAGAGAGGAGAGCTGGATCGGGAGGGGATGAGTGCACGAAGAGGAAGAGAATACGTAGTCGGATGAAGGAACGAGGGGAGGAAGAGCCGAACGACATAACTAAATGAAGGCGGCCGTGAATATATAGAAAGGTAAAGAAGAAGGGAAAGCAAAATAAATTAGGTTCATCTTTATTGGTTTTTAAGTACTTCGCTAACCCTTAATTACTAATATATCTCCCATTATTAAAATAAAATCTATATTTATCACTATTCTCAATGTCCACTAATAAAATACAAAATTATAATAGTGTCAACAATGTATTTAATTTAACAATAAGAATCCATTATAATAATTCAAATATACCGATTTAAGTAGTAATAAAAAAACATATATTTCCAAATAATAGTATACTAAAATAAAAAGGTGTTTATTTTGTAACACCAAAAATTCTATCAAAATATAACATAAGAAGGTTTAGAGAAATACCAAAATATATAGTACAAAGGTTTAGGAAAGTAATGCCGCAAACGGGGAGAAGAACGAAAGTCTTATAGAAAATGTCCAACAATTGAATCAATTTGTCATATGATTACAACAAAATAATAAAACCAACGCAGTATTAAAACAAGGCAATGGAACACGAATCAATATTTTTAAATAGACATTTTATTTTTCTGAAAAAATAAATATACACATTCCTATTTTATCAAATATACATGAATATAAAAAAAATCTTTCGAAAGTCTATATAGTGATAAAATGGCTACTATGACAAAGTATGTATGATTAGCACCATATTAAAGTTATCAAACCATAACAAACAAAATAATAATAATCAATAACACCGCAAGGCGTTAAATATAAATATTGAGTGAACAACCAAAGAGACAGTCACTTAATGATTTACAACATATACAAATAATGTATATATATGTATTATATTTTTACGGGTATTTCATTGTCACCCCCTTAAAAGAAAGCTTCGTCCCCGAAGCTGGATGCAATATAAGAACACTCCACTAACTGTAACGATGAATATTTAACTCAAAGCTCTAATGGAAGTCCTTGCTCAAATAATTTCTTTACGACCAATTTCTAACTCATCTCTTAGCTACTTATAATGTCACCAAATGATCTACCTCATTCTAAACACTTCTATCAACCTTCTTTAAATGAAATAATCAATGTCAAGACTAAACTTCAAACTAACTTGCTGATTTTTCAAAATTCGGTTGTTGCAGTATACCCCTTTAAAAGAATAAGTTACGACCTCGTAACTAAATTTTATCTCCACCTGTTCGCTAACACTTAGCTTCAGTTCCTATAACCAATGTATAGCCTCAAAATTTCTCAAAATGTTTCAAATCATACTCCAAAACTATATCCTTCATTCCACGGGATCTACTTTCAAAGTTTAAATGTGAACTTTTATATGCATCCCAGACTCATAATCAATCCATCATATTTCCTATACATCCTAAACATTTAACTAAATCCACATTCTTCGACAATCTCTTATAAAGCAAAGCTTCATAACAACCATGAAATCAGTATGCCTCTATTACCCAATCTTCACCAACAAAGTCATATATATGTTATTATCCGAATTCATACCTCTCAACTTATATTTCTAAAAGTTTAATATTTTACCTCCAATATTCACATAACATTCATATAAGAAACATTCACCCTGTGGGTTACAATTTACCAGTTAATCTACTTTCCAATACAAAGGTCAATAGCTAAAGACTCAAACACAAACTATCGCTTACCAACATAACCAAGATCTGTATATAAGCTCCCAATTATAATCTTAAAACCTAAATGAAACACAACCATCCTTAAAATCACAAAGATATTACACATACTCGTCTAGGCATAATTATATTTAATCCACAAACATAACACCAACCATGTGATCCAGAACTATTCTCTCTCAAATCATCATTTTAATTAATTTTTTTAAGGCAGTTGATTACCTCTCAAATCAAAGTATCAAAACTACAATTACTCATTGATCACCAATGGCTCAAATAAACAGTATAATCAGTACTATTACAAAACAAGACATAGTTAACCATTTAACAACCAACAATGAGAACTCATCATAAATCCCAATCTATCACACTTCTCCAAATAATTTCCATTCTACTTGGACACCAGTGTCTCTACCACACTTAGCAAAAGGATTAACCAAACCATCATCTCAATATAGATATCCATCACAGGATATCTTAACAAATCTCAACATAAGCAATAATCGTAATATACGCATCCAAAACACAAGAGAAACAAATACACCCAATTAGTGGACTACCTAGTCCAACTAAATAACAAAACACAGATTTGCAATTCCAAGCAATCAAAAGATTTATTATTATCACATTTCACCTCTTACAAGTTAGTATACAACTCATACAAGGACATAACAGAAGTCACAACAAAACATCCTCACCACTCGTACCCTTAAACCTTTTCAGTTTTAATCTCAATTTCCAATTTAGACACTTCAATTAGCTCAATTACAGAGTAGATTACTCTGATACCACTTTGTAACACCCCCAAAACTAGCCGGTATATTATTAAGGTCGAAGTTAAATTAACGTCAAATTTTTTTTTCATATCATCTACTCAGCAGCGGAAGACAAAAACCTATTGGGGTGTTACTGCCACACTCACCAACCTAGTGAGTGCTAAGGCTAAATACAAAAACTTCAACCTTAATCGGAAAATAAATGAAGATTGAAATACCCCAAACCTTGATATGTGGTTTAAATATTAAACTATGGTATGTAAAGGCTAAAAAGTGCCTTAGAAACATCAGTGAACAATTAAACCATAGTAAAATGCAATAAAGCACTAAGATACAGTTTGAGCAAAAACATGCTCTAAACTAGGAGTGAACTTGGTTAGGACCCAAAGAGCCTACCAAGACTTAATAATATTCAAGTATGATTTAATAAGGCTAATTAAGTCCTTAGGAAACCTTGGTAGACAATGAAACCAAACAAAACACAAGAGAATACCTTAAAGTCAATAAGAGCAAAATGTGCTCTAAGCTTGGGATAAATTTGTATAAGACCTAATGGTCATACCTATACCTTATTTATATGTTAATGAACATATTAAATCAATTACTAAAGAAAACCAAGTTTGAAAACAAGTTAAAACACAAAATGTGCTTTAAGGAGTCTTAAAGCACATTTTTGAAAAATTGTCTTGTAAATGAGTTTTGAATGGCTAAATGTCCATCATTACTCTTTAATTAACATGTGTACTATATAGTATCACATTTGGATGTCTATATCAATGGGAAATCAAAAATTTCACTTCTAAGTGCCTTGTTTTTGTGAATAGTGATTTTTATAAGCTAGTTTGTAACATATAATGTTATAAGTAATTAAATTGGTCAACAAAGACTATTATACCCTTCTAATAATAAGGGGACCGGTTTTTGTAGTAATGAGTCACCAAACATGTTAACTTGTTAAGTAAATAAAGATGACTCATAGGTTACTATTTGCTTTAAGTTATAAATATCTTCAAAAAGCAAAACCAATCTCATTTCTCTCATTTCTTTCTTCATTTCACACGGTTCCAACCTTCTTCTTCCTCCCTTCTTGCTGTTCTCTCACGGTAATACAGCACCACCACCATGGAAGTCAATCTTTGATCTCTTGTAAAATCTAGCTCACTTATCCAAATCAAAAACAAACACCACCAATCTCTTCCTCTCATCAAGCTCTTCATTCCTATCTTCTTAAAACTTCAAGAGCCCCATTTCGGTGCCATGGAGTTCCACCATTGAAGTAGCTTGAGCTTGTCTTTCCACATATTATTGATCTCCTTTGCTTCTAGGTAAGGAATCTCAAAGAAAAATCAAGTTTCCTCCATGTTTTGTTATTGACCGAAAATACTCATTGATGGAGCTCTTTGTGTGACTTTGTTCTAGCTTCATTCCAATCTCTTATGGACTAGGTGGAGTCCTCTCTTCATAGATATTCAAACTCTCTTCAAAGATCAAGGTAAAACAAGTACATTAATGTTTTTGAAACAATGTAAATCTAGGGTTTACAATGAGATGAAGCTTAAAGCTTGAATACTCATTATGTTGTTGGTACAATGTATAGAACTTGACAAGGAATCAAATACCTTACCGGTTTTATAAGGAAACAAGAAAGAAGTTTGTTTGGAAAAGAGGTAAATATACTAACCTAATGTTGTTTAATGCCTTAGGAGAAATGAGCTTATAATGCTTGTTAAAACTACCTAAAGAGCAAATGGTGAATGACTTAGTAAAGTGTTCTCAAGGAGACTAGTAAAAGAACATATGTCTTGTTGGTTGTATTTGCAGGTTAAAGGCTTATATATTGTGGAAATTCAGTGTTTAAGGTTTAAGCAATTTAAGGGCCTAAGAGCCATGCTATTTAAGGGCCTAAGTGCCAAGCAATTTAAGTTATGCACTATATTGTGATGTAGTGTAAATTTGGCGAAGTCTTGTGTGAGATGGTATTTGTGATGGATTTAGGTGTTCTTGAATATTTAGTGGTGAAAACCATGAGTTTTGGAATGATGATGTGCTAAGAGAACCCATGTCAAAATTTAGGAAAATGTATAAGAAGTTCAAAGTGTTTTAAAGGAATTTTGGTGAACTAGGAAGTGTTCTAGAGTGTAATATGGATTTAGGCATTATTTTGGGGTTTTAGTATATACCAAAGTCATTTTGGACTTAAGCTGAGACTTAGGCAAACTTTGGTAAATTGAGGAGAAAGTGTAAGCTTGGAAAAGGAATTGTAAGAATGACATAAGGAGTTTTGATTTGTAAGAAAGGATGTTTGGATGATGATGTTTGTGTGGAAGATATGTCTTGGTATAATGGTTAGAACAGGCATGAAACATCACTTAGGAACCTAGGGAGTAGATACTATAAGTGTTGGAGGCTTTGGAGGAATTTGGCTAAGTGTTTAAGGGCTTGGAAATTGGGCATTTTGCCTTGTCCGAACTTCCGTCCGGACATGGAAGTTCGGACAGGCTCTGTTGGGTAAGATTTTAGTACACTCGAACTGTGTCCGAACTTGGGAAGTCCGGACACATGTTCGGACATGTGTATTTAAAAGACGAGAAAAGTTTCTGGAACGGTCCGACCCAGCTGTGGGTCGGACGGCCAAAATTATGCAAAAAAAAAAAAACAAGACAATGTTGTAAGGAGAATCAAAGTGATATTTTGGTATTAGAATATGCCTAAGTTTATGTATGAAGTTTGGGTAATCAATGGATGAAGAGAATGGATGAAACAAGACTTGAAAATGTCATATTTGGGATTCTGTTACAGTGGTCCGGGACCTAGGTAGTGGATGATGTCCCGGACCATACACAAAAAAGGGCCGAGAGTTTCACCAATGTTCTGGTCCAGGACTTGGGGTCAGTACAAGGTCCCGAACCAGCCTGTAAAATCACCCGAGAGTTTCATTAAGTGTTGGTCCGGGACTTAAGGTAAGGACCAAGTCCCGGACCACTCTAAAATTGTTGTTTTAGGTTATTAAAAGATGTCTAATGATGGGGATTGATGGATAATGATGTTATAAGGTTGTGTAGGACATGTTAGGTGAGTTATAGTCACAATTTGGTGGGTGAAAAGTTGAAGTAAAATGAAAGAGTGAAACATGTTAAAAATGTAAAGTTATTTAACCAAGTTAACGGGGAAAAGTTATAAGCATTAGACTTTAAACAAACATGTTACCCCAATGTTAATAAAAGTACATGTAATGTTGTCAGTTGTTCGAGAATTGCTCGAGGAACATAAATGGACATGATAAAGTGGACTCCGGTGACAGGTATGGTTTTCTTGCAACCTGTGTCCTACCGGATTACACCGGCTTGTATGCCAATGTGTTTTTCTGTATGTTTGCCACGTTATAAGATAAATCATGAAACGAGTTTACAGTCGTTATTGTTGTTGTGTGTTTATGTGCCGATACCGGTAACCTCAAATGCGCTTGAAGGGCTAGTTAACCACTATTAGGTAAACGTAAGAGAACGGTATCCGGTGATAACGTCTCCGACCTAAGGAACGTTCTAACCACGACTATGCGTGAGTTAGTTATGTGATGTTGTGTGTAATGTTTGTGTGTGTATGTATGACCCTCCTTTCCCTTATGTGTGTGTCTAACAAGACTTAACCCAATGTTGTGATTGTTTAACTAAGTTCAATGATGAACTTCTGACAAGTGCTAACGGGGGAAGTGAGGAGTCCGGTCTGTTCCGGCCACGCGTGTGAGTATGGGGGTCGTTGTCATAGCAGGTTCGATCCTCTCCGTATGTTATGGTTGTTTTCCAATTTGGTTCCCAACCTTCCCTTTAGCTTAACCAAGGCTATTACTGACTCACGTCGGGCCACAGGGGCATACTATGTTATGTTTGTTCGGTGTGCTTGGATCACTATATCCGAGACACCTTCTGTTAAGTTATCCGTTCATTTAACGAGACGGTAACGAGTTATGTAACGAGCTTATCATGAGACTGGCAACATTCTCTAGGCTCACCAGTGTATTAACAATGTTTGGGTCGGTTCCTAAGAGAACCATTCCCGTTATGTTATGTATTTTGTTGTGATGCTATATCTATTGCGCGTGTTATGTTGTGCACGTTGAAACGTGCAAAGTGTGTTGTGTGATGTTATGTAGTGTATGTTATATGTTGTAAAATATGGAGTGTGTGGATCATGAAGTGAATCCCAGTGTGTGATAAGAGGCGTTTAAGGAATAACCGATTTAAGGGTATATGTCGTCTATTAAGGAAGTAGCTCCATTAGAAGGAGAAACACTCTAGGAATAATGAATACCATGAGTGACTTATCAAATAAGGATATAATTATCCGTTTGTTGAGCCCATTGAGGCGAAATGTTATGTGTTGTGTGTTTACTGTTACATGCATGATTTAAATATAATCACCGCATGCTTAAGACAACAATTAGTTTTGTGCGTGGCCCGGTAGCATGTGGGCTGCGGATTACCATACCAGCAAAGGTGCTGAGCCCTTGGGGGCCCCCTTTCTCTCTCTTTTCTATTTCAGGTACGAAGTGCTGAAGCCGTTCGGAGAGCTGGGCGGGTAGTCATTGTACATGGTATTCATTTAAGTGTATATATCGGTAGTATAGTAGGACCGAAATTGTTGTCGGCATCAGTTTATAAATACTCTGTATAGTTTGAAAGGTGTATGTTGTTTGTTGTTGTTAAGGAAGGATAATAATGTGTAGTTGCCTCGGAATTTGAGCCCATCAGACCGGTACAATGTATATGGATTAGCCTTGTTAGCCATGTGGGTGCTAACGGCGTGTAACACCAATTGAGTTAGTAATGTGATGAGGTTTTTTTTCCGCTGCAGTTTTATTGTAAGTGGTAATGTTGGATGGGTGTTACAAAAAGTGGTATCAGAGCGAAGTATCGCTCTGATGACTGAATTACCGAGCTTAGGAAGTACCGAGTTAGGATTTTAGTAATCTTGAGTTAAGGGTGAGTGATAGCGTGAGAGATGATCGCTAGTTATATATTTCCAGTGTGTACTGGAAACCTACATATCTCTCCCGCCTCTCCACAAACCCTGTTTTTATACTCGGGGAAAACGCCAGAGAGATGGAAGTCCACTCTTACTCGGGATACCCGATCTTGGCTGTTATTAAATACCTTTAGAGTACGGAGAAACCGTCATACGGTAGATCCCGAAAACTGGGAACCCGGACGGTTCCATCTAAACCAAGTGTTAACGCATTTCACAGCGAAGAGTGAAGAATCAGTATAGAAGAATAACATTTCCGGCAACTGGGTCGACATGCTGAGCTCGAGAACAACCGCTTGCAACACACCAACCGTGCAACAGGCAAGAAGTGATATTAATAAAACCCGAGACGAGTGTCTACGGAACGCACAGTTGATAAATAATACACCAACGGTATACCACGACAAGGGAACTACAACTAGTGCCCAAATACGTGGAACGGGCTACAAAGGAATACAATACTAAGAAAAGGGGGTATCCCAGAATGGGAAACACCCTAGTTGATGGTCGTCATGTGAAGACGGTGAGAAGTCCCTAGAAGAGTTATTATCAAGGCAGTAAGATCAGTGAGGCAACAAGGCCACTGTACAGTATGGGTAAAAACAATACCACAACCACGTACGTGTTGAACCGATAGCCAGTTAGTATGGCGCACTTGCCATATCAAGTGCTGCTATAACAGGGCTATTCGCGAAATTTATAACCCCAACAGGGTACTTAGTAAAGTACCATGAAGTTAACGGTCATTATGACCATGGAAGGGCTTGATAGCCTAACCTCTGTAATTGTAATACACCAGTCAGCAGAACTAGACTTGGTTAAGGTAAGAAGATGTTGTGAAACCATGAAAATTTTTTTCAACTCAGATTTACACAAACCCTTTTTCTTTTCAAAACTCAGATTTTCTTTAAACCCAAACCAATAGAACCAAGGACAGTTGACAAGGATGCAACAATGGACAAACTTTCCCTCGATTAAGTTCGGGAAGCAAGGATGAATTATTGTCACGGGACATATAAGTGAGTTGACAACAGAATACTCACCTAGGCTGTGTGCGGACACTACGAGTGTACCAACTGAATTGTGGGACGACCGCACTCCGATAGAGCTGTGTGGGCCTGACAGACCTACTTATGGGTTAGTTGGTAATAGTAGTAATGTATCAGTATGGATACCCCACATATGTATACGAGTGGAGTCCGAAACACGGGAAGTAGTCGACTCCGTCTACGTCAGTAGTATAAATCAAACAAGAGCTAAGGATTGCAAGGAATGGTTTAAATAAAAGAACCTAATCAAGTTAACGAGATTAAAAGGATTAGTGAACTCCTTTCAACGAAATTTTAAGAGTCAGGAGGTGGCGAAGTGCACTACTGTAATGTCAAAAGACATCGTATATGTCTTAAGGATCCTCAGGGATAAATGATACTGGAACGGAGACCCAGCCTGTGCATGGCAGGAAGATGCCTGATGTGGACACTTAATGTGCAATGAATGGGATGAAACTCCCAGAATGAGTACATACACTATCAGGAAATGTTGATCTTCACAGAAGAAGATAATACCATAAGGAACGCAAAAGGCGTGACTAACGGAATGTACCAATAAGTGTGAAACAAATGTAAGGCATAACTTAACAACACCCAGAGCCAATCCTTGAGGGGGTGTTCGCATCACAATTGTTGAACGAAATGCATGATAGACACAAGGGTTGAAACTAACACCCAGTTTAGACATAAGTTGTCAGGAACGACTGACAATCCTAAGGGGCATCCATGAAGAGAACCATGTATGTTGTACAGAGAAGTTCATGGGTGTGGGGTGACAGCCTACAATGAGCGCAGCTCAAGGCAAATAAGGCTTATAGGCACAGTAAAATGTGTTATGAAATTAGATTGATTGCAAAAGTTTATGTTATATAAGTGAATAAAGTGGAGAACGAACCACTGGACTAAGAGTGGGGATACTCTCGATGCTGTGAGACCGCGCGGAGCTAGTTCAAGAATACGTTAAGGTGGACCAATATGGTTACTACCACTTGGGAAGACCGGAAGGGAATAGTCTAATAGCAACCACCGTACGTGTGGGGCGCTAAATGTGTCATGGACACGCTCAACGAGCATCTGGTAGTCATCCAATGATGACGAACCATAATGCGAATGATGTAAGTATATGTGGGAAATTATGTGACAGTAAATACCATTAAGTTTAGTGTTATATAAGAAGCACGGTGCCAGTAAGCGACCGTTGTATGTGTAAGTGTTGTTGAATAAAAATGTGGCGATATAGACAGTTGTGAGTTAAACTCAGTGGAGATGCAAAGGTAAGCGATGTTAACGGACTGGGCAATAAGCGTGGTAGAGTGGTAGGTACTATGTGATTAGGAACTCAGTGTGAATTCCATGGCGAATCGCATAAGGGATTTACTGTCAAGTTACGCCTCTGCACTCTGTATGACTGAGTGTTTTGGTATTGCACTTGTGCAGTAAATGATCGAGTGGGATAGCTAGGAATTGGGAAATGTTAATTGTGGAGGAATAATGTTCTAATGGCCGATGCATAGGAAATGCAAGGCAGCACCAATAAAAGAGATACTTGTACAAAACCAATGTGGAGACATGATTAACAGTAAGTGACTAAGTAGCACTAACTCCAAATATCGGTATGGAATATACCCCAAATGTTTGTAATATCTGAGAGAGCACTACACACTAGGTAGTAGCTCAATCTCAACCGACAGTAAGTCGGAAGGGAACAAGTCAACATTGTGAAATACATAGCTGATACATAGTAAATTGTTATGGAAGTGGATAGAAAGTTTATAACTCACCGAATTCGCTAACCGGTAAGAGATACCACGCGTCGGTTGAGAATTCATTATTACCAAGATAAAGTGATATATGGGAGATGTACAATACAGTAAGAATAGCAAATGGGGGCAATTAAGCTCTACAATTATGGAGTTTTGCCAGCAGAAACTAGTGAGCCGTGATTCAAGTGTTGAATGACTATAGTACATGGTGAACATGAGTGAATAGCTAATTATTAACGCCTAGAAGCCTAACAGCCAGAATCGAAACCAACTATAGATTTAAACAACTCCAATGAGAATTCTTGGTTTAGGAACTAACCGCCAATATGGTTAAGATCCTCTAATCAGAATCCATTGTGTAATAGACCGCGTGGAAGTTAAAACACTTCACGACGGCAGAACATTTTAAGCCAATGTTTAGTGATTGATTACGTGGGCGTAATCCCTTTTAAGGGGGGTAGAGCGCAAAACCACTTAGTGTGTATTACCGTACAAGTGTACGTGACTTGTGTTGTGCATAGCACAAAATAATTTGTTTTGATGATTGGTGTGTGTGTTACGTAAACATACACATCCATTCATGGTTTAATTGTGGTAATTGCGCACAGAAGATGTGAATACCATTGTGATAAGTGTGTGTATCTGTTAACAGTTGTGTGTGATAGTACAAATGTGGGAGTAGAGAAACTCCCGGGGAACAAAACCCCGACAGTGTATAAATGTGAAACTGTGTGTTGTATTTTGATAAAATAAATGTGTATATATATATACTATATAGTGATTCATGAAAGGTTATGAAACCGACATAGAACCTAGTGAGAATAAGATTCCCTAGGTAACAACATTAAAGTGAATGGAAATAACTGATAGACGAAGTTCTATCCCTTGGAGATGTTATGATCATGACTAGGATGATTTAAAAGATAGAAAATTGGAAATGAGTGATTTATTTGATGCTTGAAAATGAAGTGGGAAGTGGAACTTGATTTGCATGCGATCAAGGGAAGCCAAACACAAATTGGAGTGGAGGGATAGTTCAACACTGATGCTGATCACATCAGGGTTGGATGACTCTTGAAACTCCCTATAAGTGGTCACAAATAACCACGCTAAGAAAAGAAGCAAAGAGCTTAAGTTGGACTTGGAGTTGTGTGTGTTTTCAAAAGGATTTTCAATTGGTATTTATAAAACGTTGATAGATACTTTACATAATTAAAGTCTTCTTACTTAACCTCACAAGGAAAAATTTCAAATTTAAGTGATTGTTTTAATCTCCCAAAGGCACGGGGACGGAAGGTGTCCATCGCGACCGGGTTCTGCGGGATCACAGTGTACATCAAAGATATTTTGATTGATATACATGCTATGACATGTTGTGTGGTATGTGTAATAAATATTATTTTGACCTTGAGTTCCTAAAGTGTATGCTATCAAGACCTATGAGTCTAAATGTGTTGTGTTACATAGACCTATGTGTCTAAAGACTGTTATGTTATCGGGACCTATGTGTCTAAATGTTGTTATGTTACCCAAGACCAGTGAGTCAAAGGGGTTGTTATGTATGTGTAAGTGTTGTTAAGATACCCGGACCATTGAGTCCGAGGTTATCATGTGAATATGTTGTGTTATGTGTGGATGTGAATGTGTTGCCCGGACCATTAAGTCCGAGGTTGTGATGTAAAGCGTGTTTGGTTATGGAAGTTTTATGGCTATAAGTAATCCCCGTATTCTAATCTAATGATGTGTGGGAAATATGAACTTCGAGGACGAAGTTTTTTTAAGGGGGGTAGATTGAAATACCCCAAACCTTGATATGTGGTTTAAATATTAGACTATGGTATGTAAAGGCTAAAAAGTGCCTTAGAAACATCAGTGAACAATTAAACCATAGTAAAATGCAATAAAGCACTAAGATACAGTTTGAGCAAAAACATGCTCTAAACTAGGAGTGAACTTGGTTAGGACCCAAAGAGCCTACCAAGACTTAATAATATTCAAGTATGATTTAATAAGGCTAATTAAGTCCTTAGGAAACCTTGGTAGACAATGAAACCAAACAAAACACAAGAGAATACCTTAAAGTCAATAAGAGCAAAATGTGCTCTAAGCTTGGGATAAATTTGTATAAGACCTAATGGTCATACCTATACCTTATTTATGTTAATGAACATATTAAATCAATTACTAAAGAAAACCAAGTTTGAAAACAAGTTAAAACACAAAATGTGCTTTAAGGAGTCTTAAAGCACATTTTTGAAAAATTGTCTTGTAAATGAGTTTTGAATGGCTAAATGTCCATCATTACTCTTTAATTAACATGTGTACTATATAGTATCACATTTGGATGTCTATATCAATGGGAAATCAAAAAATTTCACTTCTAAGTGCCTTGTTTTGTGAATAGTGATTTTTATAAGCTAGTTTGTAACATATAATGTTATAAGTAATTAAATTGGTCAACAAAGACTATTATACCCTTCTAATAATAAGGGGGCCGGTTTTGTAGTAATGAGTCACCAACATGTTAACTTGTTAAGTAAATAAAGATGACTCATAGGTTACTATTGCTTTAAGTTATAAATATCTTCAAAAAGCAAAACCAATCTCATTTCTCTCATTTCTTTCTTCATTTCAACGGTTCCAACCTTCTTCTTCCTCCCTTCTTGCTGTTCTCTCACGGTAAATACAGCACCACCACCATGGAAGTCAATCTTTGATCTCTTGTAAAACTAGCTCACTTATCCAAATCAAAACAAACACCACCAACTTTACTCTTCCTCAAGCTCTTTCATTCCTATCTTCTTAAAACTTCAAGAGCCCCATTCGGTGCCATGGAGTTCCACCATTGAAGTAGCTTGAGCTGTCTTTCCACATATTATTGATCTCCTTTGCTTCTAGGTAAGGAATCTCAAAGAAAAATCAAGTTTCCTCCATGTTTTGTTATTGACCGAAAATACTCATTGATGGAGCTCTTTGTGTGACTTTGTTCTAGCTTCATTCCAATCTCTTAGGACTAGGTGGAGTCCTCTCTTCATAGATATTCAAACTCTCTTCAAAGATCAAGGTAAAACAAGTACATTAACTGTTTTTGAAACAATTGTAAATCTAGGGTTTACAATGAGATGAAGCTTAAAGCTTGAATAACTCATTATGTTGTTGGTACAATGTATAGAACTTGACAAGGAATCAAATACCTTACCGGTTTATAAGGAAACAAGAAAGAAGTTTGTTTGGAAAGAGGTAAATATACTAACCTAATGTTGTTAATGCCTTAGGAGAAATGAGCTTATAATGCTTGTTTGTTAAAACTACCTAAAGAGCAAATGGTGAATGTAGTAAAGTGTTCTCAAGGAGACTAGTAAAAGAACATATGTCTTGTTGGTTGTATTTGCAGGTTAAAGGCTTATATATTGTGGAAATTCAGTGTTTAAGGTTTAAGCAATTTAAGGGCCTAAGAGCCATGCTATTTAAGGGCCTAAGTGCCAAGCAATTTAAGTTATGCACTATATTGTGATGTAGTGTAAATTTGGCGAAGTCTTGTGTGAGATGGTATTTGTGATGGATTTAGGTGTTCTTGAATATTTAGTGGTGAAAACCATGAGTTTGGAATGATGTGTGCTAAGAGAACCCATTTCAAAATTTAGGAAAATGTATAGAAGTTTCAAAGTGGTTTTAAAGGATTTTGGTGAACTAGGAGTGTTCTAGAGTGTAATATGGATTTAGGCATTATTTTTTGGGGTTTTAGTATATACCAAAGTCATTTTTGGACTTAAGCTGAGACTTAGGCAAACTTTGGTAAATTGAGGAGAAAGTGTAAGCTTGGAAAAGGAATTGTAAGAATGACATAAGGAGTTTTGATTTGTAAGAAAGGATGTTTGGATGATGATGTTTGTGGGAAGATATGTCTTGGTATAATGGTTAGAACAGGCATGAAACATCACTTAGGAACCTAGGGAGTAGATACTATAAGTGTTGGAGGCTTTGGAGGAATTTGGCTAAGTGTTTAAGGGCTTGGAAATTGGGCATTTTGCCTTGCCTCCGAACTTCCGTCCGGACATGGAAGTTCGGACAGGCTCTGTTGGGTAAGAGTTTAGCACACTCGAACTGTGTCCGAACTTGGGAAGTCCGGACACATGTTCGGACATGTGTATTTAAAAGACGGGAAAAGTTTCTGGAACGGTCCGACCCAGCTGTGGGTCGGACGGTGGGTCGGACGGCCAAAATTATGCAAAAAAAAAAAACAAGACAATGTTGTAAGGAGAATCAAAGTGATATTTTGGTATTAGAATATGCCTAAGTTTATGTATGAAGTTTGGGTAATCAATGGATGAAGAGAATGGATGAAACAAGACTTGAAAATGTCATATTTGGGATTCTGTTACAGTGGTCCGGGACCTAGGTAGTGGATGATGTCCCGGACCATACACAAAAAAAGGGCCGAGAGTTTCACCAATGTTCTGGTCCGGGACTTGGGGTCAGTACAAGGTCCCGGACCAGCCTGTAAAATCACCCGAGAGTTTCATTAAGTGTTGGTCCGGGACTTAAGGTAAGGACCAAGTCCCGGACCACTCTAAAATTGTTGTTTTAGGTTATTAAAAGATGTCTAATGATGGGGATTGATGGATAATGATGTTATAAGGTTGTGTAGGACATGTTAGGTGAGTTATAGTCACAATTTGGTGGGTGAAAAGTTGAAGTAAAATGAAAGAGTGAAACATGTTAAAAATATAAAGTTATTTAACCAAGTTAACGGGGAAAAGTTATAAGCATTAGACTTTAAACAAACATGTTACCCAATGTTAATAAAAGTACATGTAATGTTGTCAGTTGTTCGAGAATTGCTCGAGGAACATAAATGGACATGATAAAGTGGACTCCGGTGACAGGTATGGTTTTCTTGCAACCTGTGTCCTACCGGATTACACCGGCTTGTATGCCAATGTGTTTTTCTGTATGTTTGCCACGTTATAAGATAAATCATGAAACGAGTTTACAGTCGTTATTGTTGTTGTGTTTTATGTGCCGATACCGGTAACCTCAAATGCGCTTGAAGGGCTAGTTAACCACTATTAGGTAAACGTAAGAGAACGGTATCCGGTGATAACGTCTCCGACCTAAGGAACGTTCTAACCACGACTATGCGTGAGTTAGTTATGTGATGTTGTGTGTAATGTTTGTGTGTGTATGTATGACCCTCCTTTCCCTTATGTGTGTGTCTAACAAGACTTAACCCAATGTTGTGATTGTTTAACTAAGTTCAATGATGAACTTCTGACAAGTGCTAACGGGGGAAGTGAGGAGTCCGGTCTGTTCCGGCCACGCGTGTGAGTATGGGGTCGTTGTCATAGCAGGTTCGATCCTCTCCGTATGTTATGGTTGTTTTCCAATTTGGTTCCCAACCTTCCCTTTAGCTTAACCAAGGCTATTACTGACTCACGTCGGGCCACAGGGGCATACTATGTTATGTTTGTTCGGTGTGCTTGGATCACTATATCCGAGACACCTTGTGTTAAGTTATCCGTTCATTTAACGAGACGGTAACGAGTTATGTAACGAGCTTATCATGAGACTGGCAACATTCTCTAGGCTCACCAGTGTATTAACAATGTTTGGGTCGGTTCCTAAGAGAACCATTCCCGTTATGTTATGTATTTTTGTTGTGATGCAATATCTATTGCGGTGTTATGTTGTGCACGTTGAAACGTGCAAAGTGTTGTTGTGTGATGTTATGTAGTGTATGTTATATGTTGTAAAATATGGAGTGTGTGGATCATGGAAGTGAATCCCAGTGTGTGATAAGAGGCGTTTAAGGATAACCCGATTTAAGGGTAGATGTCGTCTATTAAGGAAGTAGCTCCATTAGAGGAGAAACACTCTAGGAATAATGAATACCATGAGTGACTTATCAAATAAGGATATATTATCCGTTTGTTGAGCCCATTGAGGCGAAATGTTATGTGTGTTGTGTTTACTGTTACATGCATGATTTAAATATAATCAACCGCATGCTAAGACGACAATTAGTTGTGCGTGGCCCGGTAGCATGTGGGCTGCGGGATTACCATACCAGCAAAGGTGCTGAGCCCTTGGGGGCCACCCTTTCTCTTCTTTTCTTATTTCAGGTACGAAGTGCTGAAAGCCGTTCGAGAGTAGGACGGGGTAGTCATTGTACATGGGTATTCATTTAAGTGTATATATACGGTAGGTGTAGTAAGACCGAAATTGTTGTCGGCATCAGTTTATAAATACTCGGTATAGTTGAAAGTGTATGTTGTTGTTGTTGTTAATGGAAAGGGATAATAATGTGTAGTTGCTCGGGAATTTAGCCCATCAGACCGGTACAATGTATATGGATTAGCCTTGTTAGCCACGTGGGTGGCTAACGGCGTGTAACACCAACGAGTTAAGTAATGTGATGAGGTTTGTTTTTCCGCTGCAGTTTATTGTAAGTGTGTTAATGTTGGATGGGGTGTTACAAAGATAAAAAGTAATTACATCTCAACTAAATTTTAAACCTTCAAACGCAAAGCTATAACCATCTAAATAATCTCAATCACCAATCAACATTATAACAAATCAATTCTGGAATGATGAGAGTCACCAAAGTTTCACAGTTCACAAATTCTAATAATTGGTACCACAACAGAGTTGGGACCGATCCAGTTCACAAATTCCAATAATTGGTACCACAACAGTTGGGACCGATCCAGTTCACCCTCACTCTAAGTCCTTAAGTGTGCACACCCCCCAAAAGTTTTTCTAACTAATGGAGTAGATCATAGAGCTTAGCCGCGGTCTGAGACTCAACAGCGCCAATAAATATATAAATGAGCCAAAGGCCTTTTCAATTCCAAAGTCTCCCATCAATTCCATAATAAAATAGCCATTTATGAAATATCAATGTTCTCAAACCATTCCAAATATTCCATACCATCAATATCGTATAAGCATAATTACAATCACAACCAACATAACCAATGCCAAAATACCACACACAATCACAAAGTAAAATAGGTGAACACAAGGTTTACCTGGAATTCACGCTTAAGCAGACATTCACAACAATCCACCGCAATCAATCGCTAGCACGACAGTAGACAAAATCCTTCCAAACTAGTCACCCAGTGATACGTCAAAGTATCTCAACATCCTATGATTAAAATACAAATAATCATATCACCACCGACCGCTATGATTAATCGTCTTGCTAGTCTAATAATAATCACAGTTATGCTATATCTGTCTTATTTATCGAAAGTTTGGAACACTTATACCAAATTAACAAATCACCAAAACTAATATTGCTTGCCAAAATAGACATTATACCAAATTACTATGCAAAACCCTTAAAAGCGATCTATTAGCTTATTTATATAATTGTAACACTTAGAAGTTATAACCCCACGTTTATTTCTCTATCAGGGAACCTTAAAACAACATATCATATTTTAGACATAAAATAATTTGTCTAAGTCTAGAGACCCAAAATTACAAATAAACTATTAAAAATAATTTATCCATGTACTAATTATCATTAATATGCTAATACATACTAATACCTTACGTACCAAAACATAACCCAAGCAACTAATGTATATGTATGTGTTCAATATGTACGCACACCGTTTTAATACCAACACACGGCTACACACACTTACTTGAATTTAATACATTCCACTAAAATCATCATCATATAAAAATAAACAACACCCACGACACATTTATTGAAATCAAGCAACACAACCATGGATCTTACCACGATTATCATCAGGTTAACGATTGCAATAATTAATAGCCTGGTCAAAGTTGTGGTAGGCGGTTGATAGGACAAATCTACTGCTTCTTTTACTCACTTGTTGACCTTGGTAAACTGTCATAAAAAAAATCATGGAAGACCTTTGTGGTGTTTGTGTTGATTGAGATGAGGACAAGGGTAAGCAAGTAGATGGGATTTTACCGCATCTAAATTGATGAAGCGGCGCCAAGTATTGTTTGCCCAAGACTTTTCCGACCAGAGAAGAATTAGAGAGGAGAGCTGGATCGGGAGGGGATGAGTGCACGAAGAGGAAAAGAATACGTAGTCGGATGAAGGAACGAGGGGAGGAAGAGCCGAACGACATAACAAAATGAAGGCGGCCGTGAATATATAGAAAGGTAAAGAAGGAGGGAAAGTAAAATAAATTAGGTTAATCTTTATTGGTTTTTAATTACTTCGCTAACCCTTAATTACTAATATATCTCCCATTATTAAAATAAAATCTATATTTATCACTATTCTCAATGTCCACTAATAAAATACAAAATTATAATAGTGTCAACAATGTATTTAATTTAACAATAAGAATCCATTATAATAATTCAAATATACCGATTTAAGTAGTAATAAAAAACATATATTTCCAAATAATAGTATACTAAAATAAAAAGGTGTTTATTTTGTAACACCAAAAATTCTATCAAAATATAACATAAGAAGGTTTAGAGAAATACCAAAATATATAGTACAAAGGTTTAGGAAAGTAATGCCGCAAACGGGGAGAAGAACGAAAGTCTTATAGAAAATGTCCAACAATTGAATCAATTTGTCATATGATTACAGCGAAATAATAAAACCAACGCAGTATTAAAACAAGGCAATGGAACACGAATCAATATTTTTAAATAAACATTTTATTTTCCGAAAATATAAATATACACATTCCTATTTTATCAAATAACACATGAATATAAAAAAAATCTTTCGAAAGTCTATATAGTGATAAAATGGCTACTATGACAAAGTATGTATGATTAGCACCATATTAAAGTTATCAAACCATAAAAAAAATAATAATAATCAATAACACCGCAAGGCGTTAAATATAAATATTGAGTGAACAACCAAAGAGACAGTCACTTAATGATTTACAACGTAGACAAATAATGTATATATATGTATTATATTTTTACGGGTATTTCATCTGGAGAGGTTAATAACAATGTATTCAATTTGTTAAATTAAGTCCTGATATGTTGTTGATTAGAACCGAGAATTTAGGGTTTGATTCGTGTGTTTGTTGAATCTGAATTTTGGTTTGTAGTTAGGGGTGTAATCGATTGGAAACTGGGATTCTGGTGGTGGGTTTCGATGTGCCGAACTCTAACATTTTGGTGACAATGTGTGTTCAAGTTAGTGTATTCGGTAATCTGTTATTGGTTCTGGTTAGCCGAAATTTAGGATGGTATTGGTGCTTTAGTAAGTTCAAAAATCTGGTTAAATGTAGATGCTTATTAACTCAAACATAGAAATTAATTTGAGGTCTAATTGGTAATTTGAAATTCTGAATTAGTATTAAGGTTTTGAGATTTAAAAGTATGGTTCCGAATCAAACTGGGGGCAAAATCTGGGTAAATAAGGGATTTTAAGTGGTTAAAATTGAAACCAGTAAGTCAAAATCAAATTAGAGATTTTGACTAGTCCAAAATTGAAATAGGTTCATCAAAATTGAATGGGAAATTCAATCTGGTCAAGATACATACTCGGTCAATTGGAGCTTGGTCAAAATTGGAACAAGGGCGAAAATCGTGATTCCAAGGAAATATGGATAAAAACTGCAACTTAAGAAAATTTGTAACTCCCCAACCGCTAATCCTTCCATTATCCTCTAATCGTTCCCATAATTACCTTACTCGCAGCGGAATTGAAATACCCCAAACCTTGATATGTGTTTAAATATTAAACTATGGTATGTAAAGGCTAAAAAGTGCCTTAGAGACATCAATGAACCATTTAAACCATGGTAAAACACAATAAAACACTAAGACACGGTTTGAGCAAAAACATGCTCTAAGCTATGAGCGAACTTGGTTAGGACCCAAAGAGCCTACCAAGGCTTAATAATATTCAAGTATGATTTACTAAGGCTAATTAAGTCCTTAGGAAACTTTGGTAGACAATGAAACCAAACAAAACACAAATAAATACCTTAAAGTCAATAAGAGCAAAAATGTGCTCTAAGCTTGGGATAAATTTATAAGACCTAATGGTCATACCTATACCTTATAAATATGTTAATGAACATATTAAACAATTACCAAAGAAAACCAAGCTTGAAAACAAGTTAAAACACAAAATGTGCTTTAAGGAGTCTTAAAGCACGTTTTTGAAAAATTGTCTTGTAAATGAGTTTTGAATGGCTAAATGTCCATCATTACTCTTTAATTAACATGTGTACTATATAGTATCAAATTTGGGTGGCTATATCAAAGGGAAATCAAAAATTTCACTTCTATGTGCCTTGTTTTTGTGAATAGTGATTTTTATAAGCTAGTTGTAACATATGTTGTTATAAGTAATTAAATTGGTCAATAAAGACTATTATACCCTCCTAAGTATATGGGGGCCGGTTTTTCATGGTGTGAGTCACCAACATGTAAAAGAAATCAAATAAGTAAAGTAAAGCTTAAAGTAAAGTACTATTTTGCTTTATAACATAAATATCTCCAAAAGCAAACTTACCTTCTCATTTCCTTCTCTTCTTTCATTTCACACGGTTTCTTCATCTTCTCCTCTCCTCCATTTACGATTTGCTACAGCTCCTCTCTTCTCCATCTTCATTTCCTTGCCAAATCCAACTCCATGCTCCAAATCAAATTCTAAGACCATATTAGTCTTAGTTAGGTCAAGCTCTACACTTCTACCTTTTCAAATCTTCAAGAGCTCAATTTTGGTGCCATGGAGAATCACCATTGATGGAGCTCGAGCTTGTGTTTCTACACATTATTACTCTCCTTTGCTTCTAGGTAAGGAATCTCAAAGAAAAATCAAGTTTCCTCTCCTTTTAGTACATGGCCGAAAATTCACCTCACCATGGTGTCTTTACCTTGCTTGTTTTAGCTTCATTTGAATCTTCCAAGGGCTAGGAGGAGTCCTCTCTTGATACTTATTCAAGTTCTCTTCCAATTCCAAGGTAAACCAATTTACCTTAATATGTTAAAACAATATGTGTAACTAGGGTTTACAATGAGATGAAGCATAATGCTCGAATACTCATTCTATTATTTGTACATTGTTTAGAAGTTGACAAACAACCAAAACCCCCACCGGTTTTACAAGGAAACAAGAAAGAAGTTTGTGAGGAAAAGAGGTAAACAAACTATCTCAATGTAGTTTAAGTGCCTTAGGAAAATGAGCTTGATTTGCTTAATAAATACCTAAGGAGCCAATGGTGAATGACCTAGTGAAATGCTCTCAAGGAGTTTATTAAAGGAATATGTATTGTTGGTGTATTTGCAGGTCAAAGGCATTATTTATGTGGGAAATTCAGTGTTTATGGTTTTGCAATTTAAGGGCCTAAGAGCCATGTTATTTAGGGCCTAAGTGCCAAGCAATTTAAGTTATGCACTATTGTGATGTAGTGCTAATGTGAAGTGAAATGTGTGTGATGTTTTAGTGTAAATGTAAAGTTGAAGATTTTGGTGTATTTTGATATTTAGTGTATAAGTATGAAATAAGTTATAAAACACTAAGTGTTTGCTGATTATACAAAATAAATAATTTGTAAGAATAATTTGAAAGTTAAGTAAGTTTTATAAAATTGGTGAACTAAAAAGTGTAAAAGGTAACAATTTTACTTGGAGAAATAAATGCATAAGTATTCTAAAGTTTATAAAATTAGACAGTTTGGAAGTTCTAGAAGATTGATGTTAGATGTAAGTATTGGAGAAGTTGTGAATGTTAGGAGAATGTTTGTTTAAGTTTAGGAGAGTGTTTGGGTTAATGGTGATTTGATGTAAGGAATTGTAGAAAAGGAGATTTTAGTTTTTGAGTAAGGAATTTTAAGAAGTTGTGAAAAGGAGATTTAGTTGTAAGAATAGGAGTTAGAGATGATGTTGGTGTAGAGGAAACACCTTGGTGTAGTGGTCATTATTGGTGAACTACCACTTAAAAATCTTAAGGAGAAAACATCCCAAGTGCTAGGAATTTTGTAAGAAATTTGTGAATGATAAGATGGTTTTGGTGAGTGATTTAAAGAGTTTAGCACATGGCTAAAGGTGTGTTTGATGTGCCAAATGATGTTAGGAAACATTATGAGGCTTTAGGAGAAGTTTGGTGAAATTGGTTAAGTGTTTAAAGACTGGAAATTGAATGTTTTGCCGTGTCCGAACTTCCGTCCGGACATGGAAGTTCGGACAGGCTCTGTTGGGTAAAGGATTTTCCCACTCTCGAACTGTGTCCGAACTTGGGAAGTCCGGACACAAGTTCGGACGTGACTGTTTCTATCTGGGAGTTACTCTCGAACTGTGTCCGAACTTGGGAAGTCCGGACACAAGTTCGGACGTGTGTATGGTTTTCAGTATTGGGTCGCGGCTTGTGTCCGAACTTGGAAGTCCGGACACAAGTTCGGACAAGGTGTTGTATGGACCAAAAACATTGTTTAAGGTATGGAAATGATGTGTAATGATGGGGATTGATGGTTAATGATGTTATGAGGTTGTTAAGGACTTGTTAGGTGAGTTTTAATGACAATTAAGCGGGTGAAAAGTTGTAATAAAATGTGAAAGTAAAACAAGTTAAAAAGTGAAGTTATGTAACTAAGTTAACGGGGGAAAGTTATAAGCATTAGACATTAAACAATCATGTTACCCCGAAGTTAATAAAAGTATATGTAATGTTATCAGTTGTTCGAGAATTGCTCGAGGAACATAAGTGGACGTGATAAAGTGGACTCCGGTGACAGGTATGGTTTTCTTGCAACCTGTGTCCTACCGGATTACACCGGCTTGTATGCCAATGTGTTTTTCTGTATGTTTGCCACGTTGTAAGATTAAACATGTAATGAGTTTACAGTAATTCATTTATGTGGCGTGTACAACTCCGATACCATTTAACCTCGGAAGTGTTAACCTTAGTTAACTGAGTCTAGGATCACATGAGAGTTCGGTATTCGGAGTAAACGACCCGAACCATGGGACGTACTAACCACGGCTATGCGTGTGTTAATTGTGTGATATGCGTATGTGAATGTAGGGATCTCCCTTGTGTGTTTAACCCAGTTGTAACCGTATGGTGTGTAGTTATGATAGACTCCATAGTGGGGTTCTAACTAATATCTAAAGTAAGTTTGAACTAACAGTGGTGAGGAATCCGGTTTGGCCGGTCGCGCGTCGTTTGGGAGAGGGTATCCTTTTTAGCCTTACCCTTCTCTTTGTTATGGTTGTTTCCCTCACGGGTTATGATCTCCCATTAGCTTATTCCAAAGCTTAGCTATTCTGACTTATGATCGGTTTAGGGGGAACATGTGTTGTGTGGTGTGTTCGGGCCTCCAAACCCGAACCGCCTTAACTTAAGTTACTCGTCCGACTATTAGGACGGTAATGAGTGTTGTTGCTATTGTATAACGAGCTTATCATGAGACTGGCAACATTCTCTAGGCTCACCAGTGTATAAACAATGTTTGGGTCGGTTCCTAAGAGAACCATTCCCGCTATGTTATGTAATTTGTTTGTGATGCAATATCTATTGTGATGTTATGATGTACACGTTGAAACGTGCAAGTGTTGTTATGTGTTGTTATGTAGTGTATGTTATATGTTGTATAATGTGGAGTGTGTGGATCATGGATATGATTCCCAGTTTGTGATAAGAGGCGTTTAAGGATAACCCGATTTAAGGGTATGTGTCGTCTATTAAGGAAGTAGCTCCATTAGAGGAGGAACACTCTAGGGATGATGAATACCATGAGTGACTTATTAAGTAAGGATATATTATCCGTTTGTTGAGCCCGTTGAGGCGAATGTTATGTGATGTGTGTTCACTGTTACATGCATGATTTAAATATAATCAACCGCATGCTAAGACGACAAGTAGTTGTGCGTGGCCCGGTAGCATGTGGGCTGCGGGATTACCATACCAGCAAAGGTGCTGAGCCCCTTGGGGGCCACCCTTTCTCTTCTTTTCCTATTTCAGGTACAAGAAGCTGGAAGCCGTTCGAGAGTAGGACGGGGTAGTCGTTGTACATGGGTAATCATTTAAGTGTATGCATACAGTAGGTGTAGTAAGACCGAAATTGTTGTCGGCATCAGTTTATAAATACTCGGTATAGTTGGAAGGTGTATGTTGTTGTTGTGTTAATGGAGGGATAGTAATGTGTAGACGCTCGGGAATTTAGCCCATCAGACCGGTACAATGTGTATGTATTAGCCTTGTTAGCCACGTGGGTGGCTAACGGCGTGTAACACCAACGAGTTAAGTAATGTGATGAGGTTGTTCTTCCGCTGCAGTTTATTGTAAGTATGTTAATGTTGGATGGGGTGTTACAAAAAGTGGTATCAGAGCGAAGTATCGCTCTGATGACTGAATTACCGAGCTTAGGAAGTACCGAGTTAGGATTTAAGTACTTTGGGTTAAGGGTTGAGTGATAGCGTGAGAGATACGCTAGATAGGAATTACCAGTGTGTACTGGAAACCTACAATCTCCATCCCACCCTCCACAGTCCCTGTTTTATAACTTGGGGAACAACGCCAGAGAGATGAAAGTCCTCTCATACTCGGAAATACCGATCTGGCTGTTATTGAATACCTCTAAGGGTACGGAGAACCTGTCATACGGTAGATCCCGAAAACTGGGAATCCCGGAGACGGTCTCCATCTGAACAATGTTAACCGCATTAAATAGCGAAGAATGAAGGATTTTGTGTATAAGAGAATAGAATTTCCGACAACCTGGGTCGACATGCAGAGCAGTCGAGAATAACCAGCTTGCAACGCACCTACCGTGCAACAGGCAAGAAATGGATTAATAACACCCGAGACAATGTCTACGGAACCACAGTTGATAAATAAACACCAACGGTATACCAACCGACAAAGGAACTACAACGTAGTGCCCAAACAAGAGACAAGTCTCAGTAACCACGACAAGTGCGTGGAACGGGCTATAAAGAGGATTCGATACTAAGTAAAGAGGGACTCCAAGAGTGGGAGACACCCCAGTTGATAATTACCATATGAATACAGTGAGGAGTTACCCAGAGGGTTATTATCAAGGCAGTGAGATCAGTAGGGCCAACAAGGCCACTGATGACAATATGGGTAAAAACAATACCACAACCAGTATGTGTTGAACCGATAGCCAGTTAGCATGGCGCACTTGCCATAGCAAGTGCTGCTATAACAGGGCTATTCGGGAAATTTATAACCACCACAAGGTACTTAGTAAAGTACCATGAAGTTAAACGGGATCATTATGACCATGGAAGGGCTTGGTAGCCTAACCTCTGTGATTGTAAGTACACCAGTCAGCAAGAAGCTAGACTTGGCTAAGGTAAGAAGATGTTGTGAAACCATGAAAATTTCTTTCAAACCCAGATTTATTCAAACCCTTTTCTTTTCAAAACCAGATTTTCTTTCAAACCAACACTTCTTTCCACCTTCTTTTAAACCAAGCCAGTAAAACAAGGACAGTTGGCGAGGATACAACAATGGATAACTTTCCCTCGATTAAGTTCGGGAAGTAAGGAATGAATATTGTCACGGGACAATATAAGGGAGTTGACAACAGAATGCTTCACCTAGGCGTGTGACGGACACTACGAGTGTACCAACTGAATTGTGGGACGACCGCACTCCGATAGGAGCTTGTGGGCCTGACAGACCTACTTATGGTTAGTTGGGTAAGTAGTAATGTATCAGTATGGTACCCCATATATGTATACAAGTAGAGTCCGAAACACGGGAAGTAGTCGACTCCGTCTACGGTCAGCAGTACAAATCAAACAAGAGCTAGAGATTACAAGGAATGGTTGAAGTTGAAGAACTCAGTTAAGTTAACGAGACTAAAGGAATTAGTGAATTCCTTTCAAGGAAATGTTTAAGAGTCAGGAGGTGCGAAGTGCACTAACTGTAATGTAAAGACATCGTATATGACTTAAGGATCCTCAGGGATAAACATGATGGCTGGAACGGAGACCCAGCCTGTGCATGGCAGGCAGATGCCCAATGTGGACACATTAATGTGCAATGAACGGGATGAAACTCCCAGAATGAGTACCTACACTATCAGGAAATGTTGATCTTCACAGAAGGAGATAATAAGCCAGTTAAGAACGCAAACGGAGTGGCTAACGGAATGTACCAATAAGTGTGAACTAGATGTAAAGGCATAACTTAACAACACCCAGGAGCAATCCTTGAAGGGTGTTCGCATCAACAATTGTTGAACGAAATGCATGACAGAAGCACAAGGGTTGAAACTAACACCCAGTTTAGACATAAGTTGTCAGGAGACAGACTACAAACCTAAGGGGCATCCCATGAAAGGAAACGGAATACAACGACCTTGTCATGGAGCTCAATATAATATCCAAAGCATGTAATGTTGTACAGAGAACTACATGTGTGTGGACCGCCTACAACGAGCGCAGCTCAAGGCAGTAAGGCTTATAAGCCACAAATAAAATGTGTTATGAAATTAGATTGATTGCAAAGTTCATGTTATATAAGTAAATAGAGTGGTAAACGAACCACTGCATTAAGAGTGGGGATACCTCTCGATATTGTGAGACCGCAGGAGCGGTAGTTATGTGAATCAAGTTCAAGAAATATGTTAAGGATGGACGATGTTATTATTGAAAGAGAGCAGTTAGCTTAGTAGTATGTGTGTATAAGGTGAAACACCGAGCTGAATAATGCCGGCTTGTGACTCGAATGATCGATGCTCAAGGAGCATTCGGTAGTCATCCAGATGAATGACGAACCATAATGTAAGTATATGTGTGGAAGTTAATGTGACAATAAATACCATGTAAGTTAGTGTTATACAATAAGCACGGTGCGCAGTAAGCGACCGTTGTATAAGTGTTGTTAAATAATGATATGGCAGATAAGACCAGTTGTGAGTTAAACTCAGTGGAGATGCAAGGTAAGCGATGTTAAACGACTGGGCAATAAGCCAGTGGTAGGTATTGTGTGATGAGAAACTCAGTGTGAATTCCATGGCGAATCGCATAAGGGATTTACTGTCAAGAGTTTACGCCTCTGCACTCTGTATGACTGAGTGTTTTTGGTATTGCTTTGCGCAGTAATGATCGAGTGGGATAGCTAGGAATTGGAAACATGTTAATTGTGGAGCAATAATGTTATAATGGCCGATGCATAGGAAATGCAAAGACATACCATGAAAGAGTACTTGTACAAAACCAAATGTGGAGACATGATTAACAGTAAGTGACTACAGTAACACTAACTGCCAAATATCGGTATGGAACATACCCCAAATGTTGTAAATAGCTGAGAGAGCACTACACGCTAGGTAGTAGCTCAATCTCAACCGACAGTAAGTCGGAGGGAACAAGTCAGTCATTGTGAAATACATAGCTGTATACACAGTAAATTGTTATGGAAGTGGATAGAAAGTGTATACTCACCGAATTCGCTAACGGTAAGAGATACCACGCGTCGGTTGAGAAACCATTGTTACCAAGATGAAGGTGACAATTGGGGATGTACAATACGGTAAGAATAACAAAAGGGAGCAATTAAGCTCTACAGTTATTAGAGTTTCGCAGCGGAAGCAGAAACTAGTGAGCCAGTGATTCGAGTGTTGAATGTACATGGTGAACATGAGAGAATGGCTAATTGTTAATGCCTAGAAGCCTAACAGGCCAGAATCGAAACCAACTAAGAGTTTAAACAAACTCAATGAGAATTCTTGGTTTAGGAACTAAACCGCCAATATGGTTAAGATCCTCTAATCAGAATCCATTGTGTAATAGACGCGTGGAAGTTAAAACACTTCACGACGGCAGAACATTATAAGCCAATGTTTAGTGATTGATTACGTGGGCGTAATCCCTTTTAAGGGGGGTAGAGGGTAGAGCGCAAAACCACCTAGTGTATATTACCATACAAGTGTACGTAGTGTATGTGATTTATATTGTGCATAGCACAAAATTATATTTGTTTTGATGATTGGTGTGTGTGTTACGTAAACATACACATTCATTCATGGTTTAATTGTGGTAATTGCGCACAGAAGATGCGAATACCATTGTGATAAGTGCGTGTATTTGTTAACAGTTGTGTGTGATAGTACAAGTGTGGGGAGTAGAGAAGCTCCCGGGGGAACAAAAGCCCCGACAGTGTATAAATGTGAAGTTGTGTGTTGTATTTTGACAAAATATATGTGTATATACATACTATATAGTGATTCAAGAAAGGGCATGATACCGACATAGAACCTAGTGAGAATAAGATTCCCTAGGCAACAGGATTAAAGTGAGTGAGGTAACTGATAGACGGAGTTCTATCCTTGGAGATGTTATGATCATGATTAGAATGATTTAAAAGATAGAAAATTGGAAATGAGTGATTTATTTGATGCTTGAAAATGAAGTGGAAGTGGAACTTGATTTGCATGTGATCAAGGGAAGCCGAACACAAATTGGAGTGGAAGGATAGTTCTACACTGATGCTGATCACATCAGGGTTGGATGATTCTGAAGCTCCCTATAAGTGGTCACAAATAACCACGCTAATAAAAGAAGCAAAGAGCTTAAGTTGGACTTGGAGTGTGTGTGTTTTCAAAAAGGATTTTCAATTGGTATTTATAAAACGTTGAGGATACTTTGCATAATTAAAGTCTTATTACTTAACCTCACAAGGAAATTTAAACTTAAGTGATTGTTTTAATCTCCCAAAGGCACGGGGACGGAAGGTGTCCATCGCGACCGGGTTCTGCGGGATCACAGTGTGTATGTAAAAGATATTTTTGATTGCTATACATGCTATGACAGTTGTGTGATATGTGTAATAAATATTATTTTGACCTTGAGTTTCTAAAAGTGTATACTATCAAGGCCTATGAGTCTAAATGTGTGGTGTTACATAGACCTATGTGTCTAAAGACTGTTATGTTATCGGGACCTATGTGTCTAATGTTGTTATGTTACCCAAGACCAGAGAGTCTAAGGGTTGTTATGTATGTGTAAATGTTGTTAAGATACCCGGACCATTGAGTCCGAGGTTATCATGTGAATATGTTATGTTATGTGTGGATGTGAATGTGTTGCCCGAACCATTAAGTCCGAGGTTGTAATGTAAAGTGTGTTCGATTATAGAAGTTTATTTCTGTAAGTAATCCCCGTATTCTAATCTAATGATGTGTGGGAAGTGTGAACTTCGAGGACGAAGTTCTTTTAAGGGGGGTAGATTGAAATACCCCAAACTTTGATATGTGGTTTAAATATTAAACTATGGTATGTAAAAGCTAAAAAGTGCCTTAGAGACATCAATGAACCATTTAAACCATGGTAAAACACAATAAACACTAAGACACGGTTGAGCAAAAACATGCTCTAAGCTATGAGCGAACTTGGTTAGGACCCAAAGAGCCTACCAAGGCTTAATATATTCAAGTATGATTTACTAAGGCTTAAAGTCCTTAGGAAACTTTGGTAGACAATGAAACCAAACAAAACACAAATAAATACCTTAAGTCAATAAGAGCAAAAATGTGCTCTAAGCTTGGGATAAATTTATATAAGACCTAATGGTCATACCTATACCTTATAAATATGTTAATGAACATATTAAATCAATTACCAAAGAAAACCAAGCTTGAAAACAAGTTAAAAAAACAAAATGTGCTTTAAGGAGTCTTAAAGCACGTTTTTGAAAAATTGTCTTGTAAATGAGTTTTGAATGGCTAAATGTCCATCATTACTCTTTAATTAACATGTGTACTATATAGTATCACATTTGGGTGGCTATATCAAAGGGAAATCAAAAATTTCACTTCTATGTGCCTTGTTTTTGTGAATAGTGATTTTTATAAGCTAGTTGTAACATATGTTGTTATAAGTAATTAAATTGGTCAATAAAGACTATTATACCCTCCTAAGTATATGGGGGCCGGTTTTTCATGGTGTGAGTCACCAACATGTAAAAGAAATCAAATAAGTAAAGTAAAGCTTAAAGTAAAGTACTATTTTGCTTTATAACATAAATATCTCCAAAAGCAAACTTACCTTCTCATTTCCTTTCTTCTTTCATTTCACACGGTTTCTTCATCTTCTCCTCTCCTCCATTTACGATTTGCTACAGCTCCTCTCTTCTCCATCTTCATTTCCTTGCCAAATCCAACTCCATGCTCCAAATCAAATTCTAAGACCATATTAGTCTTAGTTAGGTCAAGCTCTACACTTCTACCTTTTCAAATCTTCAAGAGCTCAATTTTGGTGCCATGGAGAATCACCATTGATGGAGCTCGAGCTTGTGTTTCTACACATTATTACTCTCCTTTGCTTCTAGGTAAGGAATCTCAAAGAAAAATCAAGTTTCCTCTCCTTTTAGTACATGGCCGAAAATTCACCTCACCATGGTGTCTTTACCTTGCTTGTTTTAGCTTCATTTGAATCTTCCAAGGGCTAGGAGGAGTCCTCTCTTGATACTTATTCAAGTTCTCTTCCAATTCCAAGGTAAAACAATTACCTTAATGTTTAAAAACAATATGTGTAACTAGGGTTTACAATGAGATGAAGCATAATGCTCGAATACTCATTCTATTATTTGTACATTGTTTAGAAGTTGACAAACAACCAAACACCCCACCGGTTTTACAAGGAAACAAGAAAGAAGTTTGTGAGGAAAAGAGGTAAACAAACTATCTCAATGTAGTTTAAGTGCCTTAGGAAAATGAGCTTGATTTGCTTAATAAATACCTAAGGAGCCAATGGTGAATGACCTAGTGAAATGCTCTCAAGGAGTTTATTAAAGGAATATGTATTGTTGGGTGTATTTGCAGGTCAAAGGCATTATTTATGTGGGAAATTCAGTGTTTATGGTTTATGCAATTTAAGGGCCTAAGAGCCATGTTATTTAGGGGCCTAAGTGCCAAGCAATTTAAGTTATGCACTATATTGTGATGTAGTGCTAAATGTGTGAAGTTTGTGTATAAAAATGTGTTTGATGGATTTTAGGTGTTCTTGAGTGAAATAAGGTAAAAACCTAAGTGTTTGGATGTGAGTATATACAAGAGAAGCTATGGCAAAATTTGGAAAATGTGTAAGAAGTTCTAAGTGTTTAAGTAAGTTTTGGTGAACTAGGAAGTGTAAAGGTGAACAAATGTTTTACTTGGGAGGAAAACATGCATTAAGGTGTTCTAAGGTGCTATAAGGATTTAGGCATTGTCTTGGAAGTTCTAGAAACCCAATGAGTGATATTAGGATGTATTTAAGTCTTGGAGAAGTTTGTTTAAGGTTGGGTAATGTTGATGAATAAGGAGAGAATGGTGTTTAGGTAAGGGTTTTGAGTAAGGAATTTAAGAAGTTGTGAAAAGGAGATTTAGTTAGTAAGAATAGGAGTTGAGAGATGATGTTAAGGTGTAGAGGAAACACCTTGGTGTAGTGGTCATTATTGGTGAACTACCACTTAAAATCTTAAGGAGAAAACATCCCAAGT
Source organism: Limonium bicolor (assembly GCA_023374045.1). Lineage (NCBI taxonomy): Eukaryota > Viridiplantae > Streptophyta > Magnoliopsida > Caryophyllales > Plumbaginaceae > Limonium > Limonium bicolor. The sequence goes on from CM041781.1 coordinate 184,153,341, forward strand.
GCTAGGAATTTTGTAAGAATTTGTGAATGATAAGATGGTTTTGGTGAGTGATTTAAAGAGTTTAGCACATGGCTAAAGGTGTGTTTGATGTGCCAAATGATGTTGGGAAACATTATGAGGCTTTAGGAGAAGTTTGGTGAAATTGGTTAAGTGTTTAAAGACTTGGAAATTGAATGTTTTGCCGTGTCCGAACTTCCGTCCGGACATGGAAGTTCGGACAGGCTCTGTTGGGTAAAGGATTTTCCCACTCTCGAACTGTGTCCGAACTTGGGAAGTCCGGACACAAGTTCGGACGTGACTGTTTCTATCTGGGAGTTACTCTCGAACTGTGTCCGAACTTGGAAGTCCGGACACAAGTTCGGACGTGTGTATGGTTTTCAGTATTGGGTCGCGGCTTGTGTCCGAACTTGGGAAGTCCGGACACAAGTTCGGACAAGGTGTTGTATGGACCAAAAACATTGTTTAAGGTATGGAAATGATGTGTAATGATGGGATTGATGGTTAATGATGTTATGAGGTTGTTAAGGACTTGTTAGGTGAGTTTTAATGACAATTAAGCGGGTGAAAAGTTGTAATAAAATGTGAAAGTAAAACAAGTTAAAAAGTGAAGTTATGTAACTAAGTTAACGGGGGAAAGTTATAAGCATTAGACATTAAACAATCATGTTACCCCGAAGTTAATAAAAGTATATGTAATGTTATCAGTTGTTCGAGAATTGCTCGAGGAACATAAGTGGACGTGATAAAGTGGACTCCGGTGACAGGTATGGTTTTCTTGCAACCTGTGTCCTACCGGATTACACCGGCTTGTATGCCAATGTGTTTTTTCTGTATGTTTGCCACGTTGTAAAATTAAACATGTAATGAGTTTACAGTAATTCATTTATGTGGCGTGTACAACTCCGATACCATTTAACCTCGGAAGTGTTAACCTTAGTTAACTGAGTCTAGGATCACATGAGAGTTCGGTATTCGGAGTAAACGACCCGAACCATGGGACGTACTAACCACGGCTATGCGTGTGTTAATTGTGTGATATGCGTATGTGAATGTAGGGATCTCCCTTGTGTGTTTAACCCAGTTGTAACCGTATGGTGTGTAGTTATGATAGACTCCATAGTGGGGTTCTAACTAATATCTAAAGTAAGTCTGAACTAACAGTGGTGAGGAATCCGGTTTGGCCGGTCGCGCGTCGTTTGGGAGAGGGTATCCTTTTTAGCCTTACCCTTCTCTTGTTATGGTTGTTTCCCTCACGGGTTATGATCTCCCATTAGCTTATTCCAAAGCTTAGCTATTCTGACTTATGATCGGTTTAGGGGGAACATGTGTTTGTGTGGTGTGTTCGGGCCTCCAAACCCGAACCGCCTTAACTTAAGTTACTCGTCCGACTATTAGGACGGTAATGAGTGTTGTTGCTATTGTATAACGAGCTTATCATGAGACTGGCAACATTCTCTAGGCTCACCAGTGTATAAACAATGTTTGGGTCGGTTCCTAAGAGAACCATTCCCGCTATGTTATGTAATTTGTTTGTGATGCAATATCTATTGTGATGTTATGATGTACACGTTGAAACGTGCAAGTGTTGTTATGTGTTGTTATGTAGTGTATGTTATATGTTGTAATGTGGAGTGTGTGGATCATGGATATGATTCCAGTTTGTGATAAGAGGCGTTTAAGGATAACCCGATTTAAGGGTATGTGTCGTCTATTAAGGAAGTAGCTCCATTAGAGGAGGAACACTCTAGGGATGATGAATACCATGAGTGACTTATTAAGTAAGGATATATTATCCGTTTGTTGAGCCCATTGAGGCGAATGTTATGTGATGTGTGTTCACTGTTACATGCATGATTTAAATATAATCAACCGCATGCTAACACGACAAGTAGTTGTGCGTGGCCCGGTAGCATGTGGGCTGCGGGATTACCATACCAGCAAAGGTGCTGAGCCCTTGGGGGCCACCCTTTCTCTTCTTTTCCTATTTCAGGTACAAGAAGCTGGAAGCCGTTCGAGAGTAGGACGCGGTAGTCGTTGTACATGGGTAATCATTTAAGTGTATGCATACAGTAGGTGTAGTAAGACCGAAATTGTTGTCGGCATCAGTTTATAAATACTCGGTATAGTTGGAAGGTGTATGTTGTTGTTGTGTTAATGGAAAGGGATAGTAATGTGTAGACGCTCGGGAATTTAGCCCATCAGACCGGTACAATGTGTATGTATTAGCCTTGTTAGCCACGTGGGTGGCTAACGGCGTGTAACACCAACGAGTTAAGTAATGTGATGAGGTTGTTCTTCCGCTGCAGTTTATTGTAAGTATGTTAATGTTGGATGGGGTGTTACAGGAATACTTACTTACTCCCGGCGGGTGATACAACGTCGTTAGCCATCCAAGACTAACAAGGCTACTACTACTTACAATAACGGTCTGACGATTAGAATATACCGGATACATAATACTTACCTTACAATACCAAATGCTTACTTACAATTTGATTACCGAGTATCCAAATACTTAAATTACATTCCAAGGCTAATCCCAAAAACTACGAGTTTGTACCTCTACTCATTCTATCAATTCACAATTTCGTTATCCCAAAAAGGTGTACCACATGGTACACCGGCTTCTCAAAAGGCCTAAGCCGTGTACAACTCGGTACACCATCCAATTTCCTACTAACTACTCAAAATTTGGTGATATCTGGATCGGAGGTCAATCTTTAGAAAAGACTGATGCTCCCTTCAACTGATCGAACATGTCGTTGATGCGTGGCAATGGATACTTGTTCTTTACAGTTACTGCATTCAATTCGCGGTAGTCGATGCAGAGGCGGAGGCTACCGTCCTTCTTCTTCACGAAGAGGACCGGTGCTCCCCAGGGTGATACGCTCGGGCGTATAAACCCTTTTGTCGAGAAGATCACGTAGTTGCTCTTTAAGCTCTGTCATTTCTGCAGGTGCCATACGGTATGGTGCCCTAGCAATGGGGCCAGTACCAGGTATGAGGTCGATTTTGAACTCTACTACTCTCTGTGGTGGCATACCAGGTAGCTCTTTCGGGAATACGTCGGGGAATTCTAATACAACTGATACATCATCACTGAATTCTGGATCTCTCTCCAGATCTTGCACATGGCATAAATACACTTCATGTCCTTTCTGAGCTCCCGGTACATTGCCATAGCGGAGATGACTATAGTTGAAGGCTCTCTCGGTCTCTGGCGGTATGGAACAATGAGCCCAGATGGACTCTTGAGCAGCAGTCGATGCTCGGCGCAGAGGATCCGTCCCTTGTGCCGCTCCAACCAGTTCATTCCAATTATTAAGTTGAATCCCAACCCGTTGAATTCAAAAAAGGAGATGGGAAACGCTTCGCCTTTGATTCGGATCGTGGCTGATTTGTAATACTTGGTACACTGTACTCGCTCCTTCGATGAGAGAGTAACCAAGAAGTTCGGTAGCTCATTGAAATACCTCGAACTTAATTAGGGTGATTAAATTACTCTAATATAATATTTAAGGGCCCATTAGTGCCTAATGAATTTTGGTAAAAAGAATAAATCCAAAAGAAAAGAGAAAATGCTTAAAAAGCGAAAAACGCTAAATTGGGCGTTAAGTGACCCTAGGTGAAATACAACCTTAGGAAGGGTATTAAATTAATTTAAAAGGCTCAATAATGCCCAAATAATATAAGGGAACAACTCCCGAAGAAAACGGATCCATAAAATGAATTAAAAACGCTGATAAAGCTTTAGCGCACGTTTTCGAGGAAACCCGAAAACGGGACTTTAAGTGGTCAAACGAACCCGTAAAAATTATAGTTCATTAAATAACTATAAATAAACATTAATGGGAGTATAATAACCATTAAATTAATGAAACAAGTAAATTCCAGAAAACGGGCCCGGTTAGTGAATAGTGCTAGACCGGGTAAAATAACGAGTGTTTTCTGTAAAAGACGAAAAACACTCCCAACTGGTATTATTATAGGGGACCGGTTTTTTATTAAGCAAAACAGCCCTCTCACATTATTAGTTAGCTAATTAAATAAAGAAGGGGAAGAAAAGAAAGAAAAGTTACAAAAGTAACTTTTTTTCTCTCTCCTCCCTAATTTCTCTCTTTCCTCTCTTTCTTCCTTTTCTCCTTCCTCCAGCCGGCTCCCCCATCCCTCTCTACTGGTTTTCACGTTTTTGAAAACCTCCATGGACACTCCACCTTCTCCTTCATGCTCTAGTCACATACAAGCTCCAAATGCAAAATAAAATACATATTCCTCTTCTCCTCCTCAAGCTCTACACTTCTCTTGAAATACCCCAAACTTATTAAACATGGATTAAATACCTAATCACATTAATTAAGGCCTAAACATGCCTTAAAAGTTAACCGAGAACAACAGTGGTCAACACAAAACAAGATGTTGCACCCTTTGACTGTCTAAGGTAAATAAATACCCAAATGAACTTCTTAGGACCTAAAAATTTGTCCTAAGCATATTAAAAAATTACTAAACACATTACAATTGTTGGGTAACACTCCAACACAAAGAACAAGCATTTTCATGCTTCAAGGTCAAGTAGGGCAAAAATGTGCTCTAAGAAACCTTAAAGGTCTAATGACCTCTAAATGATATAAAATTGGATACCATGATCAAATATCATGTAAGGAACACAACAAAACCGTTGTCAAAGAAAACCAAGCTCAGAAACTCCTTGAGACACAAAATGTGCACTAAAACTCCTTAAAGCACATTTTTGTGTAATTGCCTTCTAAATTGGTTTTTAATGGGCTTAAAGGTCATAAATACCTTTAAATATGATAATATATCATATTATATCATATTAGGAATTTAATTCCAGAAATTTACAAATTTTTAAAAATTAATATTAAAATATTAATAAAACCCAAAAAGGGGGCCCGTTTGAGTCAATGTTGACTAAGAATGGTCAAGAGGTCAAAGTTTGACCCCTGGACCACATGAGGTCGACATTCACAGGCTGGGGGAGTTTGAAATCGCCACTTGCAAGCTCTAGAGACAAGCTCCAACACATTTCCTTAATTTAAGGAGATTACTTTTACCTTTCTTATTACTTTAGTATAGACAATACACACTTGCTCCTTGATTGATTAGAGCCTCCAAAACCATGTGAGACCCCCTTTCCCCTCCAATAACCGATGCCACTTGTTTGTGGTGAGTCATCACATACTAAATAAAATAAACAAAGCAAAAGGAGGGTATTAAGGCAAAATTTGACCTAATCTCTCATTAGCCTTGGTTCCAACCGACTCCAAGGCTCCTTACTCTCTCTTTGGCTTCTACACGTCGTTGCTATCACACCAAGAACATTGAAGAACACTTTGGTACCTAGGTGAGCTTAATTAGTCATTTTATGTTCAATTTCTTCACAAATCTTTCCTCTTCGGTGGATCTATATATCAACCACTTCCATCCATGGATCTAGGTTGTTTTTGGAGGTTAAATGAAGGAGGAATCTCGGCCATAACAAGGGAAGAGGGTGGAGAAACCCAAACTTGTTCTTAAGGTACAAAAATGTGCTTTAAGCACTTATCTTTTGATTCTCTTTAGATCCGGTTGTAAAACCTGTTCTCCTAGCCTTATAATCTTCTTCTTAACATATTTATTCAGTGGATCTATCAAGAGCTTTAAGGTATAGCCAGATCCAAGCCAAAAACACCATTTTTGGCATCTTAAACAAGGTAAATCTTAGCCATCTTCCAAGCTAACTACCCACGGTTTTATACCTTGTTTTTAGGAGTGTTTTGATACTCTTTCTTTCTGAAAAAATAGGGCCGAGGTAGATCTCCAACAAACTTGAAGATCTAAGGTAAAAATTCATGATTTTCATGACTTAAATTACTTATCATGGTTAGCTCATGTTTGGAGTTTAATCATGTCTTGCTTTCTACATGAAGACAAGTAAATCAAGTTGTGGAGAAATTCTCCTTAAGGTGGCGAGACCAAACAAGGTCTTAACCTTGCTAAATCAAGGTATAAATCACTTAAACCTTAACTTGATACATTAATACAAGTTTAAACTTGTGAATATTGAATTGCCGTGAGAGAACATGGTAATAAGGTCATGTTTGACCTTAAAATGATTAAGGAATGGTTTAATAAATTTTATAACTAATTAAACAAGCATAATTGTCAAATTTAAGACATTATGTGGAAGTTTGGTAATTAAATGAAAAATATGTGGTGAGGTCGAGATTTATAAGCATTTTTGGGACATTTATGTGTAATTTTTTTGTGAGCAAATGTTTGTAATAAGGCCATGTACTTTAGGCCATTTCATTTATTTATATTTAGTTTAAAGTAGGTTTTAGGTGATATTTATATATTACCGAAATGAATAAGGGGTTAAAGTGTAATTAAATTAAATTTGGGGGCTTTATAAAAATAAGGCCGAAAATTAGAGGTTAAAAGGATTTAAAATAAAGTTTATAAGATTTTATAAAGTTTTGGGGTTAAATAGTAAATTTTGGAAACTTAGGGGTTAAAACCGTAATATAAGGAGATAAATGGTCAAGGAAATATTAAGGTGGTCAACCTTGACCATATGGTAGGTTTTGACCAAATTAGATAAGTTAAATAAATTATTTAAGGTTTTATAATAAGTTATGTATTTAATTGTAACAATTTTATAACATATGTGGTGAATATGTTATTACCGAAAATTAAGGGTGTAAAATGGTATTATAAACACCCATGGGCTATTATGAATTTATTGGATTGATTTTGGGAATTAAAATAAACTATATATGTATAATATATAGTTATTATGTCATTATGACACTTTGGAGAAATATATGAGGTGGTATAGTAAATACCGATTATATATGGGTTAGTAAAGGTAATTATAACCCTTTGGTGAAATTTGGTGATTTTTGGAATAATATAAGAGAATTTATTAAGATATATGTATAATATATAGTTTTAATGAGTTATTAAACTATATGTTATAAAATGGGCCAAATGGCAATATAAAATATATATTGAGGTCTGTTCGGTTATTAAATAAAATATAATCATAGGTTATACCCTTTTATAAGTTAGAAATGTTATATTAAATGGTATATATAACATGGTATAAATAATGGAGTGATTTTGTAAATAAAGGAAACTATGGATTATGGAAAAGAATAAGATTCTCTTATGGTGCCTAAGTGGCAATATATAATAGTTTGTCTAAAAACTATAGGTTATAAGTTAAAGGAAATAAAAAAAATATCATATCAAATGATATTAGTATATGGTATAACATTACATAATGTTATGTGGTCAAATGGAATTTAAATAATTTCAAGGGCTGTACCGAATTAACAAGAGTTGGAAAATGAATTTTAGACTAAGGTCTATAATGTTATAAATGTTATAACAATTATATGGTTTAGATGGAATTAATATAAGTAAGGATATTCACATAAAATAATGTGACGAACTATAAATAAATGAGATTTATAAACTAAGGTGTTTATGGAATAAACCTTAGGAGTTGTAATTATACAACATAAAATGTTACTCATGTTAGGATAATAATCTTAATATAAGTGTATAAATAATACACTAATGGGAATAATCATCTAATAAAAGATGATAAAAAGTAACATAAAATATAAGAGTTTATTAAACTCATGGGAATTACCTACGTGGTAAATATATACATACACAAGAATAATGTATATAAGGATGGATATATTATGGTTGGAAACTATATAATATAATGGTGGTGGCTATTTAAAAAAAAATAGTTACAAACTATATGTTGTGAGTTTTTGGATGCAAATATTATTTGCTAAAGATAATGGATAATATAATACAATGTATTATAATGGAAGGTGGAAAATAATACAATATAATATGATAATGCATACATACATGCAACTATAGGTCATGTACCTAAACTAGATGGTGGATAAGATTAAAAGAAATATAACGAATCAAACCTAACAGTCGAAATGTTTTGACATACGAGTTTTAAAGTAACAAGCCGACCGGTTTAGAGAAACCCGTAACTAATAACTGTAGAAAATATGGATGAACTGTCGGGGTTACTTTTTATTCGGAAATACCGGATGTAGTTAGTCATGGAGACTGACTTATAGTTTATTACCGTTTAGATCATACTTCAGAAAAGGACGCTTGACGAGCTAGTGGACTACACTGCGCATCCTAGGTTTTGGTGAACGGTATGTAAAGGGGTTTGATCCGAGTTGTCCTAAGGAAGCTCATTGGGCTCGGATTTGGTTGATATAACTTGTGTGTTATGTGTGTGGATACTTGTATGTGATTAAGTGTTACTGCATTATTTATTCATGCACGAGCGTCCCACGGGACTAACACTATGTCGACTATAGATCGACTTATATAAACATACATATACGTTAATGTGATAACATGACGGTTACTTGATATAATACCATAGTATTAATATTAAGTTTATGGGAACCTAAGTAAAACACTTAGGTATGAGTCACGACATTGTCGGTCTCTAGAGCATGGATCTCGAACATGAATATAACCTAGATTACTTCTAGGTATGCGTGAGACCCATTGGGCAGCTAATTAATAATTATTCTCCATAAGACTAAGAGAAGATCTTAAACATTATGAGAGAGAGATGGTATGAGTTGAGGTGAGGAATCCCGGTAGTTTACGAACTACTTGGTTGCGCATTTGTGATCACTGAGGGGTACCCGATTGGGTTCCGCTCCAGGTATACCCAACGAGCCCAAACTGGATCATGGGTCAGGTGGCTACGGCCTTTTATATGGACGTCTTACGAGACATAAGAGAGTCAGGGGCCTCCGGACCTCTGGCGAAATGAGCACCTTTGTGTGTACGGGAGGACTACTGTCCATGGTGAGGATATCGGGATGTCCTAACATGACGCCCAACTGGTATTAATTAAACATGGTTGGATGGAGCCTACAAGGCTAAGGTAAATTAAATATGAAAACTGTACGCCACGGCGAATGTACATTGTACATATGGATGGGGGCCTTGAAGGCCAGATTAATTAAATTAATAAAGGATGGTATACGCTACGGCGGTCGTACATTGTACAATATATTGTTACTACTCGATACGTTCGATATACAAATGTTGTTTGTGTTATTAAATGAATGTTTGGATTGGATGGATGGTTAAATGTTTATGAATATTTGGATGGATGATTATGTATATTATACATGTTTGTTACAGTATTGATTATAACTGTAAAATGGTAAAGCATGAAACCGATCTAATAACAAGATGGTTAAAATGACAAGTGACCATTATGGTCCAGGCCCGGCATACTCAGCGTCTATCGCTGATACTACACCATTACAGGTTGTTGGTTATTGTCGAAGCCGAAGAGCGGGAACAGGGTAATTGGAGTTTACCTTAAGTATTACTGCACATAGAGTTTGTCTGTATGACAATGAAGATGATGAATTGTATTCTGGTAAGGTTATGTATTTTCAGGATTGGGTAGACGCTCATTCTCGTTATCACGGCGGTTAGCACTTTGTTTATGTTGGAAGCTGGATGTAGTTTGGCTTCGTTACTCGCATGGGCGAGTAATGGCCGGTGACACCCGAGTGAGTATTGTTATTGTTATTTATTTTCTACTGCGAGACGTTTTATTTACTGCTACGTGGGAGATTATATCGTGTTTATGGAGAGGGGTGTTACATCTCTCTTTTTAAAATTCCAAAAGGATGAAGTTGACCTCCATGGGTTTTCCCCATTTGAAGAGAAAATGGCACCAATGGGTAGCTTGGAGTCTCCTCTCTCTCCTAAGGTAAAAATATTCAAGAAAAACGCATTTTTTCTTTACCCTCCTTGTATAGCCGATTTTTGCCCTCTCTTATGCCTTGTTCCTTTCCTTGTCTGAGCTTCCTTTCAAGTCATCAATGGTGGTTTGGAGCCCCTCTTTGATTCATGACCAAAGCCCACCTTAGGGTTAAGGTAAATTCTCATTTTTGTGCTCTAAGCACTTCCTCTTGCTTCCTAACTTAATTTATAAGCATGGTGTGTGTTAATTAGTGCCTAATTCCCCATTTGGGTGTTAAATTTGAGGTTGGTAAATGGTTGGTCAACTTGATCGATTTTGACCAAGAAAGAGGAGATGAGGAGCTTGGATACAAAGAATGAAGAATGAGGTAATTAAATTACCCTAATGCTATTTTGTATGCTTTAGGAATTGGATGGGGATGGGTGAAATTAAATAATACAACCAAAATATGTGTGGTAGTGTGCTTGGTTAGGGATTGGTAGATTTGTGAATTTAATTGTGGATTGAGGGCCTTGGAGCCAAATGGTGTGAGACTTGTGTTTATATTGATGTGTGGTGGATTGTAAATTGATTTCATGTGCTGGTAGGACCTTGTAAGGGTGTGGCTAGATTAGGAATGAAATTGTTGGGAGTTGATGATTTGGGACATGTTAGATTTATGGGGAAACTATGGCGAAATTTCGGTAGAAAGTAAGTGTTTAAGGTGGTTTAATGAGATGGGAGAACCTAGATGTTTGTAGTGTTGAGTAGAGTGGATTGATAGCCTTGAAATGGTATTTAGAGAACTAGGGGGAAGAGTGTAAAAATCTGTGGCAACATGGCTAAGAGAATCTTGGAAAAACTGGAAAAGAGCAAGTGTGCAAGACTTGGGAAATGAGAGTTGGACTTGGGTTTTAGAAGTGCATTTATGTAGGAATGATTTGTAATGGCCATTGATGGGTTTGGTGAGGTTGGTAGGATGTAAAAACTAGCAAGAAGAAGTTAGAAATGCAAAAGAGTGCAAAATGCTAAATGTGAGAAAAATGAGTTTAGGAATTTGAGCAAGAATTGGACAGTGGATTTAACCAATGATTTGGAGTGGTTTAAGGAGTGTTTTGAGGTGTTTAATTATGTAGGAAACTTGTGGAAAGATTAGGGAAAGTTTGAGGGTGGTTTAAGGGTTGATTTGGGGTTGAAAAATGACCTTAATAGCAGTTTTTAGCAGGGTCCGGGACTTAGGATATGTACCAAGTCCCTGACCGCATCAAAAAACATACCGAGAGCAGATGCAGGAATTGGTCCGGGACTTAAGTCCAGGACCAAGTCCCGGACCAGGGTATGAATTATGGTCGAGAGTTAGCAGCAGTATTGGTCCAGGACCTAAGGTCCGGACCAGGTCCCGGACCACCCCCAGAATTGCACAGAGAGTGTTTTTAAGGCTTCTAAACATGGGGATGGGGGAATGTGTAATTCGTTTCGTTTTAAATGATGTTTAGGAGTTGTTTGGTGACTTATAAAGGTCCTAAGAAGTGTAAACAAGTTTTAGAAGTGATTGAGTAAGTTGAGGAACTAAGTACATTAAGTTAAACCGAAATAACGGGATAACGGGGCAAGTACGGGAGTAGCAATTATGTACCCACCGTAACACCTTAATATTAATGAACCATTTGACATGTAATTAGTGGTTCAAGAATAAGAGTCGAGGAACATGTGTGAGCCGAGGAACGTGAGAACACCGGTAAAGATAACCCCGGTGAAAGGTATGATTTCCTCATGCTCTGTATCCTAACTTGGTTACCTCGATTTGAGTGCTTGTTTGATTGTGTGATCACCTAACAAGATAAATGCACGAATCGGATTGTATGCACATATTAGTGCTTGCATGGTATTATTGTTGTTGGATTGTATTCTTTCAACTAAAGTTTGTATAATTCATGAAATGTGAATTGTGAATGAATTGCTTGAGATGTTGGGTGTGTTGGCAATGCGACTCATAGTTGAGTCTTGATTGATCGGTGACTCAAAGAATGAGTCAGGTTGTGAAATAAGGAAAACAGGAAAGAGGAAACACACGAACACAATCGGTTAATGGACAACGATAAAACAAACTTAAGAATTTACTCGAAATGAGAACAAGTGACGCACGAGAATAGTGAGCGTCCTTAATATGAATAGTTGACCTCCTATGCAAGGATGTGACACAATGTTGGAAAACGAACGTAGTTCCTAAGTAATGGAAGTGTAGGGGCGACCCGTAAATCGGCAGGTACAACGAGATAGGAAAATCTCCTAAGTTGTATAATAGCATCGAGAGAGATGTGGCTGACTGATATATATACATATGTACTTATATATGAGTATCTATTATAACTAACCCGAGAATTGGGTTAGGGGGATTGTGAGTCACGCGTGCAAGGAAGAGGAAGCAACAGAGCGTATGTTTCCGAATCCATGGTCGAACTCCCTTGTTACCAGGCCGTGTGCCACATAGTGGTGCCCTACGGGGCCGTGTGCCACATAGTGGTGCCCGACTGGAGTAAGACCGGCAGAGCTTACCCGTCTAAAGAGGTAAGCTGGGTATTATGGGATAGGAAGAGGGAACATGAGAGAATGTTTCTGATTCCGTCTGGAGATTTCAAAAGCCCGGTGGTGAGACCTATATATGTCTCTGCCCGGAGGCCCATGAGGCTTAACCTAGAATTATTCAAGAGTAGAATGATAAAGGAACTAGATCGGGACCGAGGGTGTCTAATGATCTAGGAGTTAAGTAAACTACCGGTAGGGGTGGAAGGTTGGTAAATGACGAGAATGAACCACTTGAGATATGGTTTCTCAAGGTTTAAGAATAAGGTAAATGAATTTAACGAGCTGGACGTGATATCTGTGTGGATGGTTTTCTTGGATTGAATGTGGAGTGTTGTGTGAAGGTACATGTATGATGTATTGTTGTATTGCATGTTGTTTGAAATAAAATGAACCGCATGCTCTCGACCAAATAGTCGGCGTACCCTCGCTAGTATGCGGGGTATGTGGAAGTCATACTCAGCGTAAGCTGAGCCCCTAGGGGCAACATTTTTAGTGTGCAGGTACCCGTAGCGGACATGATCACGGTAAGAGACCGACAGCTAAGCTTGGATAGCTAGGAGTGAAGTATAGATAGTAGTGATTGGTATTGGGCTTGTAGCCGGTCACCGTTCGAGAGTGGGACGGGGTTGTGACTAAGCAAGAGTAGTCATTAATTATTTGTATTCATGCATTTTGGAAGTGTAAGACCGAAAGGTCATTAATAATGTTGGGAATAGTAGATACTCGGTATAGTATTAAATGGAGTTTGTATGGTATATCATGGGTTGATGGTTGTATTTGGTTTGAGAATTGATAAGGGAATGGAATGTGTCATTTGTATAGTGTACTCGGTAAAGACCCATCAGACCGATAGTGAGTTGTATTGTTTGTTTGGAATTAGCCTTGTTAGTCACGTGGGTGGCTAACGGCATTGTTTCACCCCCGGTTGTATTAGAATTTCCGCTGCTGGTGTGGAGACGGGTTAAGAGTAATGGCGAGATTACCAATAGGGGTGTTACAAAAAGTGGTATCAGAGCGAAGTATCGCTCTGATGGTCTAAATACCGAGTCTAGGAAAATTCCGAGTTAGGAATTAGAGAGTTAGGGCTAAGGGTTGAGTGTTAGCGTGTGAGGTACGCTAGATAGGAACTTCCAGTGTGACCTGGATACCTACATGACCAATCCCGCCCTCCGTAACCCCGTTATAAGTTGGGGAAAAGAACGCCAGAGAGATGGAATGACCTCTCACACTCGGGTTGACCCGATCTGGCAGTTGTAAAATAAACTTTATAAATAGAAAGAACCTGTCATACGGTAGATTCCAAGGGTTGGAAATCCCGAAGACGGTTCCCGTTTGAACGACGATAACCGTATAGAACGGTGGAAGATTGAAGATCCTAAATATAGGATAACTAAACTTACGGCACCATGGGGCGACGTGCTTGGCAGTCGCGAGAACCATACGCAGCCAACAAGAAGGGAAGCATAGCTACACAATGAGCAGGAAAGCAGGGTAACAGAACCGAGACAAGAGAGTCTGTGGACTGTAATGTATGACAATATCGTCGACGGTAAACAAACCAACTATGGAATTAGTCAAGGTTGGATTAACTCCAAACCTACAACACCAAAAGGGCGGTAGTACCCGAATAACATAGTGCAGACAACTATGAGGATATTCATGAAACTTAGACCAACAGGACTACGACGTAGCTCCTAAGGGTTAGACAAGCCTCAGTAACCACCATTAAGGTGTGGACAAAAAACGGGCAACGAAACAATATACACGGAGTACCACAAGGGTCGGGAAGAGTCATAAGAATCACTCAGGAATTGATCGCTAAGATCAAAATGGATGGAAGAGCCAATAAAACCACCAAGTAAGGATGGAAAACGATACCACAACCGGTATAAGGTAACCTAAAAACCGACGTACCCGCGCACTTGCCAAGGCAAGTGCAGCAACAACAAGACAAGTTGCAGGACGTTAAATGACTAACAAGTACTTACTAAGCACCATCATGGAGATGGAAGTGATCATAGGATCGCCAATCCTAGGAACTTGAGGAACCAAACATTGGAAAGGCCTAACGGCCCGACCACTACATTAACGAACATACCAGTCAGCAGGAAGCTGTACTTGGTCAAGACTTCGAACATGGCAACGCCATGAAGATTTTCTTCAAACTCAAGATTTCTATTTCAAAAACCCAAATTTTTCTTTCAAAACCAAACCAGAGAATCACGGTGAGTATCATTGAATGATACAAGAGGAGTTGACAATAGAATACTTCACCTATGCGTGTGAAGAGCACTACAAGTATACCCAAATACGGGATGTGGGACGACCGCACTCTGAAGGAGCTTGCGGGCCTGACAGACCCTTCTGTGAGTTAGTCGGGTAGGTGGTAACGTACCAATATGGTACCCCACGTATGTATACATGTAGTGTACGAAACACGGGAAGTAGTCAGCTCCGTTTCTACGGACCATAAGGTAAATGTAAATCGGAACAGTTGGACACCACGAACGATCGAAGAATCAAGTAAGCTCACGGAGCAAAAAGGAGTCAACGATTCACTCCAGGAGAATGATTAAGGGATGAAAAGTGCGAAAAGCACTAGTAATTGATCAAAGACATTGGATATGTCTCAAGGATTTAAAACAAAAGCATGAAATAGCCGGAATGGATACCGGACTAAGCACAGTGAGGCAAATGCCTAGCGGGAATACCTCAATGTTCAATAAACGGGATAGGATCCCCAGAACAACCACCATAAATACCCAGGGTGATCACCTAAGGTACCGGAGGATACCGATCACCACTGAAGGAAATACCAAACCGGTTAAAACTTTAAGGGAATCACACATGGCCTACCCTAAGAGCGGGAGATGTATAACCCCAATGGGACAATTTGGAATCCAGAACCGCAATGTGGAGTAAATTAAACATTCTCATAAATGTTAGCTGGATGTAAATGCATAATCAACAACACCCCTGGAGCAATCCGTAAAGGGTATCAAGTCAACATAGTTGAACGAAGTGTCGTAACAAGAGTACCAGAGCTATAACGAACACTCGGTTAGAACACCGAAGGGATCCCACTTACTCAGGGGGATACCCTAAATTATTGCAAGGTACCAAACAATACCGAGACACTTGAAGGGCATCCAACGAACGGAAGCGTGATGCGATGACCTTACCATGGAGCCCAATGTTATCTCCAAA
This sequence comes from Limonium bicolor, assembly GCA_023374045.1. Classification (NCBI taxonomy): domain Eukaryota; kingdom Viridiplantae; phylum Streptophyta; class Magnoliopsida; order Caryophyllales; family Plumbaginaceae; genus Limonium; species Limonium bicolor. The sequence continues at coordinate 184,168,912 of CM041781.1, forward strand.
CCAATTGACGGTATAAGGAGAAGCAATACTTGTAAACAACCTAAGATGAGCAAAGCTCTAGGCAACGTGGCCAGTGAGCCAGGAAACCATTACAATACAAATTTAGCGGTTGCAAAACCATGGTGAATCATAGGAAGTGTTGCCAAGAACGGCACCAGTAAGATTGTTTAATAACCAACGAGCAAGGATACCCTTCGTTAATGTGAGACCGCAAGAGCGGTGAACACATAGATCCCAAGAAGAAAGTACCACCAGCGAATATCTGATAATACACCTCTTTCAGAACTACCAATGTAGTGAAGCTTGAGCATACAAGTATTGCCAAGCAATGTGGAAATAAGCTATTATAGCAACCGTTGGAACCGAAGAGTAATCGGTTAAGAAGAAATACAGTATGTGCATGGGAAGTGGAAAATCAATAACGCTCAAGAAGCTTAAAGATATAAAAGAATATCATAATTTATAACCAGCCAAATAAATGGTGAACCATTGTGTAAATGGTAGAGATACATGAGCAGAAGCCATGAAAACCGAAGTCGTAAACAAATACGAGCATGGGGTACAACAAGCGACCAGTACATATGAAAAGGTCATACAATGAGATGGAGTTGATTAATAAAGATGGTAGACAGACCGAGAAATAAAGAAACAATATGCATTCCTATTGCAAACTCACAAGAGATTTACTGCCCAGGGGTTTACGCCTCTGCACTCTGTAGGACTGAGTGTTTTGGTATTGCACTGGTGTAGTAATGATCCATTGGGATAGCTAGGAAGTTGGAAGATGACAATTGTAGTAAGAGTAGAAAGGAGACTGATGATGGCACACTGACCGACGCATAGAAAATGCAAGGTCATACGAGTATAGAACACTGGTACAAAAACCAGTTTAGTGAGCATAGTTCAGAAGCCACTAGTAATGGAGGAAGCACTACAATTAAGTAGTGGCTCAACCTCAACCGACAATAAGTCGGGAGAACCAAGTGAATAATCACTCAAATACACAATAGTATGTACATTGATTCCAGAGAACTGGATAAGAAACCTGTAACTCATTGAATTCGCATACGGTAAGAGATACCACGCTTGATTAATAAACCTTATTCCCAAGATAAAAAGGGATGAAAGGACAGTGTATAATTATCAATGCCTTGAAGTCTCTAAGGCTAGAACTGACACCGGTTAAGAGTTAAATAAACTCCGATGGAAATTCTTGGTGCAGGGACTAAACCAGTAAATTGGTTAAGGCTCTTTGACCAGAATACATTGTGTAATAGATCGCTTGGAAGTTGAATTACTCCGTGATGGCTAAACGCCATAGACCTATGTCCAATGTTGACATATGGTAGATTACGTGGGTGTAATCCCTTTTTAAGGGGGGTAAAGCGAAAATCGCGAAGTGCATGTTTCACGTGGTAAGGGCGTAAACTACTATGCGCATAGCGCAAAAGAAATTGTTTGATGATGGGTACTTATGTTACATAAACATTTGTACTCACTCATTGGGAAAACTATGATTATTTGTGAAATTTGAAGTGAAAGGAGTATTAATTGTGAGAGAATGGAGGTGAATGAGTAGAGAAACTCCATGGGGAATGAGAACCCCGGTGATATATGCCTATTCGAGATTAGACATAGTATTCGAATTGGGATTAGACATGGTATGTATGAGTATATTTGGGAGATTTGATGAGTATAAATCGGTATGAAACCGATGTGGAATCTTGTGGGAATTGAGTCCCCCTAGGTGAATTGATCGATTTTATTTGGGAATGAATGGAGGATATAAAACCGAATGGAGTTACAACACGCATTGAATTTCTAAAGTAAGTAATTGGAGACAGTGGAGGATGATTGATGAACCGAGTTCCATCGTTTGGAGATTCTTTGCTTTGTTTTTATGACTAGAATGATTAAGAAGATAGAAAATGGTAAATGATTGAAATACCTGATTGTTTGAAATGGAAGTGTGAAATCGAACTTGATTTACTAGTGATCAAGGGAGATGGAGCACAAATTGGGGCGGAGAGATGGTTCATCACCGATGCTGATCACATCAGGGTTGAATGATTCTTGAGGCTCCCTATAAGTGGTCATAAGTAATCCTGCTAGGATAAATGCAGTAAGCATGGATTGGGTTTAGTGTGGAATTGTACTGTTTTGTATGCTTGTGTTGTACTGGCATGTACACACAGTTTAATTGCACTAGGGTAGTTATTCGGTGTTGCACCGGTATGTGCATGGCTGACAATTGTTTTGTGTTGCACTGGTATTTGCACAGGGTAAATTGTTTTGTGACGCATTGATGTGTACGCACGTGGCATGGTACTGGGATGTATGTTGTGTGGTGTTGGTAGGCACCCACGGTTGTTAAATTGCTTGTTAACTGATTTGGTGTGTACCGGTATGTATACACTGGCTGGAATGACTTTGAGCCTGTAGGGTTATAGAGATAATAACCTCGGCACACAATATGTCTAAATGACTAACAATCTTAGACTCACCAACTTTGTGGGAAAAGTTCTTTAAGGGGGGTAGATTGAAATACCCCGAACTTAATTAGGGTGATTAAATTACTCTATATAATATTTAAGGGCCCATTAGTGCCTAATAAATTTTGGTAAAAAGAAATAAATCCAAAAGTAAAGAGAAAATGCTTAAAAAGCGAAAAACGCTAAATTGGGCGTTAAGTGACCCTAGGTGAAATACAACCTTAGGAAGGGTATTAAATTAATTAAAAGGCTAAATAATGCCCAAATAATATAAGGGAACAACTCCCGAAGAAAACGGATCCATAAAACGAATTAAAAACGCTAATAAAGCTTTAGCGCACGTTTTTCGAGGAAACACGAAAACAGGACTTTAAGTGGTCAAACGAACCCGTAAAAATTATAGTTCATTAAATAACTATAAATAAACATTAATGGGAGTATAATAATCATTAAATTAATGAAACGAGAAAATTCCAGAAAACGGGCCCGGTTAGTGAATAGTGCTAGACCGGGTAAAATAACGGGCGTTTTCTGTAAAAGACGAAAAACACTCCCAACTGGTATTATTATAGGGGACCGGTTTTTATAAGCAAAACAGCCCTCTCACATTATTAGTTAGCTAATTAAATAAAGAAGGGGGAAAAGCAAAAAGAAAAGTTACAAAAGTAACTTTTCTTCTCTCTCCTCCCTCATTTCTCTTCCCTTTCTTTCTTCCTTTTCTCCTTCCTCCAGCCGGCTCCCCCATCCCTCTCTACTGGTTTTCACATTTTTGAAAACCTCCATGGACACTCCACCTTCTCCTTCATGCTCTAGTCACATACAAGCTCCAAATGCAAAATAAAATACATATTCCTCTTCTCATCCTCAAGCTCTACATTTCTCTCTTTTTAAAATTCCAAAAGGATGAAGTTGACCTCCATGGGTTTTCCCATTTGAAGAGAAAATGGCACCAATGGGTAGCTTGGAGTCTCCTCTCTCTCCTAAGGTAAAAATATTCAAGAAAAAACGCATTTTTTCTTTACCCTCCTTGTATAGCCGATTTTTGCCCTCTCTTATGCCTTGTTCCTTTCCTTGTTTAAGCTTCCTTTCAAGTCATCAATGGTGGTTTGGAGCCCTCTTTGATTCAAGACCAAAGCCCACCTTAGGGTTAAGGTAATTCTTATTTTTGTGCTCTAAGCACTTCCTCTTGCTTCCTAACTTAATTTATAAGCATGTGTGTGTTAATTAGTGCCTAATTCCCCATTTGGGTGTTAAATTTGAGGTTGGTAAATGGTTGGTCAACTTGACCGATTTTGACCAAGAAAGAGGAGATGAGGAGCTTGGATACAAAGAATGAAGGAATGAGGTAATTAAATTACCCTAATGCTATTTTGTATGCTTTAGGAATTGGGATGGGTGAAATTAAATAATACAACCAAAATATGTGTGGTAGTGTGCTTGGTTAGGGATTGGTAGATTTATGAATTTAATTGTGGATTGAGGGCCTTGGAGCCAAATGGTGTGAGACTTGTGTTTATATTGATGTGTGGTGGATTGTTAATTGATTTCATGTGCTGGTAGGACCCTTGTAAGGGTGTGGCTAGATTAGGAATGAAATTGTTGAGAGTTGATGATTTGGGACATATTAGATTTATGGGGAAGCTATGGCGAAATTTCGGTAGAAAGTAAGTGTTTTAAGGTGGTTTAATGAGATGGGAGAACCTAGGTGTCTGTAGTGTGAGTAGAGTGGATTGATAGCCTTGAAATGGTATTTAGAGAACTAGGGGGAAGAGTGTAAAAATCTGTAGCAACATGGCTAAGAGAATCTTGGAAAAACTGGAAAAGAGCAAGTGTGCAAGACTTGGGAAATGAGAGTTGGACTTGGGTTTTAGAAGTGCATTTATGTAGGAATGATTTGTAATGGCCATTGATGGGTTTGGTGAGGTTGGTAGGATGTAAAAACTAGCAAGAAGAAGTTAGAAATGCAAAAGAGTGCAAAATGCTAAATGTGAGAAAAGTGAGTTTAGGAATTTGAGCAAGAATTGGGCAGTGGATTTAACCAATGATTTGGAGTGGTTTAAGGAGTGTTTTGAGGTGTTTAATTATGTAGGAAACTTGTGGAAAGATTAGGGAAAGTTTGAGGGTGGTTTAAGGGTTGATTTGGGGTTGAAAAATGACCTTAATAGCAGTTTTTAGCAGGGTCCGAGACTTAGGATATGTGCCAAGTCCGGACCGCATCAAAAAACATACCGAGAGTAGATGCAGGAATTGGTCCGGGACTTAAGTCCAGGACCAAGTCCCGAACCAGGGTATGAATTATGGTCGAGAGTTAGCAGCAGTATTGGTCCGGGACCTAAGGTCCCGGACCACCCCCAGAATTGCACAGAGAGTGTTTTTAAGACTTCTAAACATGGGGGATTGAATGGTATTTGTTTTAAATGATGTTTAGGATTGTTTGGTGACTTATAAAGGTCCTAAGAAGTGTAAACAAGTTTTAGAAGTGATTGAGTAAGTTGAGGAACTAAGTACATTAAGTTAAACCAAAATAACGGGATAACGGGGCAAGTACGGGAGTAGCAATTATGTACCCACCGTAACACCTTAATATTAATTGAACCATTTGACATGTAATTAGTGGTTCAAGAATAAGAGTCGAGGAACATGTGTGAGCCGAGGAACGTGAGAACACCCGGTAAAGATAACCCCGGTGAAAGGTATGATTTCCTCATGCTCTGTATCCTAACTAGGTTACCTCGATTTGAGTGCTTGTTTGATTGTGTGATCACCTAACAAGATAAATGCACGAATCGGATTGTGTGCACATATTAGTGCTTGCATGGTATTATTGTTGTTGGATTGTATTCTTTCAACTAAATTTTTGTATAATTCATGAAATGTGAATTGTGAATGAATTGCTTGAGATGTTGGGTGTGTATGGCAATGCGACTCATAGTTGTGTTGATTGATCGGTGACTCGAAGAATGAGTCAGGTTGTGAAATAAGGAAAACGAGGAAACACACGAACACAATCGGTTAATGGACAACGATAAAACAAACTTAAGAATTTACTCGAAATGAGAACAAGTGACACACGAGAATAGTGAGCGTCCTTAATATGAATAGTTGACCTCCTATGCAAGGATGTGACACAATGTTGGAAAACGAACGTAGTTCCTAAGTAATGGATGTGTAGGGGCGACCCGTAAATCGGCAGATACAACGAGATAGGAAAATCTCCTAAGTTGTATAATAGCATCGAGAGAGATGTGGCTGACTGATATATATACATATGTACTTATATATGAGTATCTATTATAACTAACCCGAGAATTGGGTTAGGGGGATTGTGAGTCACACGTGCAAGGAAGAGGAAGCAACAGAGCATATGTTTCCGAATCCGTGGTCGAACTCCCTTGTTACCGGGCCGTGTGCCATATAGTGGTGCCCTGCGGGGCCGTGTGCCGCATAGTGGTGCCCGACTGGAGTAAGACCGGCAGAGCTTACCCGTCTAAAGAGGTAAGCTGGGTATTATGGGATAGGAAGAGGGAACATGAGAGAATGTTTCTGATTCCGTCTGGAGATTACAAAAGCCCGGTGGTGAGACCTATATATGTCTCTGCCCGGAGGCCCATGAGGCTTAACCTAGAATTATTCAAGAGTAGAATGATAAAGGAACTAGATCGGGACCGAGGGTGTCTAATGATCTAGGAGTTAAGTAAACTACCCGGTAGGGGTGGAAGGTTGGTAAATGACGAGAATGAACCACTTGAGATATGGTCTCTCAAGGTTTAAGAATAAGGTAAATGAATTTAACGAGTTGGACGTGATATCTGTGTGGATGGTTTTCTTGGATTGAATGTGGAGTGTTGTGTGAAGGTACATGTATGATGTATTGTTGTATTGCATGTTGTTTGAAATAAAATGAACCGCATGCTCTCGACCAAATAGTCGGCGTACCCTCGCTAGTACGCGGGGTATGCGGAAGTCATATTCAGCGTAAGCTGAGCCCCAAGGGGCAACATTTTAGTGTGCAGGTAACCGTAGTGGACATGATCACAGTAAGAGACTGACAGCTAAGCTTGGATAGCTAGGAGGTGAAGTATAGATAGTAGTGATTGGTATTGGGCTTGTTCCGGTCACCGTTCGAGAGTGGGACGGGGTTGTGACTAAGCAAGAGTAGTCGTAATTATTTGATTCATGCATATGGAAGTGTAGACCGAAAGGTCATTAATAATGTTGGGAATAGTAGATACTCGTATAGTATTAAATGGAGTTGTATGGTATATCATGGGGTTGATGGTTGTATTTGGTTTGAGAATTGATAAGGGAATGGAATGTGTCATTTGTATAGTGTACTCGGTAAAGACATCAGACTGATAGTGAGTTGTATTGTTTGTTTTGGGATTAGCCTTGTTAGTCACGTGGGTGGCTAACGGCATTGTTTCACCCCCGGTTGTATTAGAATTTCTGCTGCTGGTGTTTGATAATGGAGACGGGTTAAGAGTAATGGCGAGATTACCAATAGGGGTGTTACACATCCCGCATCTAGCCCCAACTTCTTCGCAGAGATGGCGAAATGAAGGTGTGAGAGGCGCCGGAGTCGAATAATACTGAGGCTTCGATGCCGTTTACTGGGAAGGTTCCCGTTAGAATGGTGACGCTTTTGCCGGCTTGTGCTTCGGTGAGGATACTCAGGTTACCTTCGGTACCGAGTCCACAACCTAATTGTTCACAAGATTTATAAGTAACGATGGTGGAACACAAGTGGAATTTAATAATCACACATGCTTTTATTGAATAAAACCAACCATCATACATACTGTGTCTCTATCACACGTTACTACTGGTTTACATGCTACTACAAGATTAATACTTTCTAAAGGTAAGGTTCAGGCGTCCTGGTTTCATGTGTGTGGCATTGATTATTGCCGGTGGTGCCGTATTCAACTTGATCTTCTTGATCCCGTGATACAGCGACCTTGATTTTCCACTCATGATTAGAACATCTCTTGATCCCAATACCAATTTCTCTGCGAGGTCCACACGCTTCTGCTCGCTATACAAAAATACGGCGTCATCACCAATGGACCAAGACACTACGGGCACTCCTTGTTCAAGAGATTCCGTTGTCTTGTCCTTGTCTTGGTATAAGCCAAGTCGTCCTTCTTTCTCATAGAAGTTGACGATACAGAGGTCTGCTTCAAGTGCAGGGATTGGTTCATCTTCACATTGTTGTGTGATTTCTACAGCTTGTGTGACAAGCGTTTGGTACTCAGTGGGTATTGATGGAGGTGTCGCTCCGTCTCCTGCTCGCGTCGTTTGGTATGTCTTGGTATAAGGGTTCCAATCCTTTCCCAAGCACCATCTTCAGCTTCATTGTTGCTCCACTGGGGAATTCGGGTGTATAAAATCCTCCTGGACCCATTCCTAGTTCGTTGCATTGCCGGATGATTGAAACTTGTGCTTCGGGTGTCAGGTATCCTTTTAATAAGATCATACCTGGACGGATGACCTGACACTGCTCGTTGATGAAGTGGTGAGTGGTGATGTCAGCTTCTTCATGAAGTGGGTTTGAAGGTATTGGGTAACAGATAAGGAATTTCCCTAAGGTGGTAAATTTCATCTAGTGTGAGTTCTATCTGTTACAATACAATACACAAAACTAACTCAAGGTAAGGGTATTTACCTTGTCTTGCTAGTTTTTCTTTCTTTCCTTTCCTTTCTTCTTCCTTCTTTCTTTCTCTCTTGTTCTCGGTTCCAATGGGGTTCACACACCAATGCTACAGCCCATATCAATACACACAACTACTTACAAAACTATCTTTACTAATCTAGGGTTTATGCATGTTTAAAGTTTAACATGGAGCATTACCTTCCAATGGATAAATGGAGTGGTGGACAGCAACCAAAGCAAGATTCGAACACCAATGATAAAGCCAAATCGGCTAGAATACAAGGCACCAAACAAGGCTTTAGTTTGAATTTTCGTTTTGCCAACAAGGGCTAGAAAAAGATGAGTTTCAAGATTATTTTTACCTCAAAATAACAAGGAGGTGAAGGTGCTTCTAATGGTGGTCCTCAAGCTCCAAATGCAGCACACCCATGGAGATGAAAATGAGTGTTTTCGATTTTGAAAGGAGGAAAGTGTTCTCCTCGATGAGAGGATTCCAATGGTACAAGTTTTGTAATTTTTGGAGAAGGATTAAGTGGTTAACAAGAGGAGAGAAGGTGTGTTTTGTGTGGGTTTCTTCAAATCCCCATGGCTACCGCCCAAGGAGGAAGAAAAGAATAGAGAGGGTGAGGGGAAAAGTGAGAGAGGAGTGGGGGTAGAGGAGAGAGAGTGCCACTTTGCTTTTTACTTATTTCCTTGTCTTTTAGCAAATAAGAGAGAATTATGGAGATTATGAGAGAGGGAGGGCAAATCGGCCACCCTATACACACACACACACATTTTTGATTTTTATTTGCAACAGTGGACACATTACTTTTACTTATTTACATTCTCACCCACAACTTCCCGTTGTTATAGTTTTTACTAACCGGAACCCGTTTTCCAGAATTTTCTCGTTTAGTTAATTTTATTGGTTCCCAACCTTTATTACTGTTTATTAATGACTATTTGGTTGACCAAAATTATTACGACTCTATTTGACTCGCCTAAAGTCACGTTTTCCCGGTTTCCTTGAAAATACGCTTTAAGGTTCGTTTATGCTTTTAACCCATTTTAAAGGTCCGTTTTTCTTCGGGATTTGTTCTCTCATGTTTATTTAAGCGTAATTAAGCCTTTAAAATATTTATTAGCCTAATTAATCACTATTTTTAATTACGGGGTGTTTCAATCTACCCCCTTAAGGAACTTTGCCCTCAAAGTTGCTCAAGGTTTACAGTTTACTATTTTTACTCATTTGGTAATCCAATTGCCACAATGCACTTTACTACCACCTTACAAGTGTTCACAATTCTTACACTACAATCATACACCAATTCAAATACTATACACGATACGCAATTAAATTCATGCATTCCACATACCATTTCCCAATCCATTCACAATACACTTCACATTGTCATTCGTGTCATATACCGTACCACACAAATGCGTTACTCATTACACCATACCATACACATACCGTACTCATTGTACCACATACCGGATACTACTAGCACTACCTTATGCCAACCGAATACAATTAGCACTACATGTGCTAACAAAATACAATTACAATACATTCATACTATACAATGCTATACCGAAGCAATGCAAAAGCAAAAAGGCTGGTACGCCCCGTACCCTCCGTACTATACGGATACTAGACATCTAGTCTACAAATAGATTTGGGTACTTCGCCTTCATGGCGTCTTCTAATTCCCAAGTCGCTTCCTCGACATCGTGGTTAGACCACAAGACCTTCACCATTCGTACAGATTTATGGCGAGTGTCTCTTGTCTTCGTATCAAGGATTCGCAATGGAGTCTCGACATATCTCATTGTCGGCTCTAGGGATAGTTGCTTGCTCGGTTCTAATACATGAGAGGGACCGGCTATGTATTTCTTGAGTTGTGATACATGAAAGACATCATGAACACGTCCCACTTCAGGCAATGCTAGCCTATACGCTACGGCTCCAATCCTCTCAGTAATGGTATACGGGCCTACAAATTTTGGGCTCAGTTTGCCCTTCTGGCCAAATCAAAAGACACCCTTCATAGGTGAGACACGCAAGAACACTTGGTCGCCCACGGTGAACTCAAGTCGCGTCGTCGCACATGCGCAAAGGATTTCTGTCTATCTTGGGCTGCTTTCATATTTGCTCGAATTTGCTGAACTTCAGCTTGTACTTGTTCTAAATACTCCGGTCCTATAATGACCGCTTCGCTTGACTCATCCCAACACAACAGGGTACGGCAAGGTCTACCATACAAAGCTTGGAATGGCGACATCTTAATCGAAGCATGATAGCTATTGTTATATGAAAACTCGATAAGATGAAGCTTCTCAATCCAGCTCCCCTGGAAGTCTAAGGCATATGCCCTAAGCATATACTCTAGTGTCTGGATGGTCCTTTCTATCTGACCGTCGGTCTGTGGATGGAAGGCGGTGATAAGCTTCAACTCAGTACCAAGTGCTTCCCGTGTTTCTCTCCAGTATCTCGAAAGAAATCTGGTGTCACGGTCAGATACTATAGTCTTTGGGACTACGTGGTGTCGAATGATCTCCTTGTCGAACAGCTCCGTGAGCTTCGCCACCTTTCAGGTGTCCTTCATCGGTATGAATCGGGTAACCTTGGTAAGGCGATCGACTACTACCCAGATCATGTTGAGCCCTCCCTTAGTCGGTGGGAGTCCAACAACAAAATCCATGAAGATATCATGAAATTTCCACTCTGGAATTGGCATGGATTGTACCATTCCTCCCGGTCTTCGGTGCTCGAACTTCACTTTCTGGCAAGTGAGACACCTCAGAACATACTCAATCACGTCGGATTTCATCCCTGACCACCAGAAGTACCTCTTCATGTCTTTGTACATTTTGGAGGCTCCCGGATGGACATGCAATGTGGAACAATGTGACTCTCGCAGAATGCGATCCCTTAGCTCAGCATTGCTTCGGGGGACGCATAGTCTGCCATTCAATCGGATCAGACCATCTTCATACAGTTTGAAGTCGTACTTTCGGCTCTCGAAGGTACCTCTATCTGTGATTTTCTGTCTGATCTCTGTGAAGTAAGGGTCGCTCAATTGAGCGTCTCGCACCTCGTCAACCAAGCTAGAAGAAGCGAGTAGAGCAAGTGTGCTCGACGACTCAGGGCGTCGGCTACAACGTTTGCCTTCCCTTCTTTATATTGGAGGTTGATGTCGTAATCTGATAGAAACTCCATCCACCTCCTCTGTCGTAGATTTAATTCCTTTTGTGTGAATACATACTTTAAACTTTTATGGTCGGAGTAGATGGTGATGCTTACCCCGTAGAGATAGTGTCGCCATATCTTCAAGGCGAAGACAATGGCTCCTAACTCTAGATCGTGAGTCAGGTAATTCTCCGCGTGTTTTTTTAGCTGGCGAGAGGCGTAGGCTACTACCATGCCATGCTACATGAGTACGCATCCCATGCCCTTGCCCGATGCATCACAATACACCTCAAATCCCTCTGTGCCCTCTGGAAGAGTGAGAATTAGCGCTGAGGTCAATGAGTCCTTTAGGCTCTGGAAGGATACCTCGCACTCGTCTGTCCACACACACGGTGCATCTTTCTTCATCAATGAAGTCACGGGCTTAGCGACTTTCAAGAAGTCCTTTACAAACCTCCGGTAATAACCGGCTAGGCCAAGAAAGCTCCGGATGTCGGCAACAGTCTTAGGTCTAGGCCATGATCGTACTGCTTCGATTTTGGATGGATATACTGAATAATACCGGCACTCGAGATGACATGACCGAGGAAAGATACTTGATCTAGCCAAAACTCGCATTTGGAGAACTTCGCATACAGCAGGTTCTCGCGCAGTGTCTCAAGTACTCTTCTCAAATGGTTTTCATGCTCTTCTACTGACTTCGAATATACAAGGATGTCATCGATGAATACTACTACTGAAGTGTCCAGCTGATCACTGAATCAGAGGTCAATCTTAGAAAAGACTGATGCTCCCTTCAACTGATCGAACAGGTCATCGATGCGTGGCAATGGATACTTGTTCTTTACAGTTACTGCATTCAATTCGCGGTAGTCGATGCAGAGGCGGAGGCTACCGTCCTTCTTCTTCACGAAGAGGACCGGTGCTCCCCAGGGTGATACGCTCGAGCGTATAAACCCTTTGTCGAGAAGATCACGTAGTTGCTCTTTAAGCTCTGTCATTTCTGCAGGTGCCATGCGGTATGGTGCCCTAGCAATGGGGCCAGTACCAGGTATGAGGTCGATTTCGAACTCTACTACTCTCTGTGGTGGCATACCAGGTAGCTCTTTCGGGAATACGTCGGGGAATTCTAATACAACTGATACATCATCACTGAATTTTGGTTCTCTCTCCAGATCTTGCACATGGCATAAATACACTTCATGTCCCTTTCTGAGCTCCCGGTACATTGCCATAGCGGAGATACTATAGTTGAAGGCTCTCTCGGTCTCTGGCGGTATGGAACAGTGACCCCAGATGGATTCTTAAGCAGCAGTCGATGCTCGACGTAGAGGATCCGTCCCTTGTGCCGCTCCAACCAGTTCATTCCAATTATTAAGTTGAATCCCAACCCGTTGAATTCCAAAAGGAGATGGGAAACGCTTCGCCTTTGATTCGGATCATCTGATTTGTAATACTTGGTACACTGTACTCGCTCCTTCGATGGGAGAGTACCCAAGAAGTTCGGTAGCTCATCCGCATCTAGCCCCAACTTCTTCGCAAGAGATGGCGAAATGAAGGTGTGAGAGGCGCCGGAGTCGAATAATACTGAGGCTTCGATGCCGTTTACTGGGAAGGTTCCCGTTAGAATGGTGCCGCTTTTACCGGCTTGTGCTTCGGTGAGGATACTCAGGTTACCTTCGGTACCGAGTCCACAACCTAATTGTTCACAAGATTTATAAGTAACGATGGTGGAACGCAAGTGGAATTAATAACCAACATTGCTTTTATTGAATAACCAACCATCATACATACTGTGTCTCTATCACACGTTACTACTGGTTTACATGCTACTACAAGATTAATACTTTCTAAAGGTAAGGTTCAGGCGTCCTGGTTTCATGTGTGTGGCATTGATTATTGCCGGTGGTGCCGTATTCAACTTGATCTACTGGGTCCCGTGATACAGCGACCTTGATTTTCCACTCATGATTATAACATCTCTTGATCCCAATACCAATTTCTCTGCGAGGTCCACACGCTTCTGCTCGCTATACAAAAATATGGCGTCATCACCAATGGACCAAGACACTACGGGCACTCCTTGTTCAAGAGATTCCGTTGTCTCGTCCTTGTCTTGGTGTAAGCCAAGTCGTCCTTCTTTCTCATAGAAGTTGACGATACAGAGGTCTGCTTCAAGTGCAGGGATTGGTTCATCTTCACATTGTTGTGCGATTTCTACAGCTTGTGTGACAAGCGTTTGGTACTCAGTGGGTATTGATGGAGGTGTCGCTCCGTCTCCTGCTCGCGTCGTTTGGTATGTCTTGGTATAAGGGTTCCAATCCTTTCCCAAGCACATCATCTTCAGCTTCATTGTTGCTCCACCGGGGAATTCGGGTGTATAAATCCTCCTGGACCCATTCCTAGTTCGTTGCATCGCCGGATGAATGAAACTTGTGCTTCGGGTGTCAGGTATCCTTTTAATAAGATCATACCTGGACGGATGACCTGACACTGCTCGTTGATGAAGTGGTGAGTGGTGATGTCAGCTTCTTCATGAAGTGGGTTTGAAGGTATTGGGTAACAGATAAGGAATTTCCCTAAGGTGGTAAATTTCATCTAGTGTGAGTTCTAGGCTCACTAATTCATTTCATGCTCGATACATACTTCAATTTTACTTACTCATGCTTAAATTCATACTTCGGGTACTTACGCATTCATACATCCATTCATACAGATATTTCAATACTCTAGACATGCTTTTCAAGGATTAAAGGTTACAGTTAATACCTAGGCCGGACTTAGTCCCGGTCCCATCATGGTCAATGATGTGCAAGGCCGGCTGCCTCTGCGGTGCGCCCTTCTGCGGACCTCGGGACCCTGTCCCTGTGAGGTGTGCTGGGCTTGAGCATCGCCAGATGCAACCTCCTTACCTTCACGCTGCTTGTAGCCCTGATAGTTGCCCTTGGGCTTGGAGTTCTCTGAGCATGCATTAGCACGGTGCCCTGGTTTCTGGCAATTGTAGCAGCGGATCTCCCTTCCTTGGTAATCGGTGCCAGGATGATCCTTGTTGCAATTTCGGCACACATAGCTTCGGCCATCATTTTTGGCTCTTGCCATGGCTAAATCCAGAACCTATAGCTTCCAAGTTAGCGAGGTTCGGTATACTTACAATACTCCATACACATACTAATTCACAAGTGTACTAATTCAGTTTTGGGTTTTTACCCTTGTAGGGCTGAGACCTCAGTGGCTTCACTGCCACTGGTGCGGTGTAGCCAAGCTGCAATGGCTCAGCCGCCTTGCCCTTCTCAGCATGGGCACTACCGTCTCCAGAGGTGTTCTTCTGGTTCTGATGGGAGTACTTCCCTTTTTTCTTCTTCCATGGCTTGTTTTGGTTTTGGTCATCGGAGGTGTTACCCTTGCTGCTCACCTTGCGCTACAGCGCTTGCTCCTCATCTCTTAGCTGACAGGTGATCTCAACTCGAGATGCAGCGTGGTAACACTCCTGAAGTATTCGACATTAGGTTACACATTTACATACGGGGGCACTAATTCGCAATGTTCATGGCTTTTAAGGGTTCAACGTTGTTTACCTGAAGGGAGGTAAACCGTGCGAAGCCCATGCCATACCGGAGTCGATGGCTCAATCCGCCGTAGAAGCGGTCGACCAAGACTTGGCCGGTATACCCAAGGTCGGGTAGAAGTCTGAGAATGGAGGTAAAGGTACGGTAATACTCATCAACCGTCATCTTATCCGTCATCTTGAGGGCATCGAGCTCAAGCCGTTTCTTGGTCTTGACATGCTCGAGATAGTACTTAGATCGGAGGAGAGAGGTAAATGCTTCCCACCGAATGTGGGGTCGGCTACGTGCTCGGCCTTGACGAGCTTCCACCAGTCCATAGCTACGTCTTTGAGGTAGTACATAGCTATCCTCACTCGAACTCTCCAGCAGAAGCCTCGAGAGTCTCGAAAGCCGTCTCCATCTCGTAGATATAGGCCTCGAGCTTGGCGGGTCGCTCTCGCCTCTAAAGCATGGAGGTCGAAGGTCGGCGACTGCCTTTACCCAATTGGTCTCACGGGGATGAGGTGGGTCGGGCTGTTGCTGTTGTTGTTGCTGTTGGTTTTGCTGCGTCGCTTGTACAGCGGTGATTACTTGCGGTAGCATCTGTGCTACTGTGGTGGCGACGATCTCGGCTATAGTCTACGCTCCCGGTCCGTCAGCAGTCCCTCCTCTGGGGCGGCCTGGACCTCGTCCTGACATCTGAACAAGTGTGGATTACATTAGATACTGTGACACTATGACCACATGGTCTTGATTTAAACAATGGTATCATCTTTGCAGACGTCAAGGGTATCCGTTATCATTAACGGTTCTTCCTAGTTAGGTTTCTAGTTCTCCGTTGTAAAACGGTTTATAACCTAACTCGGTAATCACTACACTCGGTATTCTAATCATCAGAGCGCGACTTCGCTCTGATACCACTTTTTGTAACACTCCAACCGCTAATCCTTCCATTATCCTCTAATCGTTCCCATAATTACCTTACTCGCAGCGGAATACTTACTTACTCCCGGCGGGTGATACAACGCCGTTAGCCATCCAAGACTAACAAGGCTACTACTACTTACAGTAACGGTCTGACGATTAGAATATACCGGATACATAATACTTACCTTACAATACCAATGCTTACTTACAATTTTATTACCGAGTATCCAAATACTTAAATTACATTCCAAGGCTAATCCCAAAAACTACGAGTTTGTACCTCTACTCATTCTATCAATTCACAATTTCGTTATCCCAAAAAGGTGTACCACATGGTACACCGGCTTCTCAAAAGGCCTAAGCCGTGTACAACTCAGTACACCATCCAATTCCTACTAACTACTCAAAATTCAGCACGGTCCTTACTCGACCTTCAAGCCTCTCGGGTACCTGTAAAATAAAAATGGTGCCCGAAGGGGCTCAACTTACGCTGCATATGAAAACCGCATACCCCGCGTACTAGCGAGGGTACGCCAACTATTTGGTCGAATACATGCGGTTCATTTCATTCATACATACGTACATGCTTTTACACAATACTACATACATACATGCTCTTATACAATTCAATACATACCTTTCACGACATACATACATTCAATGCTTACAAGGAAGACATTACAAGTTAGCCGTTCATACTTACCGTTACGGAGATACACTTCTCCAATACATACACAAGGCTTGTTAGCATTCTTTACACACCCGGTTAATCGGGTGTACAATACTCTTTTACTCAAGGTCAATGACTTACACTAGTCAAGACCAAATACTCATACAATACTTTACTTCTTACTTACTTTACTCAAGTCAAGTCGGTATGACCTCCAGGTAGGGACTACTACATCCCACCACCGGGCTTTAGGGTGGCCCACTAATCCAGGATGCTACCCATTCAAGGGATTTGGTCCATGGAAAAGATTACAGCCAGGATTCGGACCCAACCTCTTGTGTTTTCCTTATCCTCACGCGTGGCCGAAACTATATCGACTTCTACTCATTCCATTTTACTCATTACTCAAGTTAGGAGAGATGGTTAGGAATTAGTAGAAGCCATTTCTTCCATACCATACATCAATACACTACTTAAGTACACAACATTTACACATACTCTTTATTCCCATTCATATATTTCATGAATTATACAACTAAATGTTCAAGAGAATACAACAAGAACAATATAGTTCAAACACAAATAAGTGCAATAAAAGTCCGATTCGTGCATTTATCTTATTGGTGATCACATAGCACACAATTTCGGGGTAACCAAGTTAGGATATAGGGCATGAAGAAAATATACCGTTCACCGTCGTATTCGTACTACCGCGTTCCTTTGATGTTCAACTATTTGATTCCTATACGTACATGAAGTTGTATGATCAATGATCTATTATTGATCCAACTTATCCTTCATTAATACTCTTAATGTATACTTACTACTCCTTTACATTCATACTTGATTATAAAACCCATTCTTTTCTTATTACTCCTTAAACTTTATTTCTTACTCATATACTTACTTTCTTACCTTTACCACTTCATTAATGGTGTACTACTACATATATATGCATATATGTGTATAGGCATATATATATATACATATGATTACTATAATCATATACTAAAATATTTTTTTTTTACTTGACCGACCTTACCCATGGTCGGACCCAAGGTCGGATGAAGTCAGTGTGTTACATTACGGCAAAATTCCAGGCTAGACCGACCTTGCAAGTCCGGTCCAAGGTCGGTCCATTCCAGTGAGTTACATACGTGAAAATTTCAGGCCCGACCGACCTTGCAAGTCCGGTCCGTTCCAGTGTGTTCTGGGTTCGAGTTTCTGGACTCGACCGACCTTGCCCAAGTTCGGTCCATTCCAGTAGACTCCCGTCTTTACAATTCTGGGCTCGACCGACCTTGCAAGTTCGGTCCCCAAGGTCGATCCGGCCCAGTACTCTTGTTTTAAAATCTGTTTTCAATCCTTTCTTTACCCATTGCTTTCCCAATCTTTAACAATACATTCCCTACATGTTTACCACTCATTTAGACCCTCTAAATCTCTTTAGTTCATCCACCAAACTCCTTACTCATTTCTAGATCAACTTACACAATTTTTCTCACTTCTTTTCAACACTCATACTAGTTCCCATTCCACTAATGCTACAGATTTTTGTTTTCCCTTTTATGCTACATATTTTCACCCAAACTTCTATCCTCCAATACTCCCTCCACTAATGTTACTCCTAGCATTCAAAATACATTACTTTATACCCTAGCTCTTCTCATTACCTAAATCCTTTTCAAATCTGTTTTCAAAGTATTGAACTACTCCCTTTACACTCTCCAAATACACCTAGTTACTACCTAGGTTATTTCCTCTTCTTAAACACTAAGTCCTCTAGTTTATAGACAAATTTGGACATAGTCTCCACTATATTTTAACATAACCACACATTGTTTCAGCTCACAAATTGCTTATTCCTACACCTGTTTATCCAATGCATTATACACATATTCCAACTCCACTACAACACAATAAAATTCCTGCACATACACATTCAATACCCCATGTTTTCCCAAGCTTTTAAACATCATTTAAAAACTTCAAAACTGTTACATTACCATTCATCATTATGCTACAACATACTTACTACTCATACCACATACATTACTCATTTTTAAATACTTAAAATCTGTTACAATACAATACACAAAACTAACTCAAGGTAAGGGTATTTACCTTGTCTTGCTAGTTTTTCTTTCCTTTCCTTTCCTTCTTCTTCCTTCTTTCTTTCTCTCTTGTTTTCGGTTCCAATGGGGTTCACACACCAATGCTACAGCCCATATAAATACACACAACTACTTAGAAAACTATCTTTACTAATCTAGGGTTTATGCTTGTTTAAAGTTTAACATGGAGCATTACCTTCCAATGGATAAGTGGAGTGGTGGACAGCAACCAAAGCAAGATTCCAACACCAATGAGAAAGCCAAAATTGGCTAGAATACAAGGCACCAAACAAGGGTTTAGTTTGAATTTTCGTTTTGCCAACAAGGGCTAGAAAAAGATGAGTTTTCAAGATTATTTTTACCTTAAATAACAAGGAGGTGAAGGTGCTTCTAATGGTGGTACTCAAGCTCCAAATGCAGCACACCCATGGAGATGAAAATGAGTATTTTCGATTTTTGAAAGGAGGAAGGTGTTCTCCTCGATGAGAGGATTCCAATGGTACAAGTTTTGTAATTTTTGGAGAAGGATTAAGTAGTTAACAAGAGGAGAGAAGGTGGGTTTTGTGTGGGTTTCTTCAAATCCCCATGGCTATCGCCCAAGGAGGAAGAAAAGGAATAGAGAGGGTGAGGGAAAACGTGAGAGAGGAGTGGGGGTAGAGAAGAGAGAGTGCCACTTTGCTTTTTTACTTATTTCCTTGTCTTTTAGCAAATAAGAGAGAATTAAGGAGAGTGTGAGAGAGGGAGGGCAAATCGGCCACCCTATACACACACACACACACACACACACACATTTTTGATTTTTATTTGCAACAGTGGACACATTAGTTTTACTTATTTACATTCTCACCCCACAACTTCCCGGTTGTTATTTTTTTACTAATTGGAACTCGTTTTTCGTAATTTTCTCGTTTAGTTAATTTTATTGGTTCCCAACCTTTATTACTGTTTATTAATGACTATTTGGTTGACCAAAATTATTACGACTCTATTTGACTCGCCTAAAGTCGCGTTTTCCCGGTTTCCTTGAAAAATGCGCTTTAAGGTTCGTTTATGCTTTTAACCCATTTTAAAGGTCCGTTTTCTTCGGGATTTGTTCCCTCATGTTTATTTAAGCGTAATTAAGCCTTTAAAATATTTATAAGCCTAATTAATCACTATTTTTAATTACGGGTATTTCAAAATTGGGGCTAAAGTGTAATTTGAGAAAATTCAGGACGAAAGTTTGAATAGGAAAAATTATGAGTGATTTGGTGACTTCTAGGAAATCTAGGGTCAAGATGAAAATATGAATGTAGGTAGGTCAGAATTAATTGGGAATTCAAACTGGTCAACACTGTCAAATTTTAGTTTAGTCAAATTGGATTTAGGTTTAATTTAGGGTTTGGTATTAAAGTAGAATTAAGGATTTTTACTTAGTTGAAATTAGGGTTATTGAAATACGATTGTCAAAATTGAATTAGGGATTTTAAATAGTCAAATTGAGTCAAGTTAGTCAAATTGAGTTGGGCTAAGCAATCAGATTGGATGGACTTAAACAAATCAGAAAAAGAAAAATAATAGCCCACTAACATAACAAAGGAATTTCAGATTGAGCTTAGGTTGAGGTTAGTAAATTGGATTGTTAGTCAATTGATCACATTTATATATATATATATATTAAGCCCAAGTAAGAAGATGATATAAATTTGAACGAAGAATTGGGCAACTCTAAATAATTAAGCCTTAAGTTGGAAATTGTACATGGAAATAACAACTTTAGTGAGGGATCAATTTATGGGTTTAAATGATTAAGGAATTGCCTTATAAATTCAGTATTAAATTGTAAATATTAGGATTAATATTAATTATAGGAGAACTGAGAGGTATATATTCATATTTAAAGGGCTAACACTAGAACTTCTGAGACTATATATATGGAGGTGCTTAGATACATATATGTATATAGTTAAATGGTTAAGACAAAAGGAATTTATTAATCATAGGGAACCTAGAAAATTACGAGGAGGTGAACATATATGTTAGTGTAACATTAAAGTTGATAGGAACGTACTTGGAAAGGTGTGTATTACATTATAAGTTAGGAAGTATTGGAGAAACGATTAACACTAAATATAATTTAAGGGGGTAGAATTATAAGTGCAAATCATAATTACTAAGAGTGAAGGTTGGTGTAAGTTTGGAAAATACTAAGAGGTTTAATGTAATATTGGTATAATATTGGTATTACATTAGGATTGTTAAGAACATACGTGTATACCTATAATACAAGTATACATAGTTAAAATGTTAAACTAGAGGAATTGTACAAAAGAGAAACATGTTACATATAGTAAAGTTAACTTATAAGGATTAACATGAGACTCATTAAATACTGGACTATATAGTATAACACTAAGGGAGGATTTCATTATACTACCTTAAGTATGAAGGCTCTTAATTTCTATGACTAGGTGGGGAACTAAATAAAGTTTGGGGCTTAGTATAATGTTTTATACAACAATATATAATGTTAAGAGTATAGTCTTAATTTTTGTTTGTGAGGAATAGCACAATAAGAGAATTAAGTGTTTCAAATGAAATGATAAGGGATATCATTTATATAATGAATTTTATAATTCATATAGACTTATGAGAGTGTGTTGGAGTGTGAAGAATTATATAATATGATATGGTAACCATATAGAGAGAGAGGTAAAATATAACATAAAGTGAAGGATTTAATTATACAACATTAGTCTTAATAACTAATGTCATAAAGAATCGAACAAACAAATAAGTTATATATTTCGAGGATTATAATATGAATTATATAGACATATTGACTTGGATATATTGACCAAGTTAACCTTAATTGACCAAGTCAACTTAATTGATCAAAGATGGTCAAGTTGACCAACTCATAACCTGAATGAGAGTTTAAAGTTTATACTATAATGTCGATCATCACACAGAGTAACAAGCTATATGGTTACATATATATATACATGTATATGTATGTACATATGTACAAGGGTAATCACCAAAATCGAGTGGGATATTATATGGATTAAAAGCCTAAGTAGTAAACTAATACTACATATTAGTTATGACATAAAAACGTATGGGTTAAACTAATTCCGTACACATTCGAAAACCCGAGTAACAACGATAAACCAGTTAAGGGGTTAAGTTAGCGGAAAGATTAGCATTATTTGGAATACTGGATCAGTTGGATTATAGTGAATTAATACTTAGCGGTATGTTCCAGAGATACGAGCTAGGATACGAGCTACAAGAGGGTATAGTGGACGAGCGTGATACTTCACGCTAGCATTGTTCATCGGTCTAAGGTACGTTATTGTGTGTCCGAGTGTCCCTGGGGTGTCCTTGGGCTCGGACGTATGTGAGGATGCATGACAAGATTGATATGTGTGTTATGTGATGTGTTGTGAAATTAAATGCTTGTTATTCTGCGATTCTTTTTGCATGCGACGAATTATGACATAAGTGATTATACACGTAAAACTCGGATCGAGTTATGAATGACGAGGATGTAAATGATGTCTCTAAGTGGTTAGTGATTTTATACACATCGTACATAATCAAGGATGGAAGTAGCCTAGGCGACATCTAGGTGAAAGTTAACGACCTTAAAGGTCCTTACATGGAGAATATACTCCACATAACCTAAGTATAGATCTTAGGTAAAGGTCACGAACTGAATTATCTGGTGGAATTAAATAAGTAATTAAGATGAGGAAAACCCAGGGTAGTCACGGACTACATGCTTGCGCATGGGTGATCACCAAGAGAGAGAACGACCGGATAGGGTTCTCTCGTTGTGGAAACTTCAACGAACCGGATACGATCGTTAATCAGAGGGCACTGCTGTTGGTGTAATGGCTCCGGCCGTCAGGCCTCTGCGGACTCCTGACAAACCGCACTATTATAGTGCATCAGAGCGACTGCTCCAGAAGGGGAAGCTTATACGGGTTGTCATAACATGACACCCACCTTAAGTGAACAAGTTAAGTAAAGTTAAGGAATGACTCAGGAAGATATTCTTAGACATGTACAGCGAAATAGGAAGGCCTCAAGGCCGCAAAACGAAATCGTCCAAGAGAGTGTAACTCTCGCGTTGTTACTTCACGTTGCGTATACATATATATACTTGCTTATTGTTTATTGTGGATATGTGTGATGTTTGAATGGACTTATGTTTGTGATGATTAATGTTTTACTATTATTGTAAATGAAAATGGTACAGCATGAAATTGGTATAACATGTCAACAATTGGGCTAAATAACTCGAGTAGCTTTTAGGTCCATAAGGACTATACTTTAGCGTGCTCAGCGTTGTGCTAAGCCTATACGGCCACCACATTCAGGTTTGCAACGGTTGGAGATGGACGCGCAAAAGCGGGCTTATGGATAAAACTAGCAGTTTATTTCCTGTCATAGTATGATTCGATTGGATTGTATATGGTTAATCAAGTAGTCAGCTCACTGTTCTTTTGGGATTTAGTGTTGTAAAGTATGTTATAATTAAGTCTCTGTCATCACAGCGGTAGTGTAGGTAGGATAATTGGTAAACACTATGTTACTCGCATGGGCGAGTAACGGCGGGTAACACACCCGGATGATTTTGTATACATTTTTAATTACCGTTGTGAATCGACTGATTGTTATGTTAGGCGCGCTAGTTAAACCGGATTTTAGAGTAGGGGTGTTACAAAAGTGGTATCAGAGCGGAGTACCGCTCTGATGACGAGATAATTAGGGCTAAGACAGTGAGCTTAGGATTTTGGAATACGGGAAACACTTGTGAGGTACATCTGGTCTTAACCGAACTAGTGTCTTAGTAACGCGAATGCATAACAATATCAGCCTTGATGGCATTACTGATTAAGTAGATATTTGTATTAACCTTGTTTATTGATTTTTTTTCAGATTATGGATCCCGACGATAGAGTTGAGGAGGAGGTACTGTTGGGGTTGGATGATATTGATGATGGCGTTCCTGCTGAAGAACCACCAGCTGCATCTACTTCGCAAAAACTCCCGGAAGGGACGTGGACGGACCCGCGGTTTGAAGGTGAAGAAGGATTCTCCCATTGATTTGATCTAGGAAAAGTATCTCAGACATTCCAGTGGGTCGAAGGATCAATTTACTTCTTACTTAGGATTGATGGTAAAATCCCACTACTCTATTAAGGATTGGAATGAGCAAGAAAAGGCGGACAAAGACATCATGTGGCAGATGGTACAGAAGCGGTACAAAGTCGCGGATGACCTTTCGGAGTAGGATAATGTCACTTCTAGCGACATCTCTGGGAAGTTCAAGCATCGGTTAGTGGATGGTTGTATTAGCAAACCGGGCTCCAAAAAGTCACTGCAGTGGGTGGTATATGATGGTATGATCACGGTGGAGGACTGTAAGATATTCTTCAACCATCACCAGACTGAAGAGTTTAAGGTACTTTTACAATTATTTATTCTTAATTATTTAAGGAACAAATTTAACAAATATTTTTATTTTTATGAATAACCTACAAATATACAAATTTTGTAATAGAGACTTCAAGAACAAGCGAGACGTAACCGGGCGAAGAATATATAAAGCACTACATGGGACGAGCTGGCTATACGGGGCGCTTGGAGAAGTGGAAGAGCGAGGGGCTGCTGATGAAAGTTAATGAAGACGACACTCAATCAATTATTGAGAATGTTGAAGATGCATGTAGGTTGCAGACATACATGTTGGGCCGAATGAAGAAAAATGTCGAGGGAGTGTATGTGTTCCCTCAGAGTGAGACCGCTGAGTTGGCTTCAAAAATTGTATGTATGTTTTTTAAAAGTTGTTGTTTACTAATTAGTAATTTCATTTCTAATATTTTTGTAATTTAAAATAGTCTGGATCTACTGAGCGATGGGAGATAGTTCCTACCCCTTCGACTCAGGATGATTCACTGAAAAAGGTCCTTGGGCAAAAGGATCGTCCAGGGCGAGTGCGGGGGCTAGGAGGGGAAGTTCGCCAAAGAGACGCGTTTCCATCATCTCGAGCAAGACCATAGGCTTAAATCATACAGAAAATGGTGGAGGCACGGGTGCAGGAGGTAGTACACCAAGAGGTGGAACGACGTTTAGCTGAGGAGCGACGAGTCTACGAGCACCGCCTGCGAAGACTTGGGGCTTTAGTATTGGGCCAGGGGCCTGCTCCTACACCGACACCTACTCTTACACCAACGCCAGATCCTACACCGACACCTGGTCCTACAGCAACGCTAGATACACCGATGCCCGATCCTACACCGACCCCTACTACTAGTGCACTGGTCCCTGCTCCTACACATACCCCTAGTACTCCTGCACCCTCAGCTTCTTCTACAAGCGACACATTCCCCTATGGAAACCTTCAGGTTTGTTTTTTTCCACCTTAGTTATTTTAACATACTTTATAACAATATAATTTTATTAGCTGGCTTATTGCTGTGAGTTGATGTAGGCGTCTAAATCATGCCATCTATTTCAAGTGTTGGATGGTGGGATTGTGCATGTTGCATTCGGTCGGGTTTTACAAACCGGACCGAACACTGTAGTACATTTCAAGCGCATCCCACCTCTCCACGCTCGTGTGTCGGTAGACGACATTATGCATGACCATGAGGAATCTTCACTTCCATTTGAGTGGAATGAGTGGAGCAAATTAATCGACGCAAAATCTTCAGTTGTTCCATGGCCGTATTCTCTCATTGATGTCAGTTATGAGGTAAACTATTTATATGCTTCAATGTTTATTTTTTAACTCGGTTGTTGACTATTATGTTTTATTTAAAAATGTATACACTATTAGATTGATAAGGAAAGGCTGGTTAAGAAGAGGAGAGTGGATAGGGGAAGGAAGCAGTGAAATCAATTGAGGAGAGTCAGAGTGTGAGAAAGGAAGTGGTGAAGCCTTTCGATCTGACTCCCAGGAGACCCCACATTATGGCACTCAAGTTTATCAAGAAGTCGACAACAAGATAAAAGATGTTGTACAAATTTCTCATGACAAAGGAGCAGAGTGTTACCAACTTCAACATAAGAGTCCGATGCATATTTTCCACACTACCGAGCCCATGAAGCTGATGATCACCTTCAGCGATGTTAAGAATTGTTGATGGGACCTGCGCAACATTGCTGTGATTCAAGCCTATTGTGTGTAAGTGCCTTTTAAATTATTAAATTATCTTTCAATTTTTTAGCTATTTAACATATCTGTTTAAAAAATGTTGTTCAGGTGTTTGACTGCTAGACTGCAAGGGCAAGAGAGATTATCTGCCATCACATTCTTGTGTCCGCAAATGATGCCAGCAAGTCAGGCCGCATTGGATGCTTCACAATCCCATACCATCAAATGTAAATATACAATAATTAGACTTTTTTGCTTCTTAATTATATATTTATATGATTTTATGGAAATTTAAATATGTTCTACAACACATTCTCTGTTTACCTGTGGTAGCAATCATTGGATGTTGTTGGTGTTGTGTATCGACACCTCATGTGAAATACCCCAAACCTAGGTATGATGTTTAAATATTAAACTATGGTATATTAAGACTAAAAAGTGTCTTAGAAACATTAGTAAACAATTTAAACCATAGAAAACACAAATAAATACCTTAAGGTCAATATGAGCAAAAATGTGCTCTAAGCTTGGGATAAGTTTGGTTAAGACCTAATGAGCTTACCAAGACTTTATTTATATGATAATGAACATATTAAACCAATTACCAAAGAAACCAAGCTTGACAACAAGTTAAAACACAAAATGTGCTTTAAGGAGTCTTAAAGCACATTTTTGAAAAATTGTCTTGTAAATGAGTTTTGAGTGGCTAAATGTCCATCATTACTCTTTAATTAATATGTGTACTACTTAGAATCACATTTGGAAGTCTATATCAGTGGAAATCAAAAATTTCACATCTATGTGCCTTTTTTTATGAATAGTAACTAAATAAGCTAGTTTGTAACATATGTCAATATAAGTAAGTTAAATGGTCAACAAAGACTAAATACCCTTAGTAACATAAAGGGGGCCGGTTTTTATGGTAATGAGTCACCACTTATGCTAGCTTATTAAGTAAAAGAATAATGATAAAGCAAATCACTATTTACTTTAAGCATAAATATCTTACAAACTAAAATTATCTTCATTCTCTTCTTCTCCCTCTTCATTTCCCACGCCTCCAACCTCTCTTCTACCTTGCTTCTTTCTCTCATTCACGGTTTTGCAATAGTACCACCACCATTCTTCATCTTCAACCTCTTGTAACTCCTAGCTCACTTTGCCAAATCAAAAACCAAGACCACCATTCTCTTTGCCTTGCCAAGCTCTTCAGTTCTATCTTCTCAAAATTCCAAGAGCTCCATTTCGGTGCCAAGAGGAATCTCCATGGGAGGAGCTTGAGCTCACCTTTTCACATTTTATTGTTCTCCTTTGCTTCAAGGTAAGGAAACTCAAACAAAAACTCCATTTCTTTCATGTTTTGATGTTGACCGAAAATCACCATTGAAGGTGTTCCTTGTATTGCCTTGTTTTAGCTTCATTTCAACCTTTCAAGGACTAGGTGGAGTCCTCTCTTGATACATATCCAAACTCTCTTCAAGTTCCAAGGTAAAACAACTATCTTAATGTTTTTGAAACAATGTATAACCTAGGGTTTATAATGAGATTAATCTTGGAGCTTGAATACTCATTACATTGCTTGTATAATATTTAGAAGTTGACAAGCAACCAATTTTAGTCAAGGAAACAAGAAAGAAGTTTGTGAGGAAAAAGGGGTAAATGTGCTAACCTAATGTAGTTTAATGCCTTAGGAGAAATGAGCTTATATTGCTTTTTAAAACTCTCTAAGGAGCCAATGGTTAATGACCTAAAAAATACTCTCAAGGGTTTATTAAAGGACATTTGTGTTGTTGTATGTATTTGCAGGTCAAAGGCAAATATATTGTGGAAATTCAGTGTTTAAGTTTATGCATTTTAAGGGCCTAAGAGCCATGCATTTTAAGGGCCTAAGTGCCAAGCAATTTAAATTATGCACTATATTGTGATGTAGTGTAATTTGGGTGAAGTTTTGTGTGTGAGAGTGCTCTTGATGGTTTTAGGTGTTCTTGTGTGTTTATGGTGAAAACAATGTGTTTTGGCTTAGTAATGTTCTAGGAGAATCCATGTCAAAATTTAGGTAAAGTACAAGAAGTTCTAGGTATTTATATAGCTTTTGTGAACTAAGAAGTGTTAGAAATGACTAGGTATTTTACTAGAGAGGAAACAATGTCTTAAGGTGTTCTAGGAAACAAAAAGGACTTAGACATCAACTAGGAGTTTAGGTTGGTAAGAAAAGATGCTTGGGAGATGAGGTTATAGTGATGAGAAAGCATTTTGGGATAGTAGTTATCATAGGTGAGAAACACCATTTAGAAACCTAGCAAGAACATTATAAATGTGGGTGGATTTTATAAGAAGGTTGAGTAACAAGTTAGACAAGAACTAGGTGTGTTTAAGATGATATTTTGGCATTAGAATTTACCTAAGATCATTTGGGAAGTTTATACATTTAATGGGTATGAAGAACTAATGCAACAAGACTTGAAAAATGCAATTTTGACAATTCTGTAGCTTTGGTCCGGGACTTAGGTCTTGGTTCATGTCCCGGACCAGGCATTAAAAAGGGCCGAGAGTCACCTAGTGTTTTTGGTCCAGGACTTAGGTCTCGTATATAGTCCCGGACCACCCCATTAAAACAACCCGAGAGTCTTGTTAGGTATTGGTCCGGGACTTAAGATGAGGACCAAGTCCCGGACCACTTTAAAAACTTAGTTTTAGGTTAATTAATGATGTGTAATGATGGGGATTGGTTAGTAATGATGTTATAAAGTTATATAAGACATGTTAGGTGTGTTATAATGACATTTTAAAAGATGGAAAGTTGAAACAAATGTGGGAAATAAAATAACCAGTTATGTGAAGTAGTAAATTAACAATGGACTAGTACGTTAATTAACTGACGTTACTAAATGTGTATAGGATTCTCTCAAGGTGGAAACCAGTCGAAGCAAGGACCAAGGTATGGTTTTCTTGCAGTCTGTTGTCTACCGGTTTACACCGGCTTGGTTGTTACTTGTTTTTCTGTGTGTTTATGACCTTGTAAGACTTAAGACATGTAAAGAGTTTACAGTTGTTTATATTATGATGTTGTTTAATTGTGACTCCTTCCCTTGGTTGTGTCTAACTAGACCTAAACACTTGCTTGTGAGTTAACTTAATACGTTCATTGTGTGACCACTAATAAGTGCTAACCGGGGAAGTGAGGAGTCCGGTCTGTTCCGGCCACGCGTGTAGTATGGGAATTGATGTCATATCCGTTTGATTCTCTTTGTATGCTAGGGTTGTTTTCCAATTTGGTTTCAACCTTCCCTTTAGCTTATCCAAGGCTATTTTACTGACTCACGTCGGGCCACACGGGCATACTATGTTTGTTCGGTGTGCTTGGATTACTATATCTGACGCACCTTGGGGTTAAGTTAACCGTTCAATCTAATAGGACGGTAACGAGTTATGTAACGAGCTTAGCATGAGTTTTGGCAACATTCTCTAGGCTCACCATGTATTCTAACTATGGTGGAAGGTTCCTAATGTGAACCGTTCTTGTGTTGTTATGTGTGCTGTTGTGCTATGCAGTATCCCTTGCTATGCCATATATATGTTGGTTGCTTAAAATGAATACCATGTTATCATGACAAGTAGTTGCGCGTATCCCGGTAGCCGATGGGCTGTGCGTTACCATACCAGCGAAGGTTGCTGACCCCCTCTGTGGCTCTGTTTATTTACAGGATGAGGATCGAAGAAGCGGAGTGGCTTTAGATCCTAGGATGTAGAAATACTTTTGGATATTTTGGATGTTGATCCCGGGATTGCGCCCTGTGCTCCCGTTGGCGTTATATATTTGGGCACCGTTAGTTGACAGTGGCGGATGTTTACAGTTTACAGTGACGTTGTGATGTAAATACTCGGTATTGTTGGTTATGTATATATATGGGATGTTAGTACCTAATGCTCGGGAGTCTGATCATCAGACCGATACACTTGTATTTATTCTGCCTAGTTAACCACGTGGGTGGTTAACGGCGTTGTAGCACCGAACCGTTTAGTTATTGTTAGATGTTTATTTCCGCTGCGATATCGGTTAGTTGTTAAGTGCGTAGTAGGGGTGTTACAAAAAGTGGTATCAGAGCGAAGTATCGCTCTGATGACTAGAATACTGAGCTTAGGAATTACCGAGTTAGGAAACCTAACCGTAGTTACCTAAGTGAACAGTTATGGAAAGGTTAACCACTAACTAGTGTGGAGATACCTTATTGTCGGGAAGAGGTTACAACCGTTGGACCGATAAGTGTTCAAGCATAATGCTAATGAATGTTCATGTGAATTCAGATGTCAGGTCGACCAAGAGGTAGAGGCCGCGGGCGCGGTACTGGAGATACGGGTGACCAGGGTGAGAATACTACGGCTCAGGTTATGGCTGAGGCAGTAGCAGCCGCCGTAGCCCAGATGGTACCCCAGTTGGTAGCTGCGATACAGCAGGGGCAACAGCCCGAAGTTCAGCCACCACCACCACCGCCACGAGAGACCAACTGGGTCAAGGCGTTGGCTGACTTGAGACCACCGTCGTTCAATGGGAGACCGACCCTCGTAAGCTGGAGGCGTACATCTCCGAGCTGGAGACCGCTTACGAGACCTTGGCTGTGCCTGCTGAGGCTAAGGTCCGTCTTGCCGCTTACTATTTGAAGGGTTCGGCATAGAGTTGGTGGAAGCTTGTGAGAGAGGACAGGATGGCTGATCCTGAGTTTGGTTAGAGGGAGTACACGGCTCTGCTGCGAGCCAAGTACTACCCTGTTCATGTGCAAGAGGCCAAGCGCCTGGAGCTGGATAGTCTGAGGCAGGGGGATAAGATGTTGGTTGATGACTACTACACCGCTTTCAACCGGCCTTATCCACCTGTTACCGGACCTGGGTTACTCGAACTGGGTGTTGGTGAACCGTTTCTACAATGGTCTCAGCCACCGTCTTCGTTACGGGATGGGGCCAGCTGAGTATGCTACCTTGCAGGTAATTAGAATACCATGATGTGAATCAGTTTATACTGTAAGTGAATGTTAATGTGAGTTTGTGAGTATGTATTGCGGGGCATGACTGACGTCCTAAATTCAGGAGTGCTATCATGCCGCTGCTAAGGTTGAGATTACCGTCTTCTGAGGGACGAGGAGAATGTGCACAAGCGCAAGGCCACGAACGAGGGCCAGAGTCCGCAAGGGTATGGGGGAGGAAAGAAAAAGAAGCATTATCCTCAGCCCCAGAAGAGTCAGTACCAGGGTGACAAGGGCCAGGCCCAGACCACCACAGCTGAGGAGCCACTGAAGCTCACGTACGCGTATGCGACGAAGCCCCTACGCTCTCACCCGCCTAAGGGTAATTACCTAATCATGTGAATCAAGTTGAAGTGTATGTTGTTAAGATATGAAGTGAGTATTGATTATGTATTGTGATAGCAGCTAGCGCGGGTTCTGGACCGAGCGCCACTTCTACTGTAAGTGGTGTAACGAGACCACCCCGGCAAAGACTGTAGGGGAAACAATGTGCAGTGTCGTCTGCCATAAATATGGGGCACCGTGAGTTTTAAGTTGCTGGCAGAACCCCAATAGCAGAACTACAACAGGCCAAAGGGGCAGTGGAAGGGTAAGATTGTCGTTACCCACCGAAAGCCCGAAGGCGACCAACCAACAATCCTCTGACAAGGGCAAACATGAACTCCAGAAAAGGGGAAGGCAGGTCCGGAACCGGCAAGGCAGCCGTTGAATGTAGTGGACCGGTCTGAGGCACCAGGACCCTCTTCTAGACCAGGTACCACCTAAACTGTTGAGTGAAATAATTGATTGCTTACCGCATTTCATGCATGAGTGTTAGCAAGACTAAGTGTACAACCATGTAAGTAAAGAGTTAGAATATAATGTGAAAGACACCTAAATTAGGTAAAGTGAAAACTTAGGAACCTTCAATATCTGTTATCCAATCCCGCCCACACCGAACCCTGAAGAGACGACCATCAGCATCACCGAATTCCCACTGGAGCAATGTCAGGTTATCCAGCCAGGTATGATACTTTTAAATGGATACCTGACACCGGAAGCGCAAATCCACATCATCAGGCGATGCAACAAACTTGGAGCAGCACCAGGTGGTTTCTACACACCCGAATACCCTAGCGGATCAAAGATGAAGCTGAAGATGATGTGCATGGGTAAGGACTGGAATCCTTACACCAAGTCATATCAAGATGTGCGAGTTGAAGATGGAGCAACTGTACCAAGTATACCTGAGGAGTTCCTTGCGGTCGTTAACCACGCCGTGGGAATTGCTCAGCAAGTTGAATCGGAACCGATTCCAACGTTAAGGCAGATTTATGTATTGTGAACTTCTACCATAAAGGTGGACGGTTAGGGTTACACCAAGACAAGGACGAGTCACCCGAGTCTCTAAGTGAGGGAGTACTCGTGGTGTCTTGGTCCATTGGTGATACCGCAGTGTTTACGTACGGCGAGCGGAAGCGTGGTGATCTCGCAAAGAAGTTAGTATTGAAGTCAAGTGATGTATTAATCATGGGTGGACAGTCAAGGATGCTTTATCATGGTATCAAGAAGATCAAACTGAATACCGCACCGTCGACAGTGATCAATGCCACACACATGAAACCCGGACGTTTGAATTTGACTTTCAGGCAGTTTTAAAGCCTTGTGTAATCATGTAATGTATTAAGCCAGTTGTATGTTAAGGATGTTATATTCAGCAGTGTCTACAATGTAAACCAACTTATGGTGTAAAGAGTGTACTAATGAATAAAGAGATATTGTTTGGAGTATATCAATCGTGTTACTACCGTGTACTTATAAGTTTGCCAATGAATTAGGCTGCGCACTCGGAACGGGAGGTATACTGAGTGTCTGCAATAAGGCAGAAGCCGGCAAGATCGGCACAATCCTCACCGGTACCTTTCCAGTGAATGGTGTGGAAGCATCGATCTTGTTCGACTCTAGAGCCTCACATACATTTATTTCGCTATCTTTTGCGAAGAGGCTGGAGTTAGACGGCGAAGAGATGCCTGACTTCATAGTCACTCTCCCGTCGAAAGAGCGGATCAGATGTACCCGCTACTACCGAGATGTTGTTGTACGAATCAGGGATGAAGAGTTTCCGATCGACTTGATAGAGTTCGATGGACTTGGTTTTGATGTGATTGTCGGGATGAACTGGTTGGAGCGGTACAAGGGCAGGATCCTATGTGCCGAGCACCGTCTGCTTCTTCGGAGTCCGTCTGGGGTTACCATATCATACCGCCAGAGGCCCAGGGAGCCTTCGACTCAGATCATCACCGCCATGGCTATGTATCGTGAGCTACGACGAGGGAATGATGTATACATCTGCTATGTCCAGGACATAGAGAGAGACCCAGAGTTTAGCCCAGATGTGCCGGTAGTGTCGGAGTTTCCTGACGTATTCCTAAGGAACTGCGGGCATGCCGCCAGCACGGGAAGTTGAGTTTGAGATTGACTTGGTTCCGGGCACCGGACCAATTGCGAAGGCGCCCTATCGTATGGCTCCAGCAGAGATGACAGAGCTCAAGGAGCAGCTGAGAGACCTACTCGACAAGGGATTTATCCGCCCTAGCGTTTCACCATGGGGAGCGCCGGTCCTCTTCGTGAAGAAGAAGGACGGTAGTCTCCGCCTTTGTATTGATTATCGTGAGCTGAATGCAGTTACGGTGAAGAACCGTTATCCTTTACCACGCATCGACGACTTATTTGATCAGTTGAGAGGAGCATCAGTATTCTCGAAGATAGACCTACGATCCGGATACCATCAGATTGTCATCCGTGAGAGTGACATTGAGAAGACCGCTTTCAGAACCAGATATGGACACTATGAGTTTACGGTTACGCCGTTTGGTTTATCCAATGCACCAGCCAAGTTTATGGACTTAATGAACCGTTTGTTCCAAGATCAGTTGGACAAATCAGTGGTAGTCTTCATCGACGATATACTTGTGTATTCGAAATCGAAGGGTGAGCACGAAAGCCACCTGAGATGTGTGTTGCAAACATTGAGAAAGAATCAGTTGTATGCTAAATTTTCAAAGTGTGAGTTTTGGTTGAACCAAGTATCCTTTCTTGGACATGTGATTTCTGAGGTCGGGATCGCTGTTGATCCGGCAAAGATAGATGCAGTGCGCACCTGGCCTAGGCCGAAGACAGTTACCGATATCAGGAGATTCCTCGGTCTGGCAGGTTATTATAGGAGGTTTGTGAAGGACTTCTCCAGTGTCTCGAAGCCGATGACTTCCTTGATGAAGAAGGATGCACCTTTCGAGGGACAGACGACTGTGAGAGTTCTTTTCAGAGGCTCAAGGATGCTCTGACATCTGCACCAGTCCTGACTATACCAGACGGTCCAGATGGTTTTGAGGTATATTGCGACGCATCAGGCAAAGGTATGGGTTGTGTGTTGATGCAACACGGGAAGGTCGTAGCGTACGCCTCCCGACAGCTGAAGAAGCATGAGGAAAACTACCCTACCCATGACTTAGAATTGGGTGCCATTGTCTTCGCTTTGAAAATATGGCGACATCATTTGTATGGGGTAAGCGTGACAATTTATTCTGACCACAAGAGTTTAAAATACTTGTTCACTCAGAAAGAGTTGAACATGAGACAAAGAAGGTGGGTCGAGCTCTTAAACGACTACGACATCAATTTACAGTATAAGGAGGGTAAGGCGAATGTGGTAGCTGACGCATTGAGTCGCCGAGCACACTCTCTCCATTCGCAAGTCTCTCATACTAGCTTGGTTGAAGAGGTGCGAAGTGCTCAGATGATGGATCAGTATATGATGGAGATTAGACAGAAGCTTATTGATGGCACGTTCGAGGGTCAGAAGTACGACTTCCGACTCCACGACGATGACCTAATTAGGCTTAATGGCCGACTGTGTATACCGCTGAAATACCCAAAACCTTGGTATGTTGTTTAAATGTTTAAATATGTTATCTAAAGGATAAAAAGTGCCTTAGGAACATCAGTGTATAGTTTAAACCATAGTTAAAACACAATAAAACACTAAGACACGGTGTGAGCAAAAACATGCTCTAAGCTTGGAGTGAACTTGGTTAGGACCCAAAGAGCCTACCAAGACTTGATAATATTTAATTATGACTTTATAAGGCTAATTAAGTCCTTAGGAAACTTTGGTAGACAATGAAACCAAACAAAACACAAATAAGTACCTTAAAGTCAATAAGAGCAAAAATGTGCTCTAAGCTTGGGATAAATTTGTAAAAGACCTAATGGTCATACCTATACCTTATAAATATGTTAATGAACATATTAAATCAATTACCAAAGAAAACCAAGCTTGAAAACAAGTTAAAACACAAAATGTGCTTTGAGGAGTCTTAAAGCACGTTTTTGAAAAATTGTCTTGTAAATGAGTTTTGAATGGCTAAATGTCCATCATTACTCTTTAACTAACATGTGTACTATATAGTATCACATTTGGAAGTCTATATCAATGGGAAATCAAAATTTCACTTCTATGTGCCTTGTTTTTGTGAATAGTGATTTTTATAAGCTAGTTTGTAACATATGTTTTATAAGTAATTAAATTGGTCAAAAAAGACTATAATACCCTTCTAACTAAAATGGGGCCGGTTTTTAAGTGTGGTGACTCACCACTCTTGTTAACATATCAAATAAGTAAAGAATGACTAGTTAAGGTACTATTTGCTTTATAAGTTACAAATATCTTCTAAAAAGCAAGTCTATCTTCATTCTCCCTTCCTTTCTCATTTCACACGGTTCCAACCTTCTCCTTCCTCCCTTCTTGCTGTTCTCTCACGGTAATACAGCACCACCACCATGGAAGTCCATCTTTAATCTCTTGTAAAATCTAGCTCACTTAACCAAATCAAAAACAAACACCACCATTCTCTTCCTCTCATCAAGCTCTTCATTTCTATCTTCTCAAAACTTCAAAAGCCCCATTTCGGTGCCATGGAGTTCCACCATTGAAGGAGCTTGAGCTTGTCTTTCCACATATTATTGATCTCCTTTGCTTCTAGGTAAGGAATCTCAAAGAAAAATCAAGTTTCCTCCATGTTTTGTTGTTGACCGAAAATACTCATTGATGGAGCTCTTTGTGTGACCTTGTTCTAGCTCCATTTGAATCTTTCAAGGACTTGGTGGAGTCCTCTCTTGGTAGATATTCCAATTCCCTTCAAAGACCAGGTAAAACAACTACCTTAATGCTCTTTGAACAATGTAAACCTAGGGTTTACAATGAGATTAAGCTTGGAGCTTGAATACTCATCACATTGTTTGTGTAATGTTTAGAAGTTGACAAGCAACTAAGCTTAGCCGATTTTTGAACAAGGAAACAAGAAAGAAGTTTGTGAGGAAAAGAGGTAAATATGCTATCTCAATGTGGTTTAATGCCTTAGGAGAAATGAGCTTATAATGCTTGCTAAAACTACCTAAAGAGCAAATGGTGAATGACTTAGTAAGGTGTTCTCAAGGAGACTAGTAAAGGAACATATGTCTTGTTGTGTGTATTCGCAGGTTGAAGGCATTTAAATGTGGAGATTCAGTGTTTAAGTTTAATGCAATTTAAGGGCCTAAGAGCCATGTTATTTAAGGGCCTAAGTGCCAAGCAATTTAAGTTATGCACTATATTGTGATGTAGTGCTAAATGTGTGAAGTTTGTGTATAAAAATGTGTTTGATGGATTTTAGGTGTTCTTGAATGAAATAAGGTAAAACCTAAGTGTTTGGATGTGAGTATATACAAGAGAAGCTATGGCAAAATTTGGAAAATGTATAAGAGGTTCTAAGTGTTTTAAGTGAGTTTCGGTGAACTAGGAAGTGTTAAGGTGAACAAATGTTTACTTGGAAGAAAAATGTATTAAGGTGATTTAAGTGATGCAAGGATTTAGGTGGCTATCTTGGAAGTTCTAGGATTCAAGGTGTGTTTTGAGAATGTATTTAAGTCTTGGAGAAGTTTGTTTAAGGTTTAGGTAAGGTTGGTATCCAAGGAATAAATGATGTTTAGATAAGGTTTTGAGAAAGGAATTCAAGAAGTTGTGAAAAGAGGATTTGGTTAGTAAGAGGAGATGCTTGAGAGATGATGTTATGAAGGTGAAGAAGCATTTTAGTGTAGTGGTCATTTAGGTGAAACACAACTTGGAAAACCAAAAGGGAATGTTACAAGTGTTAAGAGATTTGATAAGAAGATTGAGTAACAAGTTGGACAATGTTTTAAGGTGAATCAAAGTGGTATTCTAGTATTAGAATATGCCTAAGTTCATGTATGAATCTTGGGTAGTCAATGGATGAAGAGAATAGATGAAATAAAACTTGGAAAGTGAAGTTCTTGGCTGTCCGAACTACCGTCCGAATGTGGACGTTCGGACGTGCCTGTGTGCGCGTGAATATACTGATCTTCGAACAGCGTCCGAACTACCGTCCGAACATGGGAAGTTTGGACACACCTATTTATTTCTCTGGTTTGCCTCGAACAGCGTCCGAACTTGGGAAGTCCGGACACAAGTTCGGACAAGGCGCTGTATGGACCAAAAACATTGTTTAAGGAATGGAAAGATGGGTAATGGTGGGGATGATGGTTAATGATGTTATGAGGTTGTTAAGGACATTTTAGGTGAGTTTTAATGACAAATTAAGTGGGTGAAAAGTTGTAATAAAATATTAAAGAGTGAAACATGTTAAAAATGTAAAGATATTTAATTAGTAAACGGGGTTAACTATGGTCATTCGACGTTACACAAACACATTACCCCAATGTTAATGAAGGTAACTTTAATGTGCCAGTTGTTCGAGAATTGTTCGAGGAACGTAAGTGGACATGGTAAAATGGACTCCGGTGACAGGTATGGTTTTCTTGCAACCTGTGTCCTACCGGATTACACCGGCTTGTATGCCAATATGTTTTTTTTCTGAGTGTTTGCCACCCTGTAAGATTAAAACATGTATGAGTTTATAGTAATTCATTTATGTGGCGCATATGGTCTCCGATACCGTTTAACCTCGAATAAGTGTTGAACCTTAGCTAACTAGAACTAGGAACACGTGAGAGATCGGTATTCGGAGTTAACGACCCAAACCTTGGGAACGTTCTAACCACGATGTGTGAGTTAGTTGGATATTGTTGTTGTATGCAAGTGTGTGAACCTCCCTTGTGTGCTTAACTCGGTTATGATACCGTATGGTGTGTGGATGTGATAGGCTCCATAATGGATCTCTACTACTTATTTATAAGTATATATGTACTAATGGGGGTGAGGAGTCCGGTTGTTCCGGCCACGCGTGTGAGGACGGGAGTCGATGTCATATCCGGTTCGGCTCTCTTGGTGTATGTATAGGTTGTATTCCAATTTGGTCTCAACCTTCCCTTAGCTTATCCAAAGCTAGTTTACTGACTCACGTCGGGCCACAGGGGCATACAAATGTTATTTCGGTGTGCTTGGGATTACTATATCCGACATACCTTGGGTTTAAGTTAACCATTCGATATAACTGGACGGTAACGAGGTTGGTAACGAGCTTAGCATGAGATTGGCAATAATCTCTAGGCTCACTATATATACTAACTATGGTGGAAGGTTCCTTGTGTGAACCGATCTTATGGTGTTTGTGTTGTTATTGTGCTAAGCAATTTCCCCCTGCTATGCTATGATATGTATACGTTAGGTGTTTAAAATGAATGCGATGTTATCATGTGTACGCCGAAACAAGAAAGGTTTTGTTATGTTTTGTTATGTGAGGAATGAGATATGTTGTAGGATATGGAGTGTGTGGATCATGGAAATGAATCCAGTTTGTGACAAGAGGCGTTTAAGGATAACCCGATTAATGGGTACGTGTCGTTCATTAAGGAAGTAGCTCCGTTTTAGAGGAGAGCCACTCTAGGGTTAAAGGAATCATTGGATGATTTGTTAAGTGTGGATGTTTGGATATATGTTGAGCCCTATTGTTGGGTGTATGCAAAGTGTTGTGTGTTTATGGGTTGTATGCATGATTTAAATATAATCAACTGCATGCTAAGACGACAATTAGTTGTGCGTGGCCCGGTAGCATGTGGGCTGCGGGATTACCATACCAGCAAAGGTGCTGACCCCCTTGGGGGCCACCCTTTCTCTCCTTTTCTATTTCAGGTACAAGGAGCTGGAAGCCGTTCGAGAGTAGGACGGGGTAGATGTTTATACATGGGTAGCCGTTTAAATGGCGTAAGCATTGTAAGCGTAGTAAGACCGAAATTGTTATCGGCACTAGTTTGTAAATACTCGGTACAGTGGGAATGTATGTACTAATAAATGTTGGAAATGGAATAAGGATTGTATTGTGTAGTTGCTCGGGAATCTAGTCCATCAGACCGATACAATGTACATGTATTAGCCTTGTTAGCCACGTGGGTGGTTAACGGCGTGTAACACCATTGAATTAAGTAATGTGATGAGTTGAGATTTTCGCTGCAGTTTGATGTTAAGTGTACGGTGGTGGTTGGGGTGTTACAAAAAGTGGTATCAGAGCGAAGTATCGCTCTGATGACTGGATTACCGAGCTTAGGAAGTACCGAGTTAAGATTTAAGTACTTTGGGTTAAGGGTTGAGTGATAGCGTGAGAGATACGCTAGATAGGAATTACCAGTATGTACTGGGAACCTACAGTCTCCATCCCACCCTCCATAATCCCTGTATATACTTGGGAAACAACGCCAGAGAGATGGAAGTCCACTCGTACTCGGGAATACCCGATCTGGCTGTTATTAAATACCTTTAGGGTATGGAGAACCAGTCATACGGTAGATCCCGAAAGCTGGGAATCCCAGAGACGGTTCCCATCTAGCAATGTTAACCACATTTCATAACGAAGAGTGAAGAATCAGTGTATAGAAGAATAGAATTTCCGGCAACCTGGGTCGACATGCCGAGCAGTCGAGAATAACCCTTTGCAACGCACCAACCGTGCAACGGGCAAGAAGTGGATTAATAAAACCCGAGACGAGTCTCTACAGGACTACAAACATTAAATAATGTCGTCAACGGTATGTCAACCGATTAAGGAACGACAACGTAGTACAAAGAGGATACAATACTAAGGAAAAAGGGGTCTCCCAGAGTGGGAACACCCTAGTTGATGATTATCATGTGGAGACGGCGAGAAGTACTTAGAAGATTTATTGTCAAGACGGTAAGAACAAATAAGGGCCAACAAGGCCACTGATGACAGTGTGGGTAAAACAATACCCCGCAACCGGTAGGTGTTGAACCGATAGCCAGTTATCATGGCGCACTTGCCATAGCAAGTGCTGCTATAACAGGGCTATTCGGGAAATTTATAACCACTACAAAGTACTTGGAAAAGTACAATAAAGTTAAATGTGATCGTCATAACAGTAAGGGCCTGTTAGCCTAACCTCTGTAATTGGAAGTACACCAGTCAGCAAGAAGCTAGACTTGGGCTAAGGTAAGAAGATGTTGTGAAACCATGAAAATTTTGTTTCAAACCCAAATTATTCAAACCCTTTCTTTTTCAAAACCAGATTTTCTTTCAAACCAACACTTCTTTCCAACCTTCTTTTAAACCAAACCAGTGAAACCAAGGTTAGTTGATAAAGATACAACAGTGGATAAACTTTCCCTCGATTAAGTTCGGGAAGCAAGGAATGAATATTGTCACGGACAATATAAGGGAGTTGACAACAGAATACTTCACCTAGGCGTGTGACGGACACTACGAGTGTACCAACTGAATTGTGGGACGACCGCACTCCGATAGGAGCTTGTGGGC
This sequence comes from Limonium bicolor, assembly GCA_023374045.1. NCBI lineage: Eukaryota > Viridiplantae > Streptophyta > Magnoliopsida > Caryophyllales > Plumbaginaceae > Limonium > Limonium bicolor. The sequence continues at coordinate 184,209,417 of CM041781.1, forward strand.
CTGACAGACCTACTTATAGGTTAGTTGGGTAAGTAGTAATGTATCAGTATGATACCCCATATATATACTACGATAAAGTCTGAACACGGGAAGTAGTCGACTCCGTTCTACGGTCAGCAGTGTAAGTCAAACAAGAGCTAAGGATTACCATGAATGTTGAAGTAAAGGAACCCAGCTAAATTAAAGAGACTGAAGGAATCAGTGAATGTGTCCAAGGAAATATTTAAGATTCAGGAGGTGCGGAGTGCACCGACTGTTATATAAAGACATTGGAGAAGGCGTAGTTACTGAAAGTACCCATAAGTACAAGCCAAATGTAATGGCATATGTTAGTAACACCCGGGAGCAATCCTTGAGGGTGTTTGGATTAAACATTGTTAGATGGAGCAATATAACAGAAACACAAGATTTGGAACATTACCCGGATTAAACACTGAAGGTAAACCCACTTAAAGTAGGACCCTATTGCCAGAGAGATAACTTGGAAGGAATCGTGACAGTAAGGCTTATAAGCCACAACAACTTGTGTTATGTAAATTGATCAGTTGCAGAAGTATATGCTCTACAAGTAAATAGAGCGGAGAACGAACCACTGCATTAAGAGTGGGGATACCTCTGGATATTGTGAGACCGCAGGAGCGGTAGCTATATGAACCAAGTTCAAGGAATATGTTAAGGGTTTGACCATGTTGTTATTACCCCAGAACGATTTGAATAAGATAATACGAAAGGAAATGTTGTACCAGTTGTATAGACAGGAAGAGTGATAAGTTGGATAGCAACCACCATAGGTGGTGATGCTAAATGAGTAGCGAACAACGCTCAAGGAACATAAAGGCTCGAGAAAAAGTGTAATCAAATAAACCAGCCAGTAAGTGGCCAAACCCAGCGTAATAGCGGAAGCTAATATAAGAACGGATGCAGTGTAAGTTGATGTTGTATAATGAAAGAGGATACGACGTGCAATAAGCGACCGTCGTATAAGTGTTGTTAAGTGATAGTATGACAAATAAGCGGAATTATGAGTTAAACCCAGCAGAGATACAATGGTAGGTGTTGGCAAATGAACTAGGCAGTAAGCTAGTAGCCATTATTATGTTTAAGGACTCCAGTAAACACAGTGTAAATTCCTATGGCAATCGTCATAAGAGATTTACTGTCAAGAGTTTACGCTCTGCACTCTGTATGCTGAGTGTTTTTGGTATTACACTTGCGCCAGTACCGATCAGTGGGATAGCTAGGATTTGGAAATGTTAATGTGTGGATGTAGAAAGAAACCTATAATACTATAATGATCAATGCATAGGAATGCAAGGTCATACCAATGGAAGAGTACTTGTACGAAACCAGATGTGGAGGTATGATTAAAATAAGTGATAACAGTAGCGCTAAATACCAAATGTTGGTTTATGAAATATGCCCCAGGTGTGGGAAATAACCGAGAGAGCACTACACATTAGGTAGTAGCTCAATCTCAACCGACAGTAAGTCGGTAGAAGCAAGTCAATCATTGTGAAATACATAGTTGTATACACAGTAAATTGTTATGGAAGTGGATGGAAAGTTGTGAAACTCACCGAATTCGCTCACGGTAAGAGATACCGTGTGTCGGTTGAGAAACCATTAATACCAAGATTAGGGTAATACATTGGAGATGTACGATACAGCAACAGTAACGAATGGGGCAAACTAGCTCTATAATTATCAGAGTTGCGCAACAGAGGCCAGTGAGCCCATGCGTCAGATACCGGATATACATTGTGAATATGAATGGATGGCTAGTCATCAATGCCTAGAAGCCTCACAAGCCAGGACCGAAACCGGTTATGAGTTAGATAAACTCCTAGGAAAATTCTTGGTTTAAGGACTAAACCGCCGATATGGTTAAGATCCTCTAACCAGAACGCATTGTATAGCAGACCGCGTGGAAGTTAAAATACTTCACGACGGCAGAACATTTTAAGCCAATGTTCAGTGGTTGATTACGTGGGCGTAATCCTTTTAAGGGGGGTAGAGCGTAAAGCCGCTTAGTGTGTATTACCGTATAAGTATACGTGATTTGTGTTGTGCATAGCACAAATAATTTGTTATGATGGTTGGCGCGTGTGTTATACAAACATACGCACTCATTTATGGTTAAATTGTGGTAATTGCGCACAGAAGATGCGAATACCATTGTGGGAAGTGTGTTTATTTTGTTAACAGTGGTGTGTGAGAGTACAAGTGGAAGGGAGTAAAGAAACTCCCGGGGAACTAAAACCCCGACGGTGCATAAATGTAAACCATGTATTGTATTTTGAAAAAAAAAATATATGTATATATATACAATGTTGTGATTTATGAAGGGGTATGAGACCGACATAGAACCTAGTGAGAATTAAATTCCTAGGTAACTTGAATTAAGTTGGATTTGGGTGATGATTGATAGACGGAGTTCTATCCCTTGGAGATGTAATGATTATGACTAGAAGGATTTAAGATAGAAAATGGGGCATGCTTGAACTAGTTGTTGGTTGAAAATGAAGTGGGAGGTGAAACTTGATTATCATGAGATCAAGGGAAGCCGAACACAAATTGGGGTGGAAGGATAGTTCAACACTGATGCTGATCACATCAGGGTTGGATAACTCTAGATACTCTCTGTAAGTGGTCACAAATAACCATGTTAAGGAAGAAGCAAAGAGCATAAGTTGAACTTGGAGTTGTGTTGTGTTTTTCAAAAGGATTTTCAATTGGTGTTTTCAAACAATCAATTAATATTTTGAATAAGGATTCTCTTATACTTAACCTAGTAAAGAATATTTTTGTAGTACTTGCTCACGAGTTGAGGACGCATGAGCCTTTGTCTTCGGACCGGTGACATGAGAAGTATATATGTTAAAAAAAATTAAGTGAATGTTTTGATCTCCCAAAGAAATGGGGACCAGAAGGTGTCCATCGCGACCGGGTTCTGCGGGATCACTGTGTATATGTACTCAACATGGGACTGGAGCCCATGGAGAGATGGAAAATGGTATTTCTGTTTGTTATACATGCTAAGACATGTTGTGTGGTATGAGTAATAAATATTAATTTAGACCTTGAGTCCTAATGTGGTAGTTCCGAAAGTGTTATGTTATTCAGTCTGTGAGTCTAACTGTTGTATTGCTACCCAGACCTGAGAGTCTGAGGGTTGTTATGTAAGTGTAATGTTATTAAGGTACCCGAACCGTGAGTCCAAGGTAATCGTGTAAGTATGTTACGATATGATGATGTATAATGTGGATATGTTGCCCGGACCGTTAAGTCCGAGGTTGGATGTAAAGGGTGGTTGGTAATGGAAGTTAATTTCGAAAGTAATTCCCGTATTTTAATCCAATGATGCGTGGAAATGTGAACTTCGAGGACGAAGTTCTTTTAAGGGGGGTAGATTGAAATACCCCAAACCTTGGTATGTTGTTTAAATGTTTAAATATGTTATCTAAAGGATAAAAAGTGCCTTAGGAACATCAGTGTATAGTTTAAACCATAGTTAAAAAACAATAAAACACTAAGACACGGTGTGAGCAAAAACATGCTCTAAGCTTGGAGTGAACTTGGTTAGGACCCAAAGAGCCTACCAAGACTTGATAATATTTAATTATGACTTTATAAGGCTAATTAAGTCCTTAGGAAACTTTGGTAGACAATGAAACCAAACAAAACACAAATAAGTACCTTAAAGTCAATAAGAGCAAAAATGTGCTCTAAGCTTGGGATAAATTTGTAAAAGACCTAATGGTCATACCTATACCTTATAAATATGTTAATGAACATATTAAATCAATTACCAAAGAAAACCAAGCTTGAAAACAAGTTAAAACACAAAATGTGCTTTGAGGAGTCTTAAAGCACGTTTTTGAAAAATTGTCTTGTAAATGAGTTTTGAATGGCTAAATGTCCATCATTACTCTTTAACTAACATGTGTACTATATAGTATCACATTTGGAAGTCTATATCAATGGGAAATCAAAAATTTCACTTCTATGTGCCTTGTTTTTGTGAATAGTGATTTTTATAAGCTAGTTTGTAACATATGTTGTTATAAGTAATTAAATTGGTCAACAAAGACTATAATACTCTTCTAACTAAAAGGGGGCCGGTTTTTAAGTGTGGTGACTCACCACTCTTGTTAACATATCAAATAAGTAAAGAATGACTAGTTAAGGTACTATTTGCTTTATAAGTTACAAATATCTTCTAAAAAGCAAGTCTATCTTCATTCTCCCTTCCTTTCTCATTTCACACGGTTCCAACCTTCTCCTTCCTCCCTTCTTGCTGTTCTCTCACGGTAATACAGCACCACCACCATGGAAGTCCATCTTTAATCTCTTGTAAAATCTAGCTCACTTAACCAAATCAAAAACAAACACCACCATTCTCTTCCTCTCATCAAGCTCTTCATTTCTATCTTCTCAAAACTTCAAAAGCCCCATTTCGGTGCCATGGAGTTCCACCATTGAAGGAGCTTGAGCTTGTCTTTCCACATATTATTGATCTCCTTTGCTTCTAGGTAAGGAATCTCAAAGAAAAATCAAGTTTCCTCCATGTTTTGTTGTTGACCGAAAATACTCATTGATGGAGCTCTTTGTGTGACCTTGTTCTAGCTCCATTTGAATCTTTCAAGGACTTGGTGGAGTCCTCTCTTGGTAGATATTCCAATTCCCTTCAAAGACCAAGGTAAAACAACTACCTTAATGCTCTTTGAACAATGTAAAACCTAGGGTTTACAATGAGATTAAGCTTGGAGCTTGAATACTCATCACATTGTTTGTGTAATGTTTAGAAGTTGACAAGCAACTAAGCTTAGCCGATTTTTGAACAAGAAAACAAGAAAGAAGTTTGTGAGGAAAAGAGGTAAATATGCTATCTCAATGTGGTTTAATGCCTTAGGAGAAATGAGCTTATAATGCTTGCTAAAACTACCTAAAGAGCAAATGGTGAATGACTTAGTAAGGTGTTCTCAAGGAGACTAGTAAAGGAACATATGTCTTGTTGTGTGTATTCGCAGGTTGAAGGCATTTAAATGTGGAGATTCAGTGTTTAAGTTTAATGCAATTTAAGGGCCTAAGAGCCATGTTATTTAAGGGCCTAAGTGCCAAGCAATTTAAGTTATGCACTATATTGTGATGTAGTGCTAAATGTGTGAAGTTTGTGTATAAAAATGTGTTTGATGGATTTTAGGTGTTCTTGAATGAAATAAGGTAAAAACCTAAGTGTTTGGATGTGAGTATATACAAGAGAAGCTATGGCAAAATTTGGAAAATGTATAAGAGGTTCTAAGTGTTTTAAGTGAGTTTCGGTGAACTAGGAAGTGTTAAAGGTGAACAAATGTTTTACTTGGGAAGAAAACATGTATTAAGGTGATTTAGAGTGATGCAAGGATTTAGGTGCTATCTTGGAAGTTCTAGGAATTCAAGGTGTGTTTTGAGAATGTATTTAAGTCTTGGAGAAGTTTGTTTAAGGTTTAGGTAATGTTGGTATCCAAGGAATAAATGATGTTTAGATAAGGTTTTGAGAAAGGAATTCAAGAAGTTGTGAAAAGAGGATTTGTTAGTAAGAGGAGGCTTGAGATGCTTGATGTTATGGTGAAGAAGCATTTTTAGTGTAGTGGTCATTTAAAGAAACACACTTGGAACCAAAAGGGAATGTTACAAGTGTTAAGAGATTTGATAAGAAGTAAGTACAAGTTGGACAATGTTTTAAGGTGAATCAAAGTGGTATTCTAGTATTAGAATATGCCTAAGTTCATGTATGAATCTTGGGTAGTCAATGGATGAAGAGAATAGATGAAATAAAACTTGGAAAGTGATGGTTCCTGACCGTCCGAATGGACGTTCGCGACTGTGTGCGCGTGTGTTCTGATCTGTGAAAAGTGTGACCGACTCCGAACATGGAATTCACACTAGAATCAGTTCTTCCGAACACCGTCCGAACATGGGAAGTTCAGACACACCTAAGTTGGCCTCGAACAGCGTCCAAACTGGGAAGTCCGGACACAGTTCGGACAAGGCGCTGTATGGACCAAAAACATTGTTTAAGGAATGGAAATGATGGGTAATGGTGGGGATTGATGGTTAATGATGTTATGAGGTTGTTAAGGACATTTTAGGTGAGTTTTAATGACAAATTAAGTGGGTGAAAAGTTGTAATAAAATATTAAAGAGTGAAACATGTTAAAAATGTAAAGATATTTAATTAGTAAACGGGGTTAACTATGGTCATTCGACGTTACACAAACACATTACCCCAATGTTAATGAAGGTAACTTTAATGTGCCAGTTGTTCGAGAATTGTTCGAGGAACGTAAGTGGACATGGTAAAATGGACTCCGGTGACAGGTATGGTTTTCTTGCAACCTGTGTCCTACCGGATTACACCGGCTTGTATGCCAATATGTTTTTTTTCTGAGTGTTTGCCACCTTGTAAGATTAAAACATGTAATGAGTTTATAGTAATTCATTTATGTGGCGCATATGGTCTCCGATACCGTTTAACCTCGAATAAGTGTTGAACCTTAGCTAACTAGAACTAGGAACACGTGAGAGATCGGTATTCGGAGTTAACGACCCAAACCTTGGGAACGTTCTAACCACGGCTATGTGTGAGTTAGTTGGATATTGTTGTTGTATGCAAGTGTGTGAACCTCCCTTGTGTGCTTAACTCGGTTATGATACCGTATGGTGTGTGGATGTGATAGGCTCCATAATGGATCTCTAACTACTTATTTATAAGTATATATGTACTAATGGGGGTGAGGAGTCCGGTTGTTCCGGCCACGCGTGTGAGGACGGGAGTCGATGTCATATCCGGTTCGGCTCTCTTGGTGTATGTATAGGTTGTATTCCAATTTGGTCTCAACCTTCCCTTAGCTTATCCAAAGCTAGTTTACAGACTCACGTCGGGCCACAGGGGCATACAAATGTTATTTCGGTGTGCTTGGGATTACTATATCCGACACACCTTGGGTTTAAGTTAACCGTTCGATATAACTGGACGGTAACGAGGTTGGTAACGAGCTTAGCATGAGATTGGCAATAATCTCTAGGCTCACTATATATACTAACTATGGTGGAAGGTCCTTGTGTGAACCGATCTTATGGTGTTTGTGTTGTTATTGTGCTAAGCAATTTCCCTGCTATGCTATGATATGTATACGTTAGGTGTTTAAAATGAATGCGATGTTATCATATGTACGCCGAAACAAGAAAGGTTTTGTTATGTTTTGTTATGTGAGGAATGAGATATGTTGTAGGATATGGAGTGTGTGGATCATGGAAATGAATCCCAGTTTGTGACAAGAGGCGTTTAAGGATAACCCGATTAATGGGTACGTGTCGTTCATTAAGGAAGTAGCTCCGTTTTAGAGGAGAGCCACTCTAGGGTTAAAGGAATCATTGGATGATTTGTTAAGTGTGGATGTGTTGGATATATGTTGAGCCCTATTGTTGGGTGTATGCAAAGTGTTGTGTGTTTATGGGTTGTATGCATGATTTAAATATAATCAACTGCATGCTAAGACGACAATTAGTTGTGCGTGGCCCGGTAGCATGTGGGCTGCGGGATTACCATACAGCAAAGGTGCTGACCCCCTTGGGGGCCACCCTTTCTCTCCTTTTCTATTTCAGGTACAAGGAGCTGGAAGCCGTTCGAGAGTAGGACGGGTAGATGTTTATACATGGGTAGCCGTTTAAATGGCGTAAGCATTGTAAGCGTAGTAAGACCGAAATTGTTATCGGCACTAGTTTGTAAATACTCGGTACAGTGGGAATGTATGTATATAATAAATGTTGGAAATGGAATAAGGATTGTATTGTGTAGTTGCTCGGGAATCTAGTCCATCAGACCGATACAATGTACATGTATTAGCCTTGTTAGCCACGTGGGTGGTTAACGGCGTGTAACACCATTGAATTAAGTAATGTGATGAGTTGAGATTTCCGCTGCAGTTTGATGTTAAGTGTACGGTGGTGGTTGGGGTGTTACAACCGCGGAGTAGCGCTGAGCTGAAGGAGCGCATACTGAGTGAATCCCACTGTTCTACGACTTCGATTCACCCCGGAGCTTCGAAGATGTACAAGGTATGAAACGTTTTTGGTGGACTGGCATGAAAAAGGATGTAAATGATTATGTGTTGAGGTGTCTCACTTGTCAGAAGGTCAAGTTTGAGCACCGACGGCCTGGTGGTATGTGTGCAGCCAATGCCAGTGCCTGAGTGGAAGTTCCATGACATTTCTATGGACTTCGTAGTAGGGCTTCCGCCTACAAGGGGAGGTCTGAATATGATTTGGGTTGTTGTTGACCGACTGACCAAGGTGGCTCGATTCATACCGATGAAGGACACCTGGAAAGTGGCTAAGCTTGCAGAGCTCTTCGACAGAGAGATTGTAAGACATCATGGGGTACCAAAAACGATTGTTTCCGACAGGGATACCAGATTTCTATCGAGGTATTGGAGATCTAAGCGAGAAGCACTGGGTACCAAACTGAAACTGAGTACGGCGTTCCACCCATAGACCGATGGTCAGAGTGAGCGCACCATCCAGACACTTGAGGATATGTTACGTGCATGTGCACTTGACTTTCAGACCAGCTGGACTGATAAGTTACATCTGATCAAGTTTAGTTACAACAACAGTTACCATGCTTCGATCAAGATGTCTCCCTTCCAGGCATTGTACGGTAGACCATGCCGCACGCCATTATGCTGGGATGAGTCGAGTGAGACGGTCATTATAGGACCAGAGTATCTAGAACAAGTTCTGGCAGAAGTTCGCCAGATCCGGGCTAACATGAAAGCAGCTCAGGATAGGCAGAAGTCGTATGCTGATGTGCGCAGACGTGACCTGGAGTTCGCCGTGGGTGATCAGGTATTTCTTAGGGTATCCCCCATGAAGGGAGTGTTTCGTTTTGGCCAGAAAGGCAAATTGAGCCCGAAATATGTGGGGCCTTATGTTGTGACGGAGCGGATCGGCCCGGTAGCTTACAGACTTGATTTACCCGCCGAGCTGGGCAAGGTACATGATGTATTTCATGTGTCCCAGTTGAAGAAATATATGTCTCATCCGTCTCATGTACTTCAGCCTGAAAGGCTAACCTTAGAGCCGACCATGCGATCAGTGGAGACTCCCGTACGGATTCTGGATACTAAGACTCGAGACACTCGCCATAAGTCTGTGAGACTGGTGAAGGTCCTCTGGTCTAACCAGGACGTCGAGGAGGCCACTTGGGAGCTGGAAGATAAGATGAAGGTGAAGTACCTGTCGTTGTTTACTTCTTAGTGTTTATATGTATAGGGTACGGGGTGAAATACCCCAAATCTAAATAATATTATTTAATCATTATTTATTGGAATATTCCAAATATAAATCATTTCACGTACGCATGCAAACCCATGCATGAAAACGTTACGTAAAAACAGTCGTTTCACCATAAACGCTAAAACGCCTTAGAAGCATATGGTCAAACATGACCTTGTATGACCCTCTAATATTCAAACTAAATGTCATACAATTATTATATGAATATACAAATATATTCCCAAAGCTATATTCAGTCAAATACGCAAAATGCTCGGGAGTGCTCACACCCGCTCCTTAAAGCACGAAAAGTCCGGAGGAGTGCCGAGGTGGCACGAACTCCTATAAAATTAATTCCTAGAGTTCCTAACATCATTATTTATCATTCTAAAGAGAACCCACGAAGTGGTTTCTCAAAATTCAGCAAAAACCAAAGGAGGATTTCTTAGCGCACCTTTTGGCCCGGGAGTGTCCCGATGGCCCGTAAATTATGTCACGGGTTGATATAACCCATATAACTCAATGTAACATCTTAGTATATGTTTATTTACTATAATAAGTGTTTACAAACACTGGAACTCATAAGAACAATTGGTTTCCCAAAATTTCCTTAGAGCACAAAAACACACCTTCGGGTGTCACGAAAATGCGTTTTACGCAATTACCTTGTAGTTTTTGACATGCCACGAATTGGTAATCTTAAAAAGGGTTAAATGACCTTCTAAATCAGTTGGTGTGACTAGTCAACAAGGCTCTCTATATGGGCCGATTTTTAGAGCAAAAACTAGTATAAAAATTGCCTTTAAAGTTATAAAAGGCTTAATACATGGTGACTCACCTTCCCATGTGTTGTATTACTTAATGTCAAAGTATGTAGGTCTCATTTGAACATCAAGCTGTCGAAATTAGGCCATGGAATAAGGCCATGTGAGCTAGAACAAAAACAAATGAGAAAAAGTAAAAAGTAGATCTAAGATCCACTTTATTTGATTCCTCCTTTCACATGTGACCTAACATGCTTATTCTTGGCTCTTCAAAACCGATGGAGACCCCCATTCAGTCC